>CP045890.1:20966378-20993486 GCA_013387185.1 Caligus rogercresseyi
CTGCATGGCTTTGCAGTGCAGCTGATATTGAATAAAATAAATACATTATCACAGTAACTATTATTATTATTATAGACCTATTAGGCCTCTATTACAATGTGCACACAGCACGCAGCCCTTCCATTTGGAGTGAACCAATAACCCACAGGCACACTGGTTTTATTGATGACAGTTTAAGTGCAGACAAACTCCTTTATTGGAGTCAATATGTGGTTGTAAAATAAAATAAAAACACATATCCCATATATCATGTTTTAAAAAAATAGGCCTAAACAAACAATCATTTATCAATCATTAATGTGTATTACTTCACGGTAGTTAAAAAAACATTAAAGAACACATTCAGGTAAGCATTCAAGTAAACATCATTTACTCACACCAAACGTAATATTGCGCTCTGGAGTGCGTGGTAAATTCTCCAATTACATCCTGAAGATTTAAATCGTCCAAGATATCTTTGTGGACGTGGAGTAGGGCCATGTGGGTCAGTTTGCACTGACTGACCTTGCTGCGGAGCGAGGTTTTCAGGCGGCGCAGAGCTGAAAATGATCTTTCCGAGCATGCAGTTGACACAGGTAAACAGAGGCACAGATGGATAAGCTTCTCCACTTCTGAAAAGAGGCCTCTAGTTTGGGGATGAAGCGCTGCCATGAAGCGACCCAGGTCGTTCACTGTGTGAAATGCTTGGTCTTGGTCAGGCCACCCAGCATTTTCAGTTGCAAGGCGATAGACTCAGAATCCTGCATTGGCAGCTGAAGGCACTGACATCATCACTGTCAGACACGAGGCCCCTGGTAGAATCCAGCAGCACCTTCTCTCTCCTTGCCGCTGTTGACATTCCTGCTTGGTCAAAACGGCGATCAAGCTCAGAATTCATCAGGTCCACCGCCTCGAAAAATTCCCGTCTCCATTTCGCCTCTGCTGCACAATCTGCTACATCCTCCACCGCGGCGGTATCCCGAAAACGGGACGGTGTTCTGCAGACCCTGGATTCGTTAGGCCACTCTAGGCTGTGAGCAGCTGCGAATGCTTTGGCCTTCACAAATATTGTGTCCACAGCTCTATCTCCCTCAGTGCACCTACAAGTATAATAACAAAGAATGTGTCATATATACAGTATTTATATATAGCTTAGGCCAGGGATGTCAAACTCAGGCCAGAATGATTTATAATACCATATCTTAGTAGGCCTATTTATTGGCCTATATTTTGTTTGGTCATGAAAACACAAATATAATTGTAGGCTTATACAATGAAGGAATCGGATTCTTACTCATGCGCTCCTTGAGAACGAGGATGCACTCAAGTGCGCCGGACACACACCCTGCAGACTCTTTGCCACTGTCTCGCATGGCCCAAACATCGCTTCACAGCAAAGCAGACCGTATGCTGTTCTGGCTTTCTGTGCTTGCTTCAGGAGTCCAAATATTTTTTGGCGAGTCTCGCCACGAACAGTTCTGTCCTCTTGTAGAGTGCGTAGGGTCTGGAGGAGCGGCCCGTAACCCTGTAGCAGTCTGCTTATAGCCCTGGTCCTCACACACCACCTTGTGGGACACAGCGCTGCTAGGCTGGTGACAGGTTCCCCCTCTGAGAACAGGCTCTGGTAGAGACTCATTCGTTTCGCAGACTCCCGGATGACAGTGGAGACGCTTTGTACAAAGTTGAAGATTTCCGCTATCAGAGAAACATCCGCGCCACCTCTTGCAATGCCAGGTGTAACGAGTGGTTACAGCAATGGACAAACAATGAGCCAGGGCAAAGTTCTGCCAACGCGTCCGCACTCCACTTATTCTTCCGGCCATGTTGCTTGCCCCGTCAAAGCAGTAGCCCTGCAGCTTTTCAATAGGCAGGTTCAGTCGCAAAAATATGTCAACAATGCACCTGAACAGACTGTCTGCCGTGGAGTCTGGTGCACTGTAGAACCCCAAAAAAACACTTTGTTTGCCCATTTGAGAATCCACGTAATGTAGATGGCAGGAAAACTGTTCCAATGAGCTGATGTCTGTGGTGCCATCAGCTGTCAACCCGAAGTAACTTGAACAATTTGCCTCCTGTACCAACTTTCGCTGCACAGCATGTGCAAGCTGCTCAATCATTTCGTTTTGGATCATATCCGAGAGCCAATTATCTCTCCGCAGCATCTATTGGCGAGCTTCAGGAAGAGACTCGGTGCGATCCAGCATCATTAGCCAAAAATTGCCGTCCCGATGGTCGTGGCCACGGAGTGGTAAGCCCTGTCGGAGCAAATAGCGCACCGACTTGAACGCCTCGTTCAGAATGACCCTGGCAGTTTTCTGATCTTTTGCCACCACGTCGGAGAGTAAAGCGCTGATTGGGGTGTTATTAAGTGCAGCAACTTTATTCACGGCGCCCAGATGAAATGCCGATCTCTCATGCTCCCTGAATTTGTTGGTGGCTTTACGCCAATTCGAAAAGCCCCCTCTAATGAACACCGCGTCTGCTCCCTTCTTCTCCTCCTGTATAAGACCTTTTTCGACCGCAGACACGCAGGTGTAACACAAAGCTTTGTCCACATCCTTTAGGTAATGCAGCCACTTCTATTTTCCAAACCATTCTGATTTGAAGGATCTGGTAAAAGTTTCAGTCCCGAATTGTTTTGCTGAAAATCCAAAGCTTGCGGCCGAAACGGCTCTGATGGCAGAGGTGATGTCCCTGTTTCCACGACACTCTCCTCAGTATCTTGCGAAGGGCTAGCAGCAGTGCTAACAGGGATCACATCAGGAGCAGTAGCAACCTTGTCCTGACGCTCCAGTGCTTGATAATATTCTTGGTCCAATGCGTTGGGCTGTGGATTACTGTTCTTCAAAAGTTTTTTGGAGAGGCTTTGAAAAAAAGACAACATCCTCTTCTGCGACATGTTTTTCGACCCTTTGCGTATTTTAACACAGCGGGCTCGCGGGTTTTGTTTCTAGGAATCTCAATCACGTCAGGACAAAAGAAAATATGATTGGCCACACAACAAATTGTATTAATTTATTTATTTTTATACATTCGTACAACATTTATTCTTGAGTTTAAATATGTATTTATTACTAGGCCCTCCTGGCGGGTGGGTGGCCTACGGCCACAGCATTTATACATGGTAACATATCTATGGATAATATGTTGAGGCAATTGAACCTTGCATGAAACAATGAAGTTTTTTAAGCTTGTTTAGATGATGATGGAGACGTCGTATAGAAAGTAGTTATATGATAGAGAATGATGTGAATATTTTTCATAAAAAGGAGAGGAAAAATATATATTATCCAGTAAATCCTGATTAAGTTCCTCTCCTTATAACTACAAAAATATATGTATTTATTTTTCTTTTTTTTCCCTTTTCTTTCCTTACAAATAACTTTATCGTCTCTTTAAAAATATCAGTTTCGAAGCTCCGCTACCAGGAGGTGCTGCCGCACCTCCCGCACCCCCACTTCCCGCGCCCCTGTCGGGTCATGCTTTCCCTCTACGTCATATATATTTGACCAAAATTTATCTAATTTAAATAATTTGCCTTCATCAACTCAATAAATTTCATGCTTTTATTTCAATTATGTAACCACAACGCAATAGGAGCTTCGAGTTAGTAAGAAATTGAATAGTAATACATATATAGCAGATACCTTACCGCTATTGTAGTACCGTATTATTGTAGTGTTTTAGATGGAAAAATACAATTTCTGTTTTACTTCAAAGATTGACTTTATTTACAGTTTGAGCAAAACTGTCGGTGCAAATTTAGTTCAAAAATGCTGCTAAATAGACTGCAGTAAGTTGGCTAGAGTTTATTTTTTGTAGCATTCAAATTGTAACTTTTTAACTCGAATACCAGTTGAGCATTGTGCAGAATTGCCAATTCATTTGTTTTCTGGCTTGCCTAGTTTGTCGAGTGACGACATCAACTGTTTACAAGGTCAATACCATATGGTAACAGACATTGGTTTTTATTATTTCGACCTTATTGCAAGCGTCACCATTTAAAAATGAAGATATTTTGTTAGAGACCTATGCTTATCAAAACAGCAATTAGAGAAAAGACTGGTAATTTTGTTGGTCCAGAGATTAGACAACTCCTACGAGATGCAAGTTTTACTTCTTCAATTATCCTTGCTGAAGCAACAACGTGGAAAGATTTTGCATATTTCGTCAAAGTTTTCTTGGTAACAAAGGTGTATAATTTCAGCGAGTTAGGTTTGAATTCCTGTCAAGTTTTCAGAAAGCAATACGAGAATTAAAGCCTAAAAAAGTTATTAATAAATTGGTTATGTGATGATGAACACAGACAACGCTTCCATCAGGGTATTTGTCAGTTATACAATGCTGATGGGACATAATGGAAAACTAATGCTAGAGCCTCATCAGACACAAGCCCCACGCCCTTTATAAACCTGCAGCTCTGAAACGAAAAATCGTAGAAAATTAGCTGATTCAATGATCATAGAATTTGTCGAATGAATGCCAGATTTCGATTTAGTGGCCTAAATTAGTCAAATTTATTGTGATAACCAGTATTATACATGAATTAATTTTAATTCAATACACACATGCACTTTAGAATACATCGTACTTTCTTCATTTATGTTCAACTTTAATGAACAATTATTTTTTGTAAGTAAACAATTGTTCTAAATATAAAAGGAATGAAAAATAGCAATTAATAAAAATATAATAATCTGTCTCTTTTGGGGGTTCTTTGTATCAGTCCGAAGATTGATATGAGTAAATATAAAGGGAAACTTCAGGAGAAGTCAAACTGACTATGCAAACTTTGATATCGAAGCTAAGCAGTGTACATAACGCCATGAACGATGATAAGTGCAAAACGAAAGGCAAAAATTGAGGAATTGTTTTCTTATCACTCAGGGCCATTAAGAGTACAGAGATAGGGTGTTGTATTAGGGTAAATAAAGTTGCTGGTGTGATAGGCAAGTAAAATAAGTGACACTTACATAATAATAGCTATTATTTCAATATAATTGTATATTAATTATGATACCTTTTCCAAGGTCAAGAGGGTAGATTTCAAAAAGTTATTATTATAATATTTATATATATATATATCAATATATCAATTTTAATATATATAAATGAGGGAGAACAACTCATTTTATCTTTTAATTTTTATAAAATGCTTATCTTCTGTAAATAATGACTAACTCATTCAATGATTATATTATGTCATTAATTAATTATGAATTACTAATTCCTATCTAAATAGTAACGGAAAAGGCAAAATAAATACATTACTTTGTTTCATTATGTTTCCTTACAGAATTATGTTTGTTTTATTTATTTATTTTATTTCTATATTAAACCAATGGAGGAAAAATGAAACTACTGCTAATAAGTATATTAATAATAGAAGAAGCTTGCTGATTTTCTCAAAAAACTTTTCATATGGTATTTCATAAAGTATATTTTAAATGCTTGGAACCTTTTTTACTGATGACATTATATTGATAATATAATTTTCATTGAGAATTATCATCAAAAAAACTTAATATCTATTATTTGACGCAAATAAATTATATTTATTATTCTTGCAACCTCTTATTCGTTTATATATGTGACGTGAGAACACTATTTGAATACAGGAGTTTTTTTTGGTGAAAAGGAGACTGACCTATAATAGTATTCTTCATTTACTCTTCTCCATTTTGTACTTGTATTTTTTTTTCAATTAACCCTCTAATGATGCTATATTTAAGGAATAATTGTTGATGAAAAAGCTAATCAAATAAAAAATTGGCCAGGAATATTGACATCATCTTACGCGCTCTTGTGTTTTTTAACCAATCATATTACGTTGTTCATAGTTAATGTTCGTTTTCTAATATTAAAATAGAGTAGGCAAAAAATACGTATAATAGTTTTTCTCCTTTTCTTATATTCAAATAGTTTTCTCACGTCACATATGTAACGTGAGAACACAATTTGAATACAGAATGAAATATAAGAAAAGGAGAAAAACTATTATACATATATTTTTGGCAATATTACTTCATACGATGATGCATCCATTTTTTTATGATTTGAAATTATACGAAAAAACAAAAATACTGACTTTCGATCATATTAGTTGGATGTTAGTAGTTTGTTTTATGTCGATTGTTTATTACAATGAAAGGGTTTTCAATGCGCAATATCCTTCCAAAGATGGAAGGCCGTAATTTGTCGTGGAATCATTACAAAATATTTATGTTAGTATCCCTGAGCATCGACATGAAACTCCACCAATCACATGCTCTAAAAAACAATGGCTAGAATTATGCTTTAAAGAGAGAAAGAAAGAGGAAGAAGGGGGATCTAAATTCAAAACAATACATGTAAAAAGGGAGACTACTCTATTTAATATTAGAAAACGTACATTAACTTTGAACAATGTAATATGATTGGTTAAAAACACAAGAGCGCGTAAGATGATGCCAATATTCCTGGCCAATTTTTCATTTGATTAGCTTCTTCATCGACAATTATTCCTTAAATATTGCTATATTTTATTATTTACTTGGTGTGTTTTTTTTAAAGTTATGTTTGTACACTTTTTTATGAATAGAGGTTTGGTCTTTTATAGCTAATCTAATTTTAAACTATAATGTTTATTTATGTACCATGTACACAATTTTCGTAACCGCCCAATTAGTCCTTTCCATTTTGTCCCTGCCCAAATCGTCCCTGCCCAAATTGTCCCTGCCCAAATTGTCCCTGTCCAAATCGTCCTGTGCCCAATTCGTCCTTGTCCAATTCGTCCTAGACCCAACTCGTCCCTGCCCAACTCGTCCTCACTATTTCCCAGAAAAGAAGACATACCCCTAACATTCATTCATGAGGAGTTCCTTAGCGTCAGGGAACCCTCTTCCAATAGACTCTCGGGTTAGAAACCCCAATACCCCATCACTGTGCTTGGCGGGATCCGAGAGTCCTTTGGCCGAGGGTTAAAAACCCCAATACCCCATCACTGTGCTTGGCGGGACCCGAACGTCCTTTGGCCGAGGGTTAGAAACCCCAATACCCCATCACTGTGCTTGGCGGGACCCGAGAGTCCATTGGCCGAGGGTTAGAAACCCCAATATCTCATCACTGTTCTTGGCGGGACCCGAAAGTCCTTTGGCCGAGGGTTAGAAACCCCAATACCCCATCACTGTGCTTGGCGGGACCCGAGAGTCCATTGGCCGAGGGTTAGAAACCCCAATACCCCATCACTGTGCTTGGCGGGACCCGAAAGTCCTTTGGCCGAGGGTTAGAAACCGCAATACCCTATCACTGTGCTTGACGGAACCCGAGAGTCTATTGGACGAGGGTTCCCTGAAGCTAAGGAACTTCTCATGAATGAATGTTAGGGGTATGGCTTCTTTTGTGGGAAATAGTGAGGACGAGTTGGGCAGGGACGAGTTGGGTCTAGGACGAATTGGACAAGGACGAATTGGACAAGGACGAATTGGGCACAGGACGATTTGGACAGGGACAATTTGGGCAGGGACGATTTGGGCAGGGACAAAATGAAAAGGACGAAGTGTACGTGACCCCACAATTTTACCTATCTTTTATTTATTATTGTATATTCTATAGTACATAGTTATAATAAAGACCTTATATATACATATATATATATATATATATATATATATATATATATATATATATATATATATATATATATATATATATATATATATATATATATATATATATATATATATATATGGCTGTGGATGATTTTAATACCGACTTGACATAGAAAGAGAAAAAAACGGAAAACAAAGAGACATCTGTCTGGCCTCTCTTTTATTTTTAGTATTAAATCTCACAAACCTCTCTCTTTTTCATAACAAAGCTGTAATTATTATTATTTTTGCGTTACATTAAACAGCTTGAGTTATTTAACTCTAGAGGAGGAACCTTGATACGGAGTCACTTATTCGACAGGATTCCTGGACGAGAGGAACTCCATCGTCTCTTTTCGGGACTGACTTGTTTTTATGGTAAGTAGTTCAATGCCTCCCTCGTCACGGAAGGCTCTCTAGGCTTCCTCTCAAAGCTTATTAATTCTCTTAGCATTTTTCTGGCCGATTTGACGACGAAAGTGAAGGAAGAAGACAGTAAGACCGCCCCTCATAATTCATCTAGAAGATAAAAGAAACAACGCATCAAAATGTATTCAATTTTTTTGTAGTAAATGTAAAAAAATAATAAAATAATTAGTAAAAAATCTTTTATGTAAAAGGGAGAGGTTTGTGAGGTTTAATACTATAATAAAAGAGAGGCCAGAGAGATGTATCTATGTTTTCAGTTTTTTTCTCTTTCTATGTCAAGTAGGTATTAAAATCATCCACAGCCTTTTATATATATATATATATATATATATATATATATATATATATATATATATATATATATATATATATATATATATATATATATTGCATCAATTAGAGGGCTAATTGAAAAAAAAAAATGCAAGTAAAAAATGGAGAAGAGTAAATGAAGATACTATCAAAGGTCAGTTTCATTTTCACCGAAAAATATCATTTATTCAAATAGTGTTCTCACTTCACATAATGTAAGTAAAAATTATCCGTATAATTATTTCCATAGTTTTAGTTCTTACAGGATCTTTCAGTCCCATGTGAAGGATTGGGATATAATTATTATCTGTTTAGTATATTATTTTAAGTGTATTTCAGTTCATATATAGATTACACTAAATATAGGGGAAGACTAAGAAATACGAAACAATCATATAATTATTTGATATTTTAAATTGTTTTTTTTTTTTAAATATCATTTGAAACCTTACCACTATTTTATTATTTATAAGAAATTAAATTATTGCTGCTGGGTGTGCAAAGAATGCATTAATTTTAAATTAAGTCTCAAGTACATCTCAATCCCAATAAAATGCTATTTTAATGACCTCTGAATGCTTAATTATGTTCCTTGTCCTTCGAAGAAGATAATAATAAATATCGTAATAAACAGTATTATTTGTAGTGCAATTTGAATGCACCGGTTAATATTCTACTCTATAGATATTTTTTATACAGCTAACAAATGTAATAAAAACAATTAAGTCAAATTTCCCTTAAAACAAAACAAAATACCAATCAAAATATTTTTCTTGAGTGAGGTATTTCCATAGATATATAAAGACATGGATTCTTCAGAGAGATACCTCATATTGCCCAATATAAACAAATCTTTCTATCTTTATGATCAACTTACGATGACGTAGTACAAATTAATTTGCTTATATTGAACACATGGGACAGCTGGATGATGTTTATCTGCTATAGAGGAAAATAAGCTCTCTATATCTTTATAACTCTATGGGTATTTCTTGCTTGAGTTGTATTATATCAAAGGTGTGTATGATATTATTTAATGAAATTACAAGCAATCAATCTATCGAGTTGAGGATATCTGTAGCTTATGACGAAGTCTACTAGTGTTTGATGTTCGGATCGTACTTAACCACCATTTAACTGTATTCTCTCGAGTTTGTGGACCAGTTTAACCTATATTATGGAAACTTCATTCTATTTACGACACCAATACGACCGTAGATGTCATTAAGCAAAATGCTTCCATGGAATATATCTCAACCGGCAAGGAAATAGCTATGAGATTCATAATTCTGCGAAGAAAAAACTTGTTTCTGGAAGGGAGATTTATGTTTGACAAATATTTTTTTGCAACACATTCTCTTGAAGCCATGGCACTTGAAAATGGCACTTTAAACTTGGTCTCCCTTCGGTTTGGAACAATCGGATTTAAGAATCTTTACAAGGTATCTACGACCATAGAAAAGTCACATGATGATTTCGGCTGATCTTTTAAGTTATTTGAATGTCTGGCAAATTATTTGGGTTACAAACCCGCATATCTATACATACTTATTATCGAAATGCTGTCATAACGCAGAAATGAAGTCGTCATATTTTTGAAAAATGTGAAAGGCTTCAAATTTTAAGATATTTAATTGAAATTTGTTATAGATTTGGATTCCACAGCATCAAATAATCCTCCTGGTACAATTTCATTCCGGATCAGCGTTACTCTACGAACAAACAATTTTAACAGACCCTCACACATTTGTTTGTTCTATTCTTTTCCCAGGAAATGATACGAAATATGGTTCTAAATTATCATATCATTTAGCTAAAAAGGCAACGTAAAAGTACTTTTTCTATTTTCTACATGTTATGAGGAAATGCAGGGAACATGAATGCTTACATTAAATCCAATTAAATTTTATCAGATGTACTTAAGAATATATATATATATATATATATATATATATATATATATATATATATATATATATATATATATATATATATATATATATATATATATATATATATATATAATATATATATATATATATATATATATATATATATATATATATATATATATATATATATATATTATATATATATATATATCAAAGGCATATATAATTGATATTTTCATTTTGTTATACCAATTAAATAAGAAAACCTTTTTAGAGATTTGTTTTTTACTTCGATCTCTTTTATTTATAACTTTAAAAACGATTAAATGGTACGTTTAATGATATATGCTCAAAAACTTGATGAATCATTCATAAAAACATTTTTTGGCAAATGATGGCGAGGTTTTAAGAAGTAGGAAAATCATAATTATAGAATGACAAGAGGATTTCAAGAATTTGAGATGTAGTTCAGTATGGCTGTTCTTAAAATTGATGCATAGTTTTTAACTTTAAAATATTTATTGACTTACTACTTTATTTATTTATGGCAAGGGATTACTTTATTCCCGACATGTCATAGTCAGAGAAAAAAATGTCGATTGGTAAAAACATAGACATCTTTCTTGCATCTCTCCGGCATCGCTTTGATTATAGTATCAAATTAATCACAAACCTCTCCATTTTTCTATTATTAAAAAGCTGTTGGTGTTAGAATTATTGCATTATATTATACAACTTAAATTCTTTTATTCTGGAGGAGAAACTTTTATGCAAGGTTCCCTCTTGTGTCCGGAGTCACTTATTCCGCAGGACTCAAGGAGATGAACAAACATGTCCTTTTTTTAAACTATTAATAACAGAGCCCTATAAGGAGAGTTACGACAATAGATTGGAGCGCCACCTGGTGATGGCTCAAACAACGCATGGAATGAAAGAAACTATTATTGTTCCTATGTTATTCTTAGGATAAATAAATCGGAATCTATGACAAAAACTGTGCCTATCAAACCTTTCATTGATAGAGGGTATTGTTTCAGTAATTAAATAGTCTCCCTTATGCATTTAACTCTAAATTTTATACGTAATTTACTAAATAATATAAAAATATATATAAATCATGTGGTAAAAAAAAATTATCCATAAGAAACGATTGTCCATAAAATATCCCAAGTATTGATGAACTGGATTTATCATTGAACCCGATTTATATATCCAGATTAGTGAAATGATTAATTATGAATGACAAAATAATTTTTTAAATATTTTTTTATCATTGAAATATATTTACAACACGTAGTAATACAAAATATATCTTTATTATTATTACTACGTGTTGTAAAATATATTTCAATTTAAAAAAATATTAATTTTTATTTTGTAATTTATAATTAGTCATTTCACTAATCTGGGATATATTAATTATTATAAAATACATGAATTTGATAATTATTTACATAATTTTCCCATGTACATACTTCTACTTCCAAATAAATTGGAGGTTTTATTAGACCTATTTTTTACTATAGTCGTCTGTTCTCGTAAATGTATGTGTAAACGAATTTTTATATATCTTGATATATATTGTTATAGTTAATGACATTGTGGTATACTCGTATATTCTAATGATGATCTAATTAGTTGAACTGCCATTTCTATTATTGAAGATCCTATTTGTTTCATTTTTACTAATTCTTTTACATATAATTTAAATATTCCTTCAATTTTCGTAAACTCCTTATTAAATTTATCCAATTAAAATATTAATCCACCAGAAGAAGAATAGTTTCGTAATGAAATGATTTTTTAAATAGATCTTTAGAGTTTATATTGTTTTTATGCTTCGAAAGTGTTGTAAATTTATGGAGATACCTATGATACAGAAGGATATAGTTCATGGTATCCCAGACTCGTCGCCAATCACAGTAGGACAGGGAGCAGAAGACGTAGACAAAAGGAACATGTGTTCAGTATTAAGTGTCTTTATTAAGTGACTAGATAATAAGAATATAATAATATAACAGAGGATAGGTTTATGCATTAAGGGAGTCGGTGTGGGTAGCCCATGACGTCAGAGAGGTGTAAATCATCTCATGACGTCACACACAAAAGAAAGAAATATTTCAAAGACTGTTTACTTACAACCCCCTCGATAAATTATAAATATTATGAGCCAACCTACAGACAGGTCTCACGACGTAACTCTCCTTATAGGGCTCTGATTAATAACATTTTTTATCAAATAAAACAAAACTGTTGTTGCTTTTATTATTGCGTTATAATAAAGAGTAAAATAAAAATATTCTTCATATACGGGTTCCTCCTCAAGAATAGAAAAACTAAAGCTGTTTATGATAAATCAAAAATAAAAATAGCAAAAACTTATCAATATTTTATTTGCAAGTTCCTTGAATAATTTGAATATTTTTATAAAATAAAAAGGCAAACATGGTTTTTTTACTTGACACAAATTATAATTATAATTAACGCAACCTCAAGGCGAATGTTTTTATTTTATATGATCAATATTATATCTTGGCCATACTAAATTGATCTTTTCTTTACTTTCATCCCGGATATCGAATTATAAAAACTGTTCTGAAATGCATTGACATATACAAAAAATATATTACTTATTAATTATAGTCAATAAACTTGAAAAAAAAAAAATATATACCCGCTTAAATAGAACACTAAAAATGATCAACTTTTTAAAATATAAAGCTTATTTTTTCGAATAGTACCAAGATATTGAAATTATAAAAACTGATTTAAAAGGCATTGACATACTAAAAAATAAATACTTATGACATTTGTGGTTATTCTTACTTTGCACTAAGATAACAAGGCATGAACCATTAAAATGATGAAAATCCTGATTTTCAAAAAAGACCATACAGTCCAAACCTTTTTTCAGACGATATTTTAAGTGGCATTTTTGGAATCTACGTAAAAATGGGACTCAAATTAGGAATTTCAGCCTGGGGGCAAAATCCTGTTACCAGTGCCTTAGAGTAATCTTTTTACATTAAAATATATCCCCTTTGATTTATACAAATAACATTAAATTTGCTATTAAATCCAAACACATATTTATTATGATATAAAATTTGTTTGTTATGGGTTTTTCTCAGCTTTCGGTTATGACTCATCAGTCTTTCGTCCAGACTCTCCTACTCTAAGGCACTGCCTGTTACATAGTGTAATCGATAAAAGAGAGTGGTTTGTGATTAATTTGATTCTATAATCAAAGAGATGCCAGAAATATACAAGAAAGATGTCTCTATGTTTTATAATCGAAAGCTGTTTTTCTTTTCCATTTTAATGTCGGGTCTAAAGTAATCCCTAGCCTTATTTATTAATGATTTATGTTAGAGAAATATAATTCATACATTTGGAACTGCATGTTTTTAGTGTTCAAATTTGCATGAAATGCAATGCGAATCTACTGAGTAAAAAATATATTATCGTATTTATGGATACCCTTTGGCATTTCATGAACCTATTTTATGCGACGTCATGACGCCATGAATATTAAAGTTAAAATTTTGGTAAGATACAGCATATAATTGAACATCAAAAATTGTATACCGTATGTCTTGATTAGAAGCACGATTGACTCGATAAAAGAAAGGTGGAAAATTATGGGAGCCATCTTATGTGACGAAAAATATGTTCTTAAAGTTTTATGAAATATTGAGAAAGAATAATAAGTGCTCTTATATTTTTTCAAAATATAATTACCAAGTCTTTTAGGAAAATATAAAGGAAGCAATGACTTCGTTTAAAAGGAAAATAGTGCAATACTTATATGAAACATAAGAAAGAGTGACATATCTGGGATTATTTGTAAGATTCCCCTGTTTCTTTTGCCAGGACTAGTAAACTGTTTCATCCATTGAGCCAGTCATTTTAGGGTAGTATACGTCATTCAATCGATATTAACCAGGCTTGTGAGCGTTCAGCTTTTTTTTGCGTTCAGTGTTTTAAAAAAATAGCGTTCCGTTCAATGTTTTTGCGTTCAGCGTTCCGTTAGAGTTCAATATTTAAAAAAGTGACGACGTTTTTTTAATTTAGAAAGTAATCTCCTGAAAAAGTGATGTCATTTTTTTTAGAAAATAATTTACAAAAAAAGTAATGCCGTTTTTTTTAGAAAAGAATTTCAAAAAAAAAAAAAAAAAGTATCGACGTTTTTTTTTTAGAAAAGAATTTCAGAAAAAAGTGATGACATTTTTTTTAGAAAAGAATTTCCAAAAAGTGATGCCGTTTTAAAATATATTAAAACAAAGTGACAACGTTTTTTTAAGAAAAGAATCTCCAAAAAAGTCCAAGAAATGATTGGAAAAATTGAACGCTGAACGCAAAACTCTTTTTTTTTGCGTTCAACGTTCAGCATTAAAAAAAAGTTGCGTTCCGTTCATTGGACGTGCGTTCAGCTAAACGCCGTTCAATTTTGCGTTCCGTTCACAAGCCTGATATTAACCATAGAGATATAAAGACATAGAGAGCTTATAGGATTCTTCAGAGAAATACGTCATTGTGTCAAAAAAATACAGCAGAATGATTTTTTTCTGCTATTGGAGGATGGATTTTTCAGAGAAATACGTCATTGTGACCAGAATAATACAGCTGAACGATGTTTTTCTGCTAATTGGAGAGAATAAGCTCTCTATATCTTTATATCTCTATGATATTAACCAACATATTCATAACATTCATGCGTCATGTTAAATTTATCAATATAATGTCATGCTTTGTTTATAACAGGTCGGCTGATAAGTCTGAGATATGAGACTAAGAAGAAAACATTTTCTTGACAAAATTCGATTTTATTATTCAACATAGTTGCCTTCGAGGGCGATACAGCGATTATAGCGATCTTTCAATTTTTCGATTCCACTTTTATCTTTCGTTTTATCCGAAAAATAGGCTTCTGTCTCGGCGATTACTCCATCATTGTCCTTAAATTTCTTGCCAGCGAGCTTTCTCTTCAGGTCTTCAAACAGGAAATAGTCGCTGGGGGCCAGATCTGGAGAGTACGGTGGATGGGGAAGCAATTTGTAGCCCAATTTATTTAATTTAGCCATTGTTTTCATTGACTTGTGACACGGTGCATTGTCTTGGTGAAACAACACTTTTTTCTTCTTCAAACAATTTTCAACAATTTCATCATTCAAACGCTCCAACAAGGCTATATAATAATCGCTGTTGATTGTTTTCCCCTTTTCAAGATAGTCAATGAATATTATACTGTGTGCATCCCAAAATACAGACGCCATAACCTTCCCCGCTGACTGTTGCGTTTTTCCTCGCTTTGGATTCGGTTCGTCATATGCAGTCCACTCAGCCATTTTTCATCCATTGTCACATATCGACGCAAAAATTCGGATTGATTACGATTGAACAGCTTCAAACACTGCTCAGAATCATCAATTCGTTGTTGTTTTTGGTCGATTGTGAGCTCTCGCGGCACCCACTTTGAACAGAGCTTTCGCATGTCCAAATATTCATGCACGATATGTCTAATGCGCTCTTTCGATATCTTCAAAGTCTCAGATATCTGGATCAACTTCACTTTACGGTCATTTAAAATCATTTTGTGGATTATTTTTATGTTTTCTGGTGCATCCACCTCTTTTTTGCGTCCACTGCGTTTATCCTCATTCGTGCTCACACGCCCACATTTGAATTCAGCAAACCATCGACATATGGTTGCTTACGATGGAGCAAAGTCCAGATAACATTTTTCAAGCTAAGTTTTAGTTTCGACAGTATTTTTTCCCATCAAAAAATAATGTTTTATTAACACACGAAATTCGTCCTTTTCCGTTTTTTTCACAATAACAAAAGTAGCTTCACTTAAAACGCAATATCTCACAATCTAGTTGTCAGACAGCTGTTATATTCATGCATGTATGTTTTGAAGGTTGGTACTAGCTGACAGTCATATGAAAACAAATCCACTGGCGCCATCTATGTGTTAGTCTCGGGACTTATCAGCCGACCTTGTATGTAATCCCTAGTAAATATGTATAATCATAATAAATTTTGAAAATGATCAAGTGTGATGATTGTATTGTTGTTTCCATAATAAGATGATTTATTCCTCTCATGAATTATGTATATATACATACATACAAGGCTCTCTCCATATATGTTTTAAATTTAAAACAATGAATGATGCAAAATACATTTTTCATAAAAGGATAACATTCTTTGATATTTTTTCTTCTTTCTTCCTTTAATATATTGAATTAAGTAAAAATGAATAAAAAAGTAATCATTAATAAATATCCACCCAAATCCAATAAAAATATGAGTTTTAAACATAAATTTGTAATGACAATGCTTCTTTGGTTCAAAGTTCGATGAAAGTCCACGAACAAAAAATAAAATAATTAATTTAAAAAACAGAATTAATCATTTAACTTTGAATTTATAGCCTTAAATATAACAAAGTTGTAATAAAATATACTTTTATATGATTCCTCGCAATAATACACCAACAATAAACTTTAACTAAACTGAGAATTTTCCAATTTAAAATCCTTAATTTTTAAGATAAAGTAAATAAAATGATAAACAGTTATATAAATAGTTGTATTAACTTTTTTGATTTTTTGTAATGTATAAATTATATAATTACCTCCGCCGAAGGAGGTATTGTTTTCACTGGCGTTTGTTGGTTTGTTTGTTTGTCAGCAGGATAACTCAAAAAGTACTGAACGGATTCGAATGAAACTTTGTGGAGTTGTTGGAAATGCAAAAAGGAACAAGTGATTAAATTTTGGCATCTCTAAGTGCTTTTTTAATATGCAAAATGAGCAAAATAATAATAATAATAATAATGAAATGGGGTCTCTATTCAGGGAGTAGGAAAGAACAAACGCTTAAAAATATCCATTGACGTAATATTGTTCATTTATCAGCTAAGGACTACGTCACTGGGTGCTTAAACTTTTTTCTCTTCCCGTCTTCCTCTTTATATAATATTAAATAAAATATAACGCTAATATTAAGAGCATGATGGAGAAAACAAAGGAGTTGAACATCCAGTGACGTATTTCTGAATTGACTAATAAATAGTATGACGTCAATGGATATTTTTTAGGATGGCTCTCTCCTCACTCATTATTCACCAAACACACCTACTTATGTAGACATATATGATTGGATTGTAATTCTGTTAAGTGATTCATTAGGTGGGGATCGGCGGAGGTTTGCACTCTCTGAGTGTATATATGCCTCTAGTTCTTATTAAAATTAGTGTAAAAATAAGATACACAAAACATAGAAAACTATTAATCTAAAGATAGTTATGTTAATATAAAAGCATTTAAGAATATGTTTATTTTAAATTATTCTAAAGAATAATCATAAATTTATTATACAAAACTTATTTTCTATTCAAACTAAAGTGTAGTGTCTTTGTATGGTCGCTTTGATGAGCCTGACGTATTGCAGTGCATTGGAGAGAAGAAACCTTATTAGGTCTCTAGCCCAAGCTCGCGAAGATGTAATGCTATTGGAATTCTAATCACAGAGCGGAAAGGCAAGTTGCTTTCCCAATGATTATAGTTCTAGAGGCTTCAATTTTTATATAAGAATTATTGGATAATTTATTCGTTATTAATGATTTGATGTTTAGCAAAGAAAATTATAAAGCCTTATGGTGATAGGCTGAGTTATTTTTTCTTCTTAAGGGGTTCAAAGAAGAAGGAAGCTTTAATGATATTTGAGTGAATATTTTCTTGTCCGAATTCGTATCATTTCATAAAATACTTTATATAAATTAATAAAGGAAAACCTAAAAAAACAAGAATTTTTTTCCCATTTGGAAGGAGACCGAAAAATATCTCGATGAAAGAAATATAATAATAAGAAAGTTTTTAAATATTTCTTTATCGATTATTGTCTATCCAAACTCAGTTTTTAAAACCAAGGTATTGCAGAAGTCTAGCTTTGACTGATCTCTGAAGAGGAACCTTTCTCCAGCAAAAAAGATCTTCACATCGTGTAATAAAAAAATCAATTCAGAAGAGCTGTTCCTTTTCAACAAAGGGATCACAAAACATTTTTATAAAATTTCCCGTTTTTTTTAAACAATATCTACCGAAAAATCTGCTAAATATACCGGGTTAGCATGTCATATAATTCTTTACACTTACGTAAGAATGGCTGAAAAGTATTTTTACAAATCTCTATTAGTTAAAGGGGGTCCATATGTCACCATGTATAGTTGTCAAAGAAGCATGAAAGAATCGTTGAAGTACAATGTTAAAAAAAAAATCAAAAACAATATTTAAAGAATTTATATGTAAGCCATATGTAAGAATATTAAAAATTGATATTTAGAGGTCTTGCCGAAATTTAAATTTAGGCCTATCTGTGCCAATTATTTGAACTATAAAATTGAAGGCCCCGGGATTGTAGTTCAAAATAATGAATCCTTTACGGCCAAGCGTAAGTTCCACGTTAAACGAGTAGTCCCGGAGTGATGGGTTTTTGGAGGCTACTGCCCTCACTCAAGGGAAGGCTTCCTAACTAATGAATATATGCCACATAGAATAGTAGACTTTTTATATTTGATCTAGGTTGATGATTGATAAGCAGGCCTCCTTCCCTTCATCATTGAAAAATTGAGCCAGGTTCTATTATACACAGCGATGGATAGGCTGCCTATAACAGAATCCCTCAATTACCGATTAGCAAAGCCACTAATCATTTTTACACCCCTTTCGGCAACAACATTCGTCATTTTTATTGATTTTAAAAATTCCAACGCTTTAGGTCAGAGGAGTTATGCTCCCAAGCCTCGGCAGGAGTTCTTAGCAATCAGAATTAAGTCCCAAAGCATCAAATAAAAAGTGCAATTCAGGTCCGATAAGGTCTTAGAAGATTCTTGTGTTGAAGGTCTTCCTTTTCTGTAGTTCTGAGACTTTTTGTTTTTGATAACTTTATAGCTACCTATCTACATATGTAGTCAGATACAAAATAAACTTTAAATATAAAAAACAAATAGATTTTTATACAAATATGCTTATTTGTCATAACAGTCTGGTATTTTTATTACAAATCTCATTTCGACTACTAAATCACCATAATAAATCAATTTTCATTGGTGACACCATAAAAGGCCCATGCGACAGGCATTCCAGGGGCCCAAATTAAAAAATACTTTTCTTGTCGATTATTTAAGCCTTGGAGTACCAGAAAATCATCTATTTGAATGTTTTCAAAGACAAGTGTTGAATTTGAACAAGTCTACTGTCCATGTAAGCACATCTTTTGGATGAACCCGAAAACTGCACCATCAATAAAAATGTTTTCTTGATATCAATAGGTATTTAAGAAGCAATATATTATAACATAAAAATATTGCTATGAAATTTTATACTGTTCACTTGTATCCTAAAGTTGAAACAAATCATATTTTTATCAAAGTAAGTTGTATTTATTTATCATTAATTATACCTACGTCTCAAATAATATTTTATCTCTTTGGATGAATAAACCATAACAATATAAGATACTCTATGCAAATGAACACTCCATTGACGTCACTATTATAAAAATAATTTTCTAATATCAAAATTCATTTACAATTCAGTTACAAGAATTGAAGATTCTTATAAACAAGTACATATGTTTACTGATCGTAGCAAATCTATGATGAAATGCCGTAGTTTTATTTGCATAAACATTTAGGTATTGCCTATAAGAATCTAACTCTGGTCGCATATTTATATCAGCTTATGGATAAAAGATTTAATTGCTTCAATGATGAAAAATATTAATAAATATTATATGCTTTTGAAATAATTTTGATTAGTTATTGTTGTTGAAGGAATTTATTCCACAATATTTTTCATATGAAATTTAAAAATAGTATAATTTAAATTATAAAATCTTTGTGTCAAGGATGTAATATATGAATAATATAATTTTCGTTGAGAATTATCATCAAGAAAGCATAATATTTTTATTTGACGCAAATAAGTTATATTCTGTATTCTTGCAACCTCTCACTCTTTTATAAATGTTAGAAAACAATTTATACATTGTTTAATTATTTCAAAATTAGTATTTCGATTCTTACATGATCTTACAGTCCCAGGTATATATATATATATATATATATATATATATATATATATCAGGCTTGTGAACGGAACGCAAAATTGAACGGCGTTCAGCTGAACGCACGTTCAATGAACGGAACGCAACTTTTTTTTAACGCTGAACGTTGAACGCAAAAAAAGAGTTTTGCGTTCAGCGTTCAATTTTTCCAAACATTTCTTGGACTTTTTTCGGAAAAAACGTCCTCACTACTCATTACTTTTTTGGGAAATTATTTTCTAAAAAAAAAACGTCACCATTTTTTCTGGAGATTCTTTTAAATAAAAAAAACGTCGTCACTTTTTAAATATTTGAACGCTGAACGCTAACGGAACGCTGAACGCAAAAACATTGAACGGAACTCTATTTTTTTAACGCTGAACGCTCACAAGCCTGATATATATATATATTTAAATTATTTGTTCAAGCTAAAATGAACCTTTTCTATTTAGAAAGGACATTTTTGGTAATTCTTTTTATAATACAACGACTAATTAAAATTAAACAATATTGTTAAGAGCATATCCTTTTAAGTAATGTGCTGAGATTTTAATGTAATTACAGATAAATAAAGTGTATTTCATAAATAATATATATATATAAATGATAGCCAGAGGGCGATAAGATGTACAAAAAAATAGAAAATTAAAAGTTTTGTATTGTAATGAGTTTCCTAGAACTACTTTAAGGGCAACTTTGATATTTTTTTAGGAATAATTATGTGATTTCATTTACAAGTTTATTAAAGGGATTTGAAAGACTTATAACACTTCTTAAGGATGCCTTTTTTAGCTCTGAGTTGATGTTTGTACCTTAATTATCACAACAAAATGATGTCGTACTTCATAATACCAACTATTCTTCTTTTTACTATTATTCTAACAATTCACATTCCTTTTCTTTCAATCAACAACATTCTTGGAAAAAAATCCCTACGTGATATCCTTATTCCGTCACATTCTGAGTTTGATTCTTCACTTTTAGATCAGCGAAGGTCAATAAAAACAAGAAAAAACATACTGGCCTTTAATGGGTATGATAGTTACTACTCAAAAGGCGTTGATCGAGGCTCAACAGGAACAATTAAAATGATTCTGTATTTCATGGCACCAACTGCTTTTTTATGATTCAAACTCCTTTTTATTTAACCAATCCCTTACTAGAGAAGAGAGTGGCTTTCTTAAAAATAATGTAGCTCATTAATCTCATCCTTTTTAAACCATGGTTTGGCTTGTCTATGTTTAATCTATGAGGATTGCAGACAACAGTAGGATAACACATATTATGGCTACCTTATCATGCATGACCTTGAAGCCATGAAGCAAAAGCTTGCTTTCATGCACAAAAAACAAAACAAAAAATGCCTTGAAAATACGCCGTCCTTTACTCCTTCCTTGGTCTTGCTTTCTCTGGAGCCAAAGAGTCATGTACACACGCAACTAAGTGCTTTTAAATCAAGTGAGGGTAGGATACCAGTGGTATAAATCAATCGCCATGGGAACCACTGGTGCTAATCCTCGTAAGAAAGGGGAATATTCTCTCCTCTCGGAAATAACATCTGAGGAGGAATGGAGCAAGCTGGGCAGCCGAGAGGGACTCTTCATCATTGACGTCTACTCAGAGTGGTCTGGGCCATGTCTGGCCATGACCAACTTCCTCAAAAAGATCAAGTTGGAGATCAATGATGATCTCCTGCACTACGCCTCTGCACGGATTGACTCCATTCCTTCTCTCTCACAGTTTCAGGGCTTTGCCGTCCGCTTTGGTTGGTTTTGTCCTTTGGAAGAGTGGTGGCCGTGGTCCATGGAGCCAATGCACCACTCCTGGGACGGGTGATTGAAACAGAAATCGAAAATGAGAATTGGTGATTGCTGGGGAGAAGGAGCGGGAGACCATCAGCTTGGATGATGTTCTCTCAGGTAAACCTTTTTTGAATAAATATTCATATGAAATAACAGAAAGGAAACTATATAAAAACAATCTATGATCTATGGATTATGTGCAAGCATCATAATTTAAATTAGATACGAAAAAAATAGATGAAAAGTACTACTTTGGATACTCTCTGTTCGATAATATATGTATATGGTTTAGTTCTACTGTTAAAAAAAATAAAATATTTGACTATCTCTGCAAGATATTGTATGTGTTACCCTGATATTGTCTTCGATCCAACTGATTCAACTTCGACTTATTTTTCTAAAAAGATATCAATGCAATGTTTATAAACTAAAAATATTGAGGATATTTCTCACTTGACCCAGCAATGAGAATTCATTTAATGATATTGAATTATTATCTGTTAATGATGTTTAATGGTGGGCTTCTACCATATAAGTTTTTTTAACCATAAAAAACAATATCATGATCGATCAATATGAAATTAAGCTTTTGTGAAATGGAATAAAAATAAGTATTTTGGTCGAATTAGGTTCATTCGGTTTACTTAATAGGAGCTCTGCTGCAATCTTATAAACGTCTCTATAGTTGAATCAGATAAGACTTCTTTTTTTTGCATAACAAATACTTAGATAATTATCAACGAATATATTGTATAAGATAAAGTGGCATACTCGAGACAAATAAAGTCGTCAAGATTTAAAATATCTCTAAACGTTTTGAAATATAAAACTGTATTTCAATCCCAATTTTTTTCGAATGTCATAACAGACTAAATAAAGGATTATTTTTCAAATCTTTATTACTATGAAGTACTTGTGTACTGCCGGATTATGACCGTCTGCACAAAATATTATTGACCCGCCTGGGCCGCATGGCGATAATTTGTGAATTTCTTTGTTCAACCAAAGTGATCTGCATATACAATTATAATAACTGTGCCTCCTTCGACATCAGCCTCAGTTCTAGAGGCTCTTTTAGGCAATTCTAAGAGAGGCCATCATTGTTTTCTATTAAAATTTTCGAAATTTGATAAGCTTTTCATATTACTAAATGAAGAACATACACCAAAACCGAATAAAAACAAAAAATATTAAGTAATATATATATATATATATATATATTTTTTTTTTTGCTTTATGGTTCGATAGAATTGCATCCGATGGATATAAATAAGCATAGCATTATAATTAGTCTATCGAACCAGGATCTTAGCAATGAGGTGACCAAAATGACCATCCACTCTCGGGATTCGAACCTGCCCCCAACATTGAGAGTGGACACGCCTTAACACGCACGGCTATCGAGCTCCCTTTCCTACTTTCATCTCATACACCCCTAGCCAGAGTTGGCGGTGGGTTTTTAATAATATTAAGCTAAATTAATATGATCTCCACTTTCTAGTGTTAAATAGATTCCCAAAATGCCACAGAGAAATCGTTGCGTACTTGGTTTTTAGTGAGAATATAAAATCTAATCAATTATAAGAGGATTTAAAGAATGCATTGCCGTTTTGATTTGAATACAAATTAGTTTTATTTATTGTTTTGTTATAAATATACGTTTTTATCTGGACAGTTATTTTAAAACTATAATGTTCCGATTTGCTTTTACAAAAATGAATTGAATTTGAGTTGAATGTTTATTTTAATTACAAAATGGATGGAATGGATCTATGGCAGATCTGTTGATTAATCACATATGTTGTCTACACACAACTTACTCAAAAAATCCCGCTGAATGAATATCAATGGGATTAAGGCGAAAATAAGCATATAGACCAGGGTATGTAAAAAACCCAAATTTTGAAACCCCCCGAAAAAAATCAGTTAAAAACCCCGGGTTTTACCGTGGGTTTTTTCGAAATTCGGGTTTTTCATTACACTTATATTACAATTACAATTATATTAATTAGCTAATAGCTAATTAATGGTGTAATGAAAACCCGAATTTCGAAAAAACCCACGGTAAAACCGGGTTTTTTAACCGTTTTTTCCGGGGTTTTTAAAGACTTTGGGTTTTTTACATACCCTGATATAGACACAGTATTACTAGTGGGGCAAATGTCCTTGCGTACTCTCGAATTTGATTGTTAAAAATACATTAAAAAGGAAAAATATGTTGGTACACTTGTAGAGACTAGACGACTCTTACTCAGTATCATAATAAACGTCGACCATAACAACTCGCTTCTCATATCTTTCAGCTTCATCATGCTGAAGAAAAAGTGTATCTTTTCTCGGATCTCTACAAAAGGAGGCAGTGATGAGTGGAAGTATGACATTAATATTGGCCTGATACGCCGTTCCGTCTCATCCTTTATGGAAAATAGTTTGTTTAATCATGTACGAATTTAAATATTGTCCGGAAACTGCTTTTATAGATATATATATAGCTTATATCCAAAAGAAAACGGAACCAAATACTTAAAGCTGCATTTGCGGGCGCCCTTCTTTTTCACAATGTTTTTCGCCACCCTAGGCATTAGAAACCCTTCATTATCCATAAACGCTGCGTCACAATTACTCAACTGTTGAAGCGGAAATGTATATTGTGTGCTACAAGTCTCATATATCTCTTAATAGGAGGTGAGGTTATAGCCTATTCCATTAGTTTTAGCCACGAGTTTAGACTCAAGGGATATAATAGGGTTATTTCTTGACGATTTACTTATTATATTCAATTTTGCTAACACAGACTCAGTCGCAAGAGGTTTTTATTTAAAAAATATTTTTTTGTAGGAGAATGAACATTTACATTTGTAGGTATTGTCGGACCCGAAATTTAAGATATGAAACGTTTCAATAGGCCAAAAGTTGCGTTTTGGCGGGAAAATAATAGTAATATATATATTAGGGTTGTTCTTATTTTTCAAATGTTTTGAAATGTTAGCAACTTTGTGGATTTTCTGTTTCTTGGTGATAAAAGAAGACGACATACAAAGTTTGAACAAATCGGTCAACATTACGAGGTCGCGCAACGAGGTCAAAGTTTTAAAAATTTAGTAAATATATAGTTTTCCGCAAATTTCTTCAAAATGGTGGACGTTACAGACTTCAATAATATTATTAATTTAAAGGAAATCTAATTTACTACCAGACGTATGTTTGATGTTTTTTAATAAAACAAAGTTTTCAGTAAAAACAAAGCAAGAAAGAGAGTGTGTATTGTTAGCTTATTTCATAGCTTTTTTGTATCAATTAACTTCACTCGCCTGTAGAAGATGACTTGTTCGCTTCAGAGTAAAATAGTACTTTTAAGTTTAGTAAAACTTTAGATGATAAATCCAAAAATGACCTTGGTTGCATTCTATCAATTCAGAATTCAGTACAATCTGAGTTTACATCATATGATTCAGAGCCTGTATTGACCTATAAGAAATCGATTATGAAAAAAATAAATCATAATGTGTTTCTTAGATTTGCGTCAAGGTATCCTCTCAAAATTTTACTTTGTCTCTGACGCATTTATAATCCATTATATGCGTCATTTTGTACGCGAGATAGGCTTTTTTAATGTACATATAACTCTCTACTTATTAAATGACATGATTTAGTATACCAAAATATTAAAGCTGGTTAACCAAGCTTTCATTTGATATGTTTGGTGTTCTAAAAATCGCTATACTTTAAGAGATATAAGCAAATACGTACTCTCCCCCCCAAAAATTGATCTTTTGATATGAGAATATACGATTACCATCTGGTAAGGCTGTTAGTGTTACCTGGATAGAAGAGAAAGAGAAGGGAGGGAGTATTTTGCCTCACTTCTCTCCCTTCTTTTTTTCTTCCTATCCAGGTTACACTAACTGCCGTTACAAATGGTAATCGTATATTCTCATATCAAAAGATCAATTTTGGGAACTTAACAAAACCTTTTCGTAACTTTGTCTTCTTACATAACCCTTTTATTTAGAACGTTTAAATAAAGAACCTGGGATTTTGTAGATAAAAATACTCCACCGACAAGTGTAATCAGCTAGCAAGCGTGTCCCATTGGTATATATGGATAGCGGATTTTATTTTTGAAATTATCGATTGATAGCGGTCAGTATATTTCCAAATGTTCCAAATAATCCATGTACATGGTTTTTAAATAAAGTTTCTAGAAATTTAGATTCGGAAAACCTATGGGCACTCAATTTCCAATCTACTGCCAATGATCATGTTCATAACATCGGTAATTCGGTAGGTTGTTTTTTATAAATAGCAAGTATGGATAACAGAAACTTACCATCAGTATAGATACTGATCACCAATTAAATCGGTGATGTAGCTCTGCATAGCATCCCTATAATGCGCAATTACTAATAAAGATCAATAATAGAAATCTATAAATATAAATATCTTTAAATATACTCCGTTTCTAAACCAACCATATTTCATTTGTTTCTTTTTTAGAATTCGTTACAATTGAAGACATCTCCCTCACCAATGAGAATTGAGGACGTTGATTCTCCACTCGAGGAAGACCCCCCTCCGCCTCGAAGCATTATTTATGACTTTTTCCCTGCTTCTTCTCCTCAAATCAGTGAGGTTCTACTCAGTCACCTCAACGAATTCCTTGAGGCATAAGTATGTTTATTATAATCGTTACAGTCTTCAAAACACGAAAATGTCCCTGGACACGGTTGTGCCGACGTCAAGACATAGGCTATTAGAAAGCGAAATAGAAGTCAAGATTGTTATATTTGTCAGTGAGTGGTCAAACGTCAGGTATCTATATTTATTTTGAGGTCATAAAAGAGGTCTATTGAATCAATATATTTTTTAAGCCACAGCGGCGCAGAAACTCAAACTGTATATCTCCAATGGCCGGACTCACGTCATTTAAAACCACCAGCAAGCGAGGCG
>CP045890.1:20993586-21005623 GCA_013387185.1 Caligus rogercresseyi
TGGGGCTCTATTGTATCTCATTTTACATAATCCATTTCTCATTTTTGTTTATTAAATTTATATGAAAGGATAAGGCCAGATATATTTATATAAAATGGCGTTTTTGTGAAAGTAACACTGTATTTAGGTATATAGCCATTGCTTATTTCTTCCCGAATTGGTCTTGTGACTTCACATTCTTCAAGAAATGGTTCGTGGCTCTTTTTTAATTTTGCAGTAAAAACCGAGTCTCTCTTCCATAGTTTTCCCGTATCTACTACTTCCGGTGGTATAGTTATAATTTTGATTCATATCCAATATAGGAAACATCAAACATAGTATTGGACAAGCTCTTTATAATGTTATGTATCCCAACGTTCATACCTCTCTATGTCGTTCAATTTGCTCAACGTATTTGTTTTTTGTGTCGCTTCCTCTAGTTTGTAGTTCTCGAATTGTTTGTTATTTAAAAAAACATAAGAAATTATAAAAAGCAATCTCGTGGACCAATTGGCTTATGTTTACAACTAACATTTTTGAAAATTATTTTGTGTCCCAGAGTTTGGTATAAATTTGCGTGTTCATTAAATGAAACACTATGCCTTCAAAGTTTTATTTTATTAATGGAGGTGACTTGTAGAAGTTTTATCTTATGTTTGTCTTTTTTGGCTCAAGCCATCACATTATAGGAAATATTTTTTCTGTACTATCTTCGCTTAAATTCCATCACACTTTCATAAAATGGGTTATTGATTTTAAGGACTTAATTAGATCTGATGGGCCCTCACCGCTAATTCCTTCAAATCGAGTTCTCCTATCGTTTTTTACTTTACTCAACAATATTTTTACATACGAAGTGTTTCTTCTAATTATTAGCTAAACAAGAAAATAATACTGTCTACCATGAAACTTGTATAGATAGAAGACCTAGACCTCCATGCTTCTTGGACATTTATTATCTCCAAGTGATCCGTGTAGACTTATCGTTTTTTTACGATTGATCGACACATTTTGTCAATTGTTTCGCGCAATTCGTGCACAAAAGCTTTGAAATAAAAACCCACGAGAAAAAAAATCACGATGTAAATGTTTCACTACAAAAAAGCTTCGTGACAAAAATCCCTACGAAAAAAAAAGAACGAGGAAATTGACTAACTTTAAAAGAGCAAGGGAGATAAATACCCATGTCAAAAACGACTATAAAAAGGTCCACGAACAATTTACGAGCGATAAAATTACTGAACACCTACGTATAATTACGTTTTTAATCGCTTGTCAATGTTTTGTCGATTTTGATTCCGACATCATATGAAAACTAAGTATAGAAACGTTTGAGCATCCTTTTCGTCGGCCAAATGTAGCCTTACTTAGATCAAATATAGTCTCACAGAAAAACCTGTACTTTATCTCATTCTGTATTGAATATGCATATTTACAAAATATTTTTACTGAAACCGAGAAATTGCTTGTAAATACCTATTTGAATATGTTGTTTTTTGGCCAATATGTTCGATAGAATGGTATCCGACAGGATCTAAATACGCATACTAGCATTAAATTATCACTCAAACCTAGGACCTATCAATGAGGTAGATCGAAAATGACCATCCCCTCTCGGGATTCGAACTTGCGGCCCATTTGATCCATTGATCTTAGAGATATGATTAAAATTATAAATATTATTTTTTACCTTGAGTAAGAGTAGTTACTCATTCAATTCATTCATTCACATCAATGAAAGTGGTGGAAGTGGAGGAGTCAATTAAAAGGGTTCACCAATGACGTCATTGATGTAAGCCTGTGAAGAAGAAATATCTGTATTTTAAGATGATGGTAGAAGCATAATTAAAGTTCGCACTTAGAGTCCAAATAGGAAATATAGCCTCATTGAAAGGATTTAAGGTTCGAGTGACTATTTTTTAATGCTATGATGCTTATTTATATCCAGTCGGACGTATTATTTGGAATAAAATATGCAAAAAATAATAATACTTATTAATTTATGTACCAAAATATACTTCCAGGTACATTTTTTTCGTGTAGGAAAGGGTTTAAAAAACATTATCATCAAAGTGCCTTTAAAATAATATTGCTTATAACTTTCTTTCACATAAAAAAGTTTAAAAATACACCTCCAAATCATTATTCCACCTTTTGCCTTGTGCCAAAAACGACATTAGAATCCGCATGGAGGACAAAATCCTAAAACCTTACGGAACTTCCTTATCCCACTCCGACTGGCTTGTGGTATTACGCCCCGAATCAACTGTTTTAGAGCCAAAATATATTATCTCATGAACTAATTCCTGAATTTATGGAGCACGGCAGACGAGGATTCTCCCTTCGCTCAGAGTCTTCTCAGGATGGTGTACCCAACGGTGGAGAGACGACGGATGGTGTCCCTTGACCACGAACCTAACCCGAAACTTATATGGATTATACCCTCTCCCTCTTGTCTACTAATTACGTGCTTGTTTTTTATCATTGATCTTAGTCATGCATCAACTCCTTATAAGTGTAAGTCTTCCCCCCTAAAAACTTCCATGGAGTGACACCACGTCAGAAACATATGAAGTCAACGCAAGTTATAAGTTTGTACAACAAAATCCAGTTGATTCGAATCATAGAGATATAAATATATTATTCCCTTCAATAGCAGAAAAGCATCAATCAGCTGATACCATTGCCCAATATAAACAAGTAATTTGATCTACGTCATCGCAAGCTGATCATAGAGATAGACAGATTTGTTTAAATTGGGCACAAAAACGTATTCCTCTGAAGATTCCAATAAGCCCATAAGAAATGTCTTAATATCTCTATGATTCGATTCAATTATATTTTAATGCCTATTGTATATTGTGTATTGAAGGAGTGAAAAAATGAATATTTATTTAAAAAGAAATGGGTTAAAAATTCGGTTCAATGTTCTGTATTAAAACTTATGTTAAGATTATCATTATTTTGATATATAATTCAAAAATGGAAATCTATAAAAATGGACGTTTGAGGATTTCATTTCTGGAAATCAGCAAACATATCGAACATCGGTGTAAAGTATATGAATTGACTATCACATCAAATATCTATTTTTTAAGTAGTGGCAAGCGAGTCAATTATCAAAAATGCACGTACAAAACTAATGATCATTTTATCTCCTAAAACTATATAAACTATTGAGCAGCTAATGTGTGGTTTCAATCATCATTATCATAAACAAGAGCTACCTTTTCCCTGAGACCCCCTTATCAATCCATTTGTGTGAATGAAAAAAAAGGATCCTTAATGCCGCACCTGACATTCATTGATGAGAAGTCTTCGAATGGAATGGAACCTTAATTATCAAATTTTCTATAAATAATGAAGTCTAATATTTCACGAGAAAAAAACTATTTTCCGATATTTTCTACTTTGTTTATGAAGAACCCTCCTTTATCTGAGGAAAATGGATTAGATCTCAGTATGAAGTAATGAAATATGAAAGTATATTGATTGCATTAAAAGAAATAGGCTACAGTCCTGGTTAAACTATAGGTGTATAATACCTATCTCTTACAGAATGCAGGTAGAAAGTATGCAATATTTTGGATGGGAAGGTTAAGGTAAAGAACCCCGTAGTTGGACTCATATAATTATATAAATTAAATATTAGTATAATTGAATCAGGAGCTGCTGAATGACTGAGCAAATGTAATCCCATCATTATCACTGTTGTTTTACCTCTCAAAAAAATTTGCCATTTCCTATTAAATCTTATTTCTTCAGCAAATAGTTTCTAAGAATAGTGTAAATATATTTTTATATATTAGACTTTTATTCAGCCAAATAGGCTCAAGTCGACGTTGTTACCGATTCGTCCTTGTATCAGAACATTCGTAATATAGGATCGTCTATCCTTAAATAAATTAACAAAAATGAGTTTATGATAAGACTTGGTGAATTTTTTTCAGACTCTATTTAACAAGTATTAAAGAAATTATTTTTTAATTACGTATTCAAATAAACATCTATAATTTGTACTTATGCATTGACCTCAAATTGGCAAGGATATATCTTTATCATTATATGAATAAGGGCCGATATTTCTTATACACTCAATTAAACATGTAACGTTTAATTTTGTTTATAAATAAAATCGAATGGACAGACAATATTTTAAATTATTATTTTTAAATACGTATGCAAACAATATCTATAATTTGTAGGTATTAATTGGGATCAGATTTTCAAAGTTATATCTTTAGCATTATATGAATAATGAACGATGTTTATTAGACATTCAAATAATCATTAATGTGTCATTTTTAAAATTAAATCGAACGGACCGACAAATGTTTTCTGAAATATATGACTGCTAACCATGTACCTTAACCCCCCCCCCCCCCCCTCCCACCTATTAAAAGTTTGTCCGGGATTTTGCATTCCGTTCATGTATAAGACAGGTTAGTATAAACGTAAACTTCAGTAAATGCAATATGATCACAATTGTTTTCCAAATAATCATTTGTATTTATCAGGAAACGACCTTTTTTCGCGGGACCCGAGCCAGGCCGGGACTTAAATTTTTCAAGCCGGCCAGGCCAAAACCGGGCCGGTACATAATATATATTTTCGTTCCTTCGACATTCTGAAGTGAAGAACTTCCCAAAAAAGTGATGACGTTTTTTTTAGAAAAGAATCTCCAAAAAAGTGACGACGTGTTTTCTTAGAAAAGAATCTCCAAAAAAGTGACGACGTGTTTTTTTAGAAAAGAATCTCCAAAAAAGTGAGGACGTTTTATTAGAAAAGAATCTCCAAAAAAAGTTATGACGTTTCGTATTTCAAAAATTCCTTTCTAACTTTTTAATGGTACTTATTTTCTTAATAAAATTTATGAATGACCAACGAAAGAAAATATTGATGTTCCGACCAAGTGTAAAAAAACCGGGACACCAGGCCGGGCCGGGACGCAACAAAAACAGCCGGGACCGGGCCGGGTACCCAGTTGTTTCCTGATATATACATATATATATATATATATAAAGAAGGGGTTCAAATACAAAAGGGCATTATTTTAAAGCAAGCAAAGATTCTTACCACCTAATGAATAGTCTTTACTTTATTATATATGCATTCTATGATTGTAAGGACTTGTTATGGTGTATGTATTATTTATCTTCCCTATGAAAAATAAACACGCAGACCTACACACATGCACATGGGTTCCTATATATGTATATGCTCGCCTTTCTAAATATTGTTTACACAGTCATAAATCAGATTATAAAAATCAAACATACTATAATTGGGAGCCGAAAAAGGCAAACATGCAGTAGTCATTGTTTATAGATTGAGGTTAAGCAAAAAAGTAACAAGGTGTCGAAATTAGAATATACCTACTACATATATATTATATTATATTTTGCTTAAATAAATATACTATACGAAAAATCACCGAGACAAAAAAATTCAAGCATTTGGTAAATTGGGTAGTTTTGGAGCAACAATGTTTTATCCATCCACTCTAGTCTCTTTTTATATCCCTTTGATAACGGAAGTTTCAAATTCACTTTAAAACTAGAGGCATATATACACTCAGGGAGTGCAAACCTCCGCCGTCAAGGGGTCCTTATGAGCCTTCCGAGGCGGATTTTTCACGACTGGGGCGGCGTAGAGGGACGGGGGAGGGGTCCCTTCGACGGAAATCCGAGAGGAAGACGCTCCCGGCACCCGATTTTACAGCACAGCGACATCTATTGGCAGAGTAGGCTAACTTGAAATATTTATTAGTATTTAGCTCGTTTTGCATCTTAATTCTGCACTCAGAGATGCCAAAATTTAATCACTTGTTTCTTTTGGCATTTTCAACAACTCCACAAAGTTTCATCCGAATCCGTTCCGTATTTTTGAGTTATCCTGCTGACAAACCAACAAACCAACAACTCCAGTGAAAACAATATCTCCTTCGGCGGAGGTAAAAAGGCCACTCTAGATCATATGGGACCTGAAAAAGGTTTACCTAAAACATGGAGACATATAACAAATCAGTTGGAATACTTTCGGAGGGACATCATTCACAAACCAATTTAAAATTTCTTTGAACTGCATTATATTTTCGTGCATCATTCCAAGGAGACTACATACATATAGTGGACCCTTACATACATGCCTTCGTGGATTGTCAAGCTGTCTATATTAAAAAGATATCAACGTCAGAGGTCTCTGGATAGTTATTTATGTTTTGTTTTTACATAGTTTCTTTGGAATTTTTTAAGAACTAAAAAAATATAAACATATATGTATACTTACATAATTATTTATTCAAAATATATTGGGATATGATAAGGGATAGAAAATATTTGTGTGATTTTTTTGTATACTAAAACACATACGAAACTTTATTATCAACGAGAAAACAAATATGGTATTAATCCTGGTCAAGGACTACTTTAATCAGGACAGGACACTGCGCTCACATGGGTTCATATTTACCGATTTTTTGGAATATATCTTTATAGTGTTTTTTATATAAACACTATTATATATATATATATATATATTTAGATAACACTTTATAAGTTTGAAGGATCTAGAGAGCCACGTAAGAGTCTTTGCCACCCTTCGAGCACTTGATGTCGTGCGTGCCTCTCTCAGTGGCTGTGACAGTACTTGAGTGTGTAATTACTTTCATCTCTAAGTCAAAGCCTTGTTTTATTCTTACTATTCGGTCTTCTAATGAATTTCAACTAAAGCGTTAAAGTAAAGTAGCGAATGCAAGGAAAAAGTAAACACAAAAAAATTGCCCAAAATTTTGGTTATTTTCTTAATATTTAAAAAATAATTTTAGGGAAAAAAGGAAGAATTTTATGTTATGCATGCGTTACTTACTTTAACGCTTTAGTCTCCACCAGCTATTGAACAATTTACATTGTTAAAAATATGTTTAATATATTATTTATTTCATCTTTTCATGGATAGTGAAACATCACAATTCTTCTTATTATTATTTTAACTTTATCAAGGATATTAAAACTTCAGCACTCTTGACAATATAGACATTATACCTTGTGTTTCAGTACATATGCTTGGTTTTATTCTCGACAAAGAATATCGCATATTATACCTATAATCACCGTCATTTCGAGAACTAGGAAAAAAGTCTTGTGGAATACAGAACCAAAATAATGGACTTTGGTTTCTAATAAAGTGAACATATGATTGTCTTAACGTAATCATATAATAGGGATAAATGAGTCAATTATTGGCTCCACAAATAAATTTAAAATAGGGAATGGGTAATCGACAACATTAAATACATATATTGGGAAACCAATTTAGGGATTTAGCACAATATTTTCCTTGAAAGAAGAGATATTTATATGTATTATTCCCTATTAGGGGTGTTCTAATCGACTTGTATAATAAATGGATACAGAGAATAAAAAATGAGTGCCATTTAAAGATATCTTCAATCCCTAAGACTAGGGCTGTCACACTTGGTGTGCTTAGTTGTCGCAGGAATAAAACAAGAAAACCCCTGCAATAAATGGTCTGTGAAGGCCATAACTTTGTGTTATGTATCATAAAAAAATAATCCCTTAAAATTACATGCCTGAGCAGGGGCGGAGTGGCCAGTGGGAGTACCGGGACTATTACCGGTGGGCCGCTGGTCTCAAGAAACATAAACGGCCGTTTACATCCTCTCAATGGCATACTGGGGCCTGTATAAGGCCGGCGAGGGCATAATTGTCCCGGTAGATAAATTCTTCCCACTCCGTTCCTGTATTGCAATTGCCATTTCTCCAATTGTCTATTTTTTCAGACTTTTAGACTTGAATGCTCAAGAGATAATAATATTTTTTCCCTTTGATTCATTGATTCATCAATTTAAAATAATTACGTCATAAAAGGGGATAAACAATTATTCTCATTAGTTGCTGTCGCCGACAATCTTCTTTGTTTTTTGACTAAATCTATTGTACATCTAATTAGTATAGAGGTCAGTGGATTTTTTTTCAGTAAAACAAATTTTATCGGTTAACTGTGAAAATTTTATACAGTGCAAAAATAAAATACACTAAAATTATACACCGAAACCGAGTAAAACAGGGCAGTTGCTAAAATACATAATTGATCATTTTAGTTCAAATTTACTGCCCTCAAGAATAATCTTTTATAAAATGACAAATCATTTATTAGATTGGTTTTGGTCTTGGGCATAGGCGTAGGAGACAGGGGGGCAAGGGGGGGCAACTGCCCCCCCCCCCCCAAAAAAAAATTCGGGTGAGTTCACATATTCGGGCACTTAAGTTTAAGAAAAAAAAATATCAAATTATTAAAGCAACCGGATTTGGAATTATAACCAAATAAATATAATGTAATGAATAGTATGTAATTACTATAAAGAACATATTAATATACATAGCTTTCTTCATTCGATTTTTTTTTCAACGATTTAACAGTTCTAGTTAAATTCGGGCAAATAGAATGCTGCCCCCCCCAACCTAACATCTCCCCTACGCCTATGGTCTTGGGGATGTACTTGAGCTCCCTAAGCGCCTCAAGAATCCCTTAACTTGACTCCAGACGGACTCGATGGTCTGAGTGTGAGCACCTGATTTGAATGGAAACAATTGAATCATGGTTATATTAAAATAATTCATGTTTATGTAAATATATTTCCTGTATGGGGTCCACATAATTTTGCTTGTGTTACTCCAAAACAAGTAAACCCAAGGTGTTCCTACATCTTCCTGTACGTCGTAAAGTCGTCGTACATCAATGTAGACTCCGAAGAACATTAGCCATGATCAAAGGCCAAAGTTCGTCCCAACTTCATGGAATAAAAAAATATTAGTAATGGGAGTAAATGGCAGGGGGGGTGATAGTCCGGGGTGCGTTAGTCTGGGGGTGGTAGTCCTGTTAGGGTTGATGAGCAAGGCTCCTTCACCAAGATTTTATTATCTTCATGTCCTTTGGACTGTTAGATTCATCAGGACATCATGAGACTATTCATAGAAATACAGGACTGAGGCGTCCAATAGCAAATTCCAAAAAGAGGAAAAAGTCTTCAATATGGAGGAGGTTATGGGAGACGGAACTCCAAGCACGAAGATGAGGGGCAGGGCTCCATTCATGAAGAGGAGGGACGGGGGGCCCTCTAACGAAGACGAAGGAAGGACCTCTTGGTCGAAGACGAGGGAAGGGAGCCATATAACGAAGAAGAGGGATGGGAAGCTCTCTAACGAAGTCCGACGAGGGTAGGGCTCATTCAGGAAGACATGAGACGGGGAGCTCTCTAACGAAGATGAGGGAAGGAACTCCTTTGACAGACGAAAACGAGGGGTAGGACTCCATTCACGAAGTCGAGGTGAGGGGAATGTGTCTCTTACTGGGAGGGAGGAGACTCGTTTCTTGGTGTCCAAGGCATTTATCCTGGAGTCCCGAGAAGATAGAAGGGGATGGAGGAAGGGATCGAGGGATCTCCAACAAGTTTGAAGTCTAGGCCAGAATGCTTTCATGATACCCAAAAAAAGAGATTCCAACTATGATCAGAGGAGGCTCTATTATTTGACGATTGTTGATGGTGACGTCACTCTTGACTCTCCCCCCCCCCTCATGTTTATGCATTTGTATATAAGGCGTGCGTTTTAAGCCGTGTAAAATTTGTTCCTGTGAAAATAGCTCTATCGCTGTCCATGGACACACTTGTATCATCAGTCCAAAAATTGTAGTTAAGAGTCCCCGTTTTTTTGTTCAACAGTTAATTTTTTATGATATGTACAACAGAATACATTAAAACCTAAGATAATGTATGAAAAATCACATAAGTAAATATTTTAATTTACAATTTTATCATAGGGATTGAACTAAAAGCACTATTTCGATCAATAAAATACAATAAAAAATTAATTGACATGTGTACTAAATGTATTAACACAAATTTTGAACTTTAAAAAGGCATTACTTGCAATTCTTAAAATTCTTTATTACTGTTGATAATGTCTTCCAGTGGATGGATGCAAGAGAAGGGAAATAAGAGTCTTCCTTGCCTTCAGGATTACCTTCTCATAAAACCATTTATAGGAGTCTTGCTGGGCTTAAATATGTTCACGTCCTATCTTTTGTCCTTTATTACTTTATAAGCAGCTAAAATATTTTAATGATAATGACTTCCTTCCCTCAAGAATTCATTTATGCGTGTCTTAAATGGTATAACTCAATGAGCTCCTTTTTTTTGAGCCCCTATAGAACCGAAAAAATTAATATACTCTCCTCAAAGTCATAAAATTAAACATTAAAAATTTAAAGTTGCTAAAATATATATATATATCCTTCCAAAAAAATTATATTACCTATTTATGGATGCTTTTTAGTCATTCATACAAGCCAACGTATAAATATATCACTTCCAGTTGAAAAAATAATATCGTTTGGCAATGAAAAAATCATTTTTGTCACCGAGTGACAGAAGTTGGTTTTATTACTCATAATAAGCTTATATATTTGATTTTTGTTCACCAAACCGACGCATCTTTATTCACACATGCTAAAATACTTAAAAGGACAAACATGAAAAGAGTTAATCAGTTAGAGACATTATTCCACAAAATATTAAAATTGAACAATTCATTTATTTCATTTTGTGGTCATATTATATTGTCCATAATCCCTAAAAAAATATAGGGTAATGGTATCCAATGCTTATAAGTATAAGTCCCTTAAAATGACGTCACTGGACATTAGTTTTGTCATTTTCTCCCTTTTTATATTCCTTAAAACCTGGTATTTAGACTCAGAAAAGCTCGGCACTTGTCAAGAATGTCATACAGAGGGCGAGGTTGCGTGATAAATTTTAAAGCTCCAATTGCAAAGTACCACTGTAAAAATAAGAGAAAGAAAGAGGCTCTCATTATTTTAGGGCGCTATATATCGGCAGCTTATGATGTAAGCCATGTTTCTATTGGGTGTGTATGCCTTCACAGAAGAGCTTGGAGGATACCTTCAATAACATATTTAAATACATATCAGAATTTTACAACTACGAATAAGTTAATATACATATATAATAATAAAAATGCCCTCAATGTTTGTTTCTTGTTTCTATATATTTCAACTGAATATATTATGATTTATTTAAAGAAAGGAAATCGAAGTGAGTTGGTTCCTTATCATTAGAGATGTCAAGGACCTATTGGGAATCATAAAGGTTGTTTTCTGCGAAGGCTTAAACACCAAGGGAGACAGGACTTACATCAAAAGCTGTCGTTGAATCTCACCCTAAAATGATGATAGGATCTTTCTTTCTTCTTTTCTTTCTCTTATTTTTATAGCGGTAGCTTTTGCAATTGGAACTTTAAAATTATCACGCAACTTCTCACCCCCTCGGGACGATATTCTTGAAAAGTGCTGAAAGCTTAAGGGATAATAATATTATTTTAGTAAGATAGCAATGTATTATAATTATTCTTTTATGCGATTCACGGCTCCATTTCTCTAGTCAGAAGATATGTATTTGGGAGTAAGAGCTAAAATCTCAGGAGGCTGTTTGGGATTAGTCTTCTCTTTGTTGTTGAGTTTTAGTTGATGGTCTTTCCTCGGCAAAAATTAAGGGATCGTAAGTAATGGTGGAAAACTTTATAAAATAAATCACTAATTCAAAGACTTGGACCATCTTGTTACAATAAAAAAATAGTCTTACACTTGGTTCATAAATGTTGTTCATATATGTATATTCCTTCATTGAAACGGATATTCACTTTACCTTTGGGATGCACCTTGTAATAGATTATGTAGAAGGTTCTTTTAAGCCATTTCTAAGGTCACACATACTGAGCAAAAATCTTCACTTGACCATTCGACAACATAAAAGTAAAATTATCTTCCAAACACTGATATCCACCTCATTACGTGGTCTTCCTCGAAATATATAGGATTTGACTCTTTATGGTTCTTCAGCTCACAAGAATCAACGACGACCCAGAAATATAAAAAAAATTATCTCACTACATATATAATCAAATCCGGATTTGTCGTTATGATGAGTTATGTTGGAAAGGTTACTTTTAAGGCGAAAAAT
>CP045890.1:21005723-21102487 GCA_013387185.1 Caligus rogercresseyi
ATTTAATGATCATTCTATTTTTCAAACGTTTGTAGGTTTCGCTATCCTCTACAAGATCCATAAAATCATTATGTCCTTCGAGGTCCTGGGTCTCAAAATTTACCTTTGTCAGGTTAGGAGATAGTTCGGTTCATGGACACAATGGAACGATATTCTATTGTTACATTGCATCGGCAATATATCGTACCAAGCCCACCAAAAGTAAAAGATGGAGTAACAAAATTAAACGATTCAGCTTCCAGTCCTTCACAGCATATATCAATATAACCAGTATATGGGAGGCACAGATCTAATGAATCAGAATATTATAATTATCGAATAGGTATTAGAGGAAAAAATGGTGGTGGCCATATTCACCCGGGTAAACGACGCCTCAATAAATAACGTATGGTAGATTAACAAAGAGTGTGAAACACTATGTATTTCACAGTTACATTTCCGAATAGATATAGCCATGGCTTATATAAAGAAATATGACATAGAGCCAAAGCATCTGGAAAGAAAAAAGTATAACCCAGGAGAGATTGACTACCGATTTCATGGAAATTGTCAGATAATTCACCCGGAATACTGTAAATTAACGTTGGACTTTGTATCGATTGTTTAGAAATTTATCACAAAATATAATTATTAATTATATTTTTGTAAGTTAATATAAATTAGTAAGTAAATGACTTTTTGTTTTCTATGAAGAATAAATAATTATGTAGAAAAATATGTATGTAGAATTTATTTTTCTTCTAAAGAATAAAATAATATAAAAATGTATTCATTAACTCCTAGTGTTAATTTTTGGACATGGGCCTATTTTAGGCATGATTGGCTTATGAGCAAAAATAAAATGAATGTTTGATATAATTTTTAGATGAATCAAGAGAAAAATAATAATTCCGGAGTTAATGGGTTAAACAAGAATTATAAAAATATTAACGGTGGGTCCTGCTTGGTCGCCGTGTTAGAAAACCGCGCCTTGACGCGAACACAGGAGACAGATGAGCGTCTCCAGAGTTTTCCCTGTCATTGGTAGTGTCCGTAGGGGGTACTGAACGTGGCCTTGTCCGAGGTAAAGACGACGCCCAAAAGGGGTAACATGGAGACGCCAAGATCCGTGGCTCTCCGTTCACGGCAGCTACGAGGGCCAACTCCTCGCCATCGAGAAAACTAAGAACGAGGCGTTTAATGGCATTCGCGAGGAACTCCGCGTTTTTTGCGCTGCTTCTCAACGAACATGTATGTGAGGAGGTCAGGACTATTCCGTGGCTGAACACCCTTCCAAGAACCAAGATTATGAGGACCCGGCACTGATCGTGTTTTTGATACCGTTGATGGTGGAACAGAGGATGATTTGAGCGAAGCAGAAGTAGAAGCGCACGAAGATGTCCTTGTATGCCTTGTGAATCCCTCGAACTTTGTTGACGTCCAGCTCCTCCTTGGATGCAGATGAGGCAATTTCCCTCCTTGTTGAAGGAATACTGCGTGGGGCTCTTCCAGAGTTTAAAGTACTCTGAGGAGGGGAGTTTTTGAAGCATGTTTAGTGTCCGTTTATTTTCGAGGGACTCCGGGCCCACCGAAATTATGACGCGAAACGCTCTCATCAGTTATGTCTTGCCAGAGCTGCCCATATGTAGATCGCTTGTCCCAGACGACGAGGCCCTCACTGTCTTCCTCGTCAGGTCGCTCATAAAATACTAAAAGAGTCAACGTTTATATATATATATATATTAATTATTTATTATTTATATTTAAGAGGTCTTAAGAACTAGCTTTTGTGACGAGAAGTTCATTGAAGTACTTACCCGGGTCGTACAGATGAATGAATCTCCCATAAACACATCCATCCCAGAACGAGTCAGTCCCATAGATCAATCTGGATCCGCGAGTCCCGTTGAACATATTCATGAGCCGAGTCAGTGCTAGGAGCGACCACATTGATGAAGGAGCTCCCAAACGTCTCGTCTCCTCCTCCGATCATTGAGGAGGAGGATGAGACGAGACGGGGCAAATATAATGACTGGAATCATGCCACCCGTCCACTCCCATTCGAGAAATTTGATCCCAAGCAATGATGAATCAATGTAAACAATAACAATAATAAGAACAAGGCAGGAGCACTCTGCAGCACGAATACTTTTTTTTATTCTTCTTCTATAATAAGTACAATAATAGAGAGGTTTTGTGAGGAATGTTAACACGATGGCCGTGTTGAAGTGTTGTTTCTCTTTGTTTCTAGCTCAGGTAGGAGATCGAGTAAACCGTACCCCAATAAAATAAATTAAGCATTAAAAAATCAAGTACAAATATCAAAATCAACTGATATAAAAATATTTAGGAAAAATAGTTGTCATTTAATTAGGATTATAATTTTTGTAGAACCGTAGTAAAAACTTCACATAGTGAGAGGTCCTCTCGGAGCAGGGGGAAGTAACCGAACGATGTCACCCGCAAATCGCCGCTTAAATCTACGAAATCCTTATGTAGAGCGCCATGTAACGAAAACTGATATGAGAATGGCTTTTAGGTCTCCCTCATAATTAAGGATATTATTTTCAATTTATTGTATATAATACAGACCTAACCTTAAATATTATATATATATGAGAAAAAAAATATTTTAAACGAATTTACGTTCCTACACTTTAATTCACGAAAAGTAATTAATTTATATCGGATGGTAAATAAATTTCATTCACAATTTATTATATTCTAATACAGAAATAAATTCATATTACCTTAGATTATAAATAAATATTTTAAACGAATTTACTTTTCCGACACTTTAATTCACCCTCATTCTTTCTGAGGATTCCAAACATTATAAACGTTTACCTTTTTGACTCTTCTTCGCGCTAATGCAACTCAAACATTTGGCTGAGTCGTCATGGCTTACTTCCGGGAAAAGGTCATATCACACATTTCCTCCCCTCCTCCTAGCATCTCATCACAGCTTTCATCTACTCCCACCCTGAGAAGCGAGAAGCATGAGTTCTACTGTCGATCGATTTCCTCCCGATATTGAACTGGAGGTAATAAAAGTCGCAGCACTAGAGTCGGTCAACTACATCCTTTAAGTCTGCCTTGTACTAGATAAAAGTTTTTGCTTAAGGCCCGATGCTTTTCCAGAATACTCCCCTATATAGGGAGGGGCAGGACTCTAACCTATGTGACGTGAGAACACTATTTGAATACAGGATTTTTTTGGTGAAAAATGAGACTGACCTATAATAGTATTCTTCATTTACTCTTCGCCATTTTGTGTTATATATTTTTCATTAGCCCTCTAATCGATGCGATATTTAAGGAATAATTGTCGGTGAAGAAGCTAATCAAATGAAAAATTGGCCAGGAATGGTGGCATCAGCTTGCGGGTTTTGTTTTTAACCAATCATATTACGTTGTTCATAGTTAATGTACGTTTTCTTAAATTAAAATAGAGTAGGCAGTAGTCTCCCTTTTAACAGCCTCTTTTTTAGTAGATTCACTACTTTATTAAAGCTAGGACAACAAAGCAAAGGACGTAAGGCTCTCAAAAGAATCACAAAGCCTCTAGCAGAGTAGGTCCAAGGCGAGGGGAGGAGGCACAACAGCTGTTGCTGTGAAAACGTTCCTAGAAGAGTGTTCGTCATGGGGAAGAAGTGCTGTGTCCCCGGATGCCGGTCGGGCTACGCCAGCGTGGTTCCTTCCGTAGTGAGCGGGAGCTGTGTGGATATCCTCGAGCACGTCTTTAGTCAGCTCCGTCTCCCCGCCGACCGCCTCCTCACCCTCTTCCGTGTCTCCGAGCGTGTCAGGTTCCTCTCATGTGGAGGTGCTTTGTGAGAGCGGTACTTACTACAGCGCCCATGTGGAGGAAGTCGATCCCTCTTCCTCCGAGGTACTCGTCAGATTCGACTCCGGGAGCTCCCCCTCTCACGCTTCCCTTTCTCCTCCGTCCGGAGGCCCCTTCGCGCCACGAGCCACCCGGGGACGAAGCACAGCTTGTGCATCGGGGAGGAAGTGGAAGTCCTCAACACCGCACTGGACTCTGAGGCCTTTGGCTGGTAGCCCGCACGCGTCAAGGAGCTCCGGAACAACGTGGCTGTCCTCTGCAGCTCCGTGCCCGCCGGGGATCTCCCGGGCTTCAACCAAGTGGTCCACCAGGACACCTTCGCCCCCAATCCAACATGCTACACATCCAGGACAAGGACTTTTATTCCGATTTGGATCCCGCTGCCCTCGGAGAGGAGGACATTTACGCAGAGGACGAGGACTCCCACGCCGTCTTTGTCAAGTCCATCAACGCCTGCTCTGTCAAGTTCGAGCCCCCCAAGCAGTCTCTTCGGGTCGTGAGCACGGACGAGGACACGCAGCGGAAAGCCGCCATGATCCAGGGCATGCACTTTCAAAACTTCACACAGAAGGTCCTCCTCAAGAGCAAGACGGAGGAAGTCGAGCGGCACCTGGATGCCACGTGGATTCAGAGCACCTACGGCTACACAAAGGAGTTCCACGTGCCCAGTGAGCTCATGGGCCTAGCCATCGGAGCCCACGGGGCACATACAGCAGGCCAGGAGCGTGGGCTGCATCATCAACCTGGAGCTCCAGGAAGAGACTTAGACCTTTCGTGTCACGGGGACAAGAAGGAGTGCGTCCGAAAGGCAAGGAAGCTCCTTGAGTTTGCAGAGGACACGAATCAAATCCCACGGAGTCTCGTGGGGAAGGTAATCAGGCGCAATGGGCGGTTCATTGAGGAGATTGTGGACCAGAGTGGGCTCCTTCGCGTCAAAATATAGACTAATTTTAATGCTATAATGCTTATTTATATCCTATCGAATGCAATTCTATCGAACCATATAGGCAAAAAAAAATGCTTCTAATGCGTATATTCCATTGACTCCCCGGTATTTAAAATTTTCTGATAGATCTCCAAAATCCAAGATGCTAGGTTGATTGCTAGAAAACATATGGAGGTTCTTGATTTGTCATGTGAATGGGAAAATAAAATTTTGCGTTCACTGATGAGTGTTAAGGATGGGCATAAGTTTACCGCTCAACTTCAAATATCGACGATGTTAATTAAGTTCAACCAACATTGTAAGGATTGTGGCAAACTTTTCAATGACATTTATCATGCATTTTGTGACTGCCCCTCCCTAAAAATTATCAAGGAATTCATCGAGCTCAATGAAGCTTACATAACCGGCTTTAAGAACGAAGACTTAAAGGAACATATTATTTTCTGCACTCCTTCCAGAGGAAAACAAGATCATGATGAAACTATGGCCATTGGTGCAGCTCTTCAGAACTGCAAGGCACTTGTTGTCCAACTCCCAACTCAAGGGAAATTTGTCGATGCAAAAGACCTTAAAGCAATTATGATATCTGCTGCAGCAAGGTACTCTGCTCTGTCAATGAAAATTCCAAATACCAATGGTCCTACTTGGAACTATGGATCCGACGTAGTGAGATATTTCCCCTCATCTTCACCTCGTCTTGCTGGAGTCCTCGCCAGAATCATCTCAAAGTTCAAAAAGCTTAAGAACTCCAAAACCAGTGATTGTTTTCTGTTTAATGTATCTTTTTAGTATTTTTCTCTGTTTTGCTATAATATTACGTTTTGTTCGTTTATTGTGATTTTATGTTTTGTTTGGTTTTTGTATTGCTTTTATACTTCCTATGTAATTTAATGTTTTTAAGGTCTTAAAGAGGAAAATAATTTTAAACTACAATGTTATTTTTTATTATTAATAATTTAACTTTATTTCTCAATTATAGTTTTACAATATTTATGTTTGTTTCAACAGTGCACAATTTTCCTTTTTAATTTTATTAATATATATGTGTGTATATTGTGTACGTCGTATATATTAAATAATGAATAAAGACCTTGCTTAAGAGGGGGGAAAAATATATATATATATAGAAACGGGCACTTTTATGGCATGGAAAATGCGGAGGTCACAAGACTTTAATCTGCTTCATGGCGAAGAGTCTCTGCTGCAAGTACGAGGACGTGGTCGCCATGGTGCCGCTGCCATCAATCAACTCCTTTGTCATCAAGAAGTGGTATGACAACGTGCTGCAGGTGCTCGTCAAAGTTGGCAAACCTGGAGCTGCTTGAAGGCGACGAAGAAGGAAGCAGCAAGAAAGAAGAGTTCCTTCAGCTCCTCAATCGTGGTGGCCTCGTCACTCCCAGTGATCTTGTGTACCTCACCTGCATGCATGCGTTACAGCTTAAAGCTGAGTTCTTTGACGATGACTACACCCAGGAGCTGTTCCTTGCAAGTAGCTTCCTTCATGCTGTCTTTGTCAACATCCTGACCAAGAAGATCTCGAACACCTCTGCTTCTGACTCAATCTTTGGTCAGGTGTGCGACAGTTCTCACAGTTTCCAGGCATTTGTTCCGTCCATTGCTGCGAAATTCTTCAACTGTATGTCTAAGAACTTTGTACAGTCCATCAATGACAAGATTCATGCTGATCGGAAGAGAGGAAATGTCAAAGAGAGCTCAAGTGTGCGAAAAATTACTAAACTGCAGTCTGAATTGCTGAATTACCTGTATTTCCTATATTTTTACTTAAATGATTTTAATTTTGCTTCGTTCTTGGACAAACTGACTGAAAATATACTGTTTTGATATGTGCCTAACAAATAAATTTATTTAGCGCGTTCATTTTCCCTTCTGTTTTTCATGGACCTAGTAGCAGCTCTCGCAGCCTTTCCGTCCGTATATATTTGAGGTGATATCTTTTCATTTCCTCGTTGAAAATCACGCTAAGTTTCTCCCGACCGCAGCTTTGGAGTTATATCAAAATCTTATTATAATTATCAAAAAATCGAGTGTGTTGAAGATATCGTTGCTAAAGTATCTGCGAAATTCAATGTCATACCTTCGAAAAAGAAAGGATACCCACCAATTCAGTGGTATGACTGGAAGAGTTTCCTTCCGCCCTATTAAAGGAATGAAGAAATTTCATGTATTTACTGTGAAGTCAGCACTTCCTGGAATAGTGACATTAAAGGAGTGGTCAGATAGCTCAGAAAGTGTACAAATGAACATTTTGAAACGTGGCATTTGTTATTCAGATGTACTTACATCAATAAATAATGATTTCTTATTGGAAAGCACGGTTTATCGAAAGAAGGGAAGGAATACCTTATGAAGAATTTTGTTCCTCAAATATCTTCTGGAACCAAGAAACAGCTTTTCATCAATTATATTGCCAGTGTAGATGAGTCGATCAGTCAAGAACATTAGACCAACAGTAAAACAAAAGAAAATGATAGTTTGATTGAAGGTAAATTCATAACTAATAAAGCAATAAATTATTCTAATCAAGTATTTTTTTTGTTGTAGATACTTCTGTGTAAGCTGACAAATCTTATGGTTCTTCTGAATAATTTAATGTGGCGCTAGAATCAATATCCAACGAAGATTATAGTATGATTGAAGGTAAATTCATAACTAGCATAACAATAGTGCATTAAAATAAAGTATTTTTCTTTAGTTGTAGATCATTCTGTAAGTGCTGTGGAAGCTGACATATCCTTTGGTCCTTCTAACTCATTTAATGTGACACTTGAATCAATAAACAAAGAAAGTGATAGTTTGATGGAAGGTAAATTCATAACAAACATAGCATAAGTATTATAATCAATGCTTTTTTGTAGATACTTCTGTAAGTCCTGTGGAAGCAGATGGAGCTTCTGGCCTTTCTGATTCGTTCAATGCGGACAAAGATGGACAAAAATTTAGATGTTTTGAATGTAAAGGTTGCACTTTATACAAGCAACGTTTAATTAAGAAAATAACCAAATGTTATGGGTGCAAATATTGTCGTAATAAACATTTTAAAAAGCAATGCAAGAAATTCATCTGTTCTAAAGGCTCGACAATTTAGACAAGAAATCTTATATGAAAAATTCATAAAATATTATTTTAGTTTTTTTTTTGCCTACTTATGTATAAAGTGCACACGTCTTTTGTGTGGCTCCGTATTATAAAGTTGTTTATATAGATAATTAGTGCTCTTGTGCCTTTTTATTAACTTAAATAGTGCTTTAAGTGACTCTGTTATCTATTGGTGCCTCCTTTTTGGACTCTCCGTAACGGACACATCCTTTTTCGTGGCTCGAGGATAAATTCGAAGCATACGTAAGAAGTGTGGTCGTTTATTTACCTTATTATCATCCCCCTTCGTTCTTCTCTTCTCTTCATTGAAGACTTTAAAAACAAATATATTCGTTTTTATACCTTACGGAACATTTCGGGAACAATATGTCACGCAACCCTCCTGATAAACCCCCGGATGAAAACTTTAATTCATCTTCAGTAATTAATGGGAGAAAGTTCTCAAACGTTGTGAAAAGCAACAAAGAAGGCTCCTCTAGGAGCGCAGTACCTAATTTGAACTTTGGTTTCAATTTTAAATGGGAAACCTTTGTTTTTGTGTTTGAAGATTCAGACGGGAATTCTTCAAAAGTTAGTAATTTAAAGCATGTCAATATATATGACCTCGCCATTGGATTCGGGTTCGCTGAACACGAGATTGCAGGAGCAAATCCTCACTTCGGGGTGGGCCAGGCCTGCCTATATTCCAAATTTCCTATTGACGTTAGGACAAGGATTGATCTGTTAAAGATCATACAGACAATTAAAATAACAAATACAACAGGGGCTGTTGAAGAGCTTAGATGTAAAATAAAAGGAGTCGACAAAATTATGGTTGACCGGAGGAAAAATATAAAAATTACTTTGTCAAACACTTTTAAAAGGGTTGATGAAGATAAACTTGTACAGTGGATGACGATTTTTGGGGAGGTGATTCATCATTATCCTAAGAAAAATCCCATGGACAAACAAGCTGAAGAGAAATATAAGAGCTATAAAGAGCTATGGAGAGATGGGGATTATATAATTGAAATGATGGCAGATCCCTCTGTCATTCCTCAATTAATAATTTTTCAAGGAGTCCTTGTTAAGCTCAAATTCATTGGAGTAAAACTACAATGTCAAAGATGTTTCTGCTTTGGACATTTAAAACAGTTTTGTGAGCAAAAGAGAGTCAAATCCTCTGAATATGAAAGGTCCCTCAGAAAATTTCTTGAGGAACGTCAGAGCGTCCAATCCTCTAATATTGGAAACCTAGTCGCCTCCTCGAATGAACCTTTTAACAAGGAATCGACTTCTTTGAATGACTCCTCTTCAAAAAATATGGAACAATTGGAGCAATCTTCCTCGGAGAGAGTACCTTCTCTAGAAAAGGAGAACAATAACTTAACGGAAAACGAAGCTTCGACAAATAACGAGGAGTCCTCTTCTATATCACAGAGGGAAGATAAAGACGAAAATACCAATCCATCTAACAAAATCACAACGAGTATGGCTCCTGAGGTGGGTGAAACAATAGAAAACTTTTGCAGAAGTGCATCACAATTGACATCCTCGGACTCCGAACAAGTATTGCATTCTTATTGTTCTAACAAAGACAATGAATCCCCGAGCTTGGCTGACCATCAAGCAGAAACATCTCACAAAGTACGTCGTGAAAACAATGAGCCCTCTACCAATATAAACTCCACCCCATTACAAAGCTCCAAGAAAATTCTCAACAAGAAATACATTACCGCACTCGATCACAATCTGCTGGTAAGCGCAGTAAACCGGACTCTGGGTGTTCCCCGGATAAAGATAAGGCTCCATGTAAGCATCCTAAAGTCTAATATTAGTTATCGCTTAAAGAGGATATAGCTAAATGAATATATTTATACTATTTTCAACATGGCCAAACACTATAACATGACACTTGATATTCACAGAAAAGATCAAACCTCCATTGAACAATACTTCTCTCCTAAACACTTGGGGTCCTTAAGGAAAAACATAGGACGTAGCCAAATATTATCATTGAACTGCAGAGGTGGAAGAAATAAGAAGAAAAGACATGCCTTAATGACTCAATTATTGTCCTTCAATCCTGAAGTGATTTGTCTTCAGGACATCAAGTCAGAAATCTCCTCTACTTGCCCCCCGAATTGCTGCCTTTGTCTCCCAAGGAATTATGTTCATTTCTTTACCGGAAATAATAACCAAAGAGGTGTTCTAACGTTTGTATCGAAAAAAGTGAATAAAGTGGTTCTTCAGAAAAGTTACAGTGGACAAAGCCAGTGGAACAAAGTGTATATTCAACTAAATGATTTGACCTTCTCAGTCATAAACGCATATGGTCCAAATGTAAGAGCGGCAACCTTCTTTCAGGCTATCATCAATTGCCAATTACGTGACCCCGTTCCTTTTCTCCTCGTCGGAGATCTCAACGTGGATTTGGAGAACATTCACGGGCGATATCCGAATCTCGACCTACTTCGACGGTTGACTTTCCAACTAAATATGATTGATGCCATCAAGCAATTTAATGAGGGGGACAATTTCTCCTGGAGAAGAGGCGCACAAAAGTCCCGTATTGATCATGCCTTTATTTCAAGCAATCTTTTGAAATACTTTAAGAATGCCACGTACAAAAATGAACCTTTTTCGGATCATAAAATGATCGAAATAGAAATTCAATCATTTAAGCAGTTCTCGCATTTTATTGTCCCGCGTAGCAGGACGAAGATGAGAAAAAGGCTAAAAGATCGTTTTTCACCCAGAAGATCTGCTGAAGGAACTCTTTGTGTTCTTCAAGGTACAGTGAAATCTTTCACATTAAATTACCTAAGAACTGAAAAGAAAAGAGAGCAAGACACTCGGAACAAATTAGATCAAATTCTCAATTGTAATTCTCCATTTTCCAGGACAGTAACGTCTGAGACTGTAATGTCCTTACGGATTGCCGATGTTATGAAATCGGAAATGGCAAGAAAAGTTCAAGCAGAACAAAGCAAATTGTTACGATACAATGTCTTACCACAGAAGAACCTCTCCTCGGCCATCGGCATTAAAAGGATAGTTAATAATGGAGCCGTAATATCAAAACCGGTGGACATTTTAAATTATTTCCATACAAACTTTCAGAAGACAGTAGATGATCAGAGAGAATCATTTCCCAAGAGACGTAAAATCAATCATCACAATGAATTTATTTTTACGAAATCCGCCATTGAATTTTATATAGAGAAGAAACTTAAAAAGAACAAGGCAGCCGGGCCTGACGGCATCATCGGGGAGCTGTTTATAAGTTGCTCAAAAGAGGTAGCCTCTTTTCTCCAAAAAATTGGTACCTGTATAGAGAAAACCGGTAAAATGCCGAAGAGCTTGTCCAAGGGTAGAATAGTCCTTATACCTAAGAAAGGTGATGGAACATCATTCAACCACTGGCGTCCAATAACTGTTTTGAATGTGGCTTATAGGATTTTATCAGGCGTTTTGTCACAAGAAATGGAGCCGCTACTCAATAAACAAATTAACTGCGCTCAAAAAGGATTCCTGAAGAGCAGGAATATAGCGGATGTCTCGAGAAATGTCCAGGCTGCAATAGATTCAGTAAGCGACAGGAAAACTTTTGGAGCCATTGTGGCAGTTGATTTCTCCAAGGCATTCGACTCAGTAAAACATCCACACGTGCTCAAAATGATTCGAAAACTGCTTCCCAAACGCTTCTTCAACCCTATAAGAGCTCTCCTTCTAAATGGTAGCTCAACAATTTGTTTAAACGGCCTACAAAGTTCATTAATTGAATTGAAGAAAAGCTGCCGACAGGGCTGCCCCTCGGCCCCACTGCTATTCATTGCTGCTATAGAAGACCTGGTGTCCACCATTCTGCGAAAATATAAAGGATTTGGTATTTCCATTCAAGGAGATACGCATATCCTGGACCTCTATGCGGATGACGTCACTCTCTATATCGAAGCCAATTCAGAGCTCCAATTGCTCAAAAGAATTGAAGTTCTCCTTAACCACTTTGAAAAGTTTGGCCAACGAGCTGGTTTAATGATAAACCAAAGTAAGACCTCTATCCTCCCATTAGGCCGTTGGGATCCGACACCTAACTTTAGGGTCGGTAAATCGGAGGTTAAAAGGAAAATAAGTATACTGGGAATGACTTGGTGTGGAACTGGAGTAGATTCTTCAAATTGGACGAAGTTAAATGCTCAAGTACATAAAAACATAAACGAATGGAGAGGTTTGATTCTTCAAAAGAGAATAGACCTGTACAATTCGAGAATTGTTCCCCTAGTCCTGTATAAAGCCACAGCATCTCCCTTTCTAGCAGAACTTTGTATACGAGAAGAAGACTCTTGGCTTGGGAGCCTTTTTCATAAATCGTATATTGAAGCCATTAAACGTCCGAGAGCAGCTCTTGGTGGAGGGATTTCTCTATTGAGAAAAATAATTCCAAAAATTTATATTAAAATCTTCATTAGCCTCACAAAGCATCCTACAGTGGAGTGGAGAAGACTGGCTTCTAGTGGTCCTCTGTATACACAGCTGTTATTTGGGTCGGACCTGACCAATAACATAACGTCAAATATATCCCCATTCTGGGGGGCAGCCCAGCGAATCTTATGGAAATGTACTCCCAATTTCCTTGACGACTCAGTGGTGGATATCATCCGGCGGAATTGCCACAAAAAAGCCTTCTTCAAAAACCTTGGAGATCCTGCTGCCATGGAAAAAATGGCACTGGACAAAAGTGTGCTCTCGTTGCATGATATAGGCTCTGGGTCTCTTTTTGTTGATGGAAGGTTCTTGTTTCCTCTCCAAAGAAAGACAAGAGGATTAAACACTCTATGCCCATGGCATTTAAAAATGTCAATGGGTTTTGAATGTGATAAAGAAGAAGTGTGTGCTTTTTTAACAAAAAAATATTCACTACACCCACATATGAATAAAAGGATTTTATCCTCACTAAATAACATTTGTGATGGAAGAAAGTTCACTGCACAATTTCAAATTTCGGCAGGACTCATAAAATTCTACAGGCCCTGTAAAGACTGCGGAATGCTATATAATCATACAAGCCACGCATTCGTTGATTGCCCAGCCATTGTACAACTGAAAATGTTTTGCTTCCTCAATGTTGGTGGCCTAGACGACAGGTCGTCATCCAGCTTGAGAACCATAATTTTGTTTGGGCTCTCCTCAAGAGGGAGGAAGACCTCTGACAAAACGAAGGCGCTAGATTTTGCCCTTTTAAACGCAAAGGCCTTGATAGCAAAAAAACTTTCAAAATACGAACCAATAAGACCGGGAGAGATCAGAGGGATCCTGCTTGGAGCTGCAGGTAGATACGCTGCCTTTTCACTCAAAATCCCATCGTTGGACGGTTCATCATGGACATTCGCGGCTGAATTGATAAAATATTACCCGACGCAAAGTCATCGCTTTTACCAAATTTTAAGGAAAATAATCAAGAACTTTAAGAAATTTGCATGATTTTTATTGTTTTTTACAGCTTATTCTTTTAATACTTGTTAATTAGATAAAATTTTATTGTTTGTTCAAGATCGATGCTAAATTTTAAACTATAATGTTTATTTTTGTATTTTATACGTATTAGCATCGTTTTTATATACATGTGCTGTATATATGTGAACAGTTTAATTAAAAAAAAAATTCATAAAATAACGTAAATTTATTAACATTGGACCAAAAAGTATAATTAATAGTTAAATCAAATGTTTTTTAGATTAAGTTTGATCAAATGAAATAAACAAATATAATAAAATACGCACATATAGCTTTTTATTAGGTTGAACCATCAATAGTCCAGCCCAGTAAATTTCATTATTTTCATAAAATTAATAAAAAACACTTTTAAATTATATTGATATTGAAGATCAACCAAGGAAATGTTTTATTTTCATATATATTTACTCACTAAACCTCATAATCATTGTAATGTATATAATATATATATATATATATAATATATATATATATATATATATATATATATATATATATATATCGATTTTTGGGTGAATACCTTCTTTCAGCATTTTTCAAATAAATTTCCACATGGTTCGTATGAGCACCGCTCACATGATCATCAACATTTGTAGTGTGATGAATATCCTCGCGCTGGTATCGAGAGTAATCGGTAATGGAGTGATTCAGTTATACGCAGCCTTTCCTTTGCTGGGATTTAATTACCATCTGCTCTAGGCGACAGCTAAAGAGCTCTTTTTGCAAGACTCAACTTATATTCGTTATAACTCACACGCAACCTATATATACGCATAAACATCAACAAAGAGAGAGAGAGAGAGAGTGAAGTCACAATCAACCAATCATAATATAAGAGATCTTCCAATGATCAAAGTCGAGAATCCGTTTATTCAATCTTTGCCCTCCGGCCGGAATGAGGGCACTACTTTTTCAATACCATGAAAGCATTCTGGTCTAGGCTCCCAACAAGTCGGAGATCCCCCGCTCAGTCCCTTCTTCCTTCCTCCCTCGGCGATTGGGACGCTCTTGACTCCTGAAATGAGTAAGGAAAGGCGTTTCAATACATACAGGCAATGCCTTGGCCTCTCTCATCTTCATTATAGGACTTTCTATCCATTGTAAAAGGAGTTTTGTCCCTCGTATTCTTGAAAGAAGTTCCTTCCCTCAATGATTGCAAGTCATAAGCATCTGAAATTGTGAATGAGTTTGTAACTAAGTTTCTTTTATTATGTATGTAGCAAATAATTTTAAAGTGCACCCTCTGCAAAGACTCAACCTACTTTCTAAATAACGGGACTGTTGGGTACGCGTGATCGAGAGAATATTGCTGTTTAATCCATAGAGATATAAAGAGCTTATTGGATTCTTCAGAGGAATACGTCAATGTGTCAAGAATACAGCTGAACGATGTTTCTCTGCTATTTGGAGGGAATAAGCTCTCTATATTTTTATATCTGTATGGTTTAATCTCATTCTTATAAAGAGCTTTGTTTGTTCTCTAACACCAGACAGAGATGGTGTCAAGAGTATAGCATAAAGATGGAGTATAGCAAGGAATACTAGAATGTAGTTTCAAGTATTCCTTGAGTACAGTGACACGTTGTAAGACGGAAACAACATATTTTAGTAGTGTTCAATATTTTTTCTTTAGCGGCAACTGAATGCAATATCGCTTTCTGCCACTAATTATTTTTAGAAATGCTGTTGCAAGCCTTATTAGAAGTATATAACATAAATTTATGTTTTTGTAAAGTTATACTGATTTTGATATTGGATGTTTTTTGTAAAACATTTTTTGACTTTTGCTCTTCAATCCACCGCTACCAAGTGACTGAAATCATGCAATCGACAGGTGGTATTTCTCCAAATGCAGCGCCATTGGTAGTGTTAGAAAATATCTACCACACTTAGTACCAATCTAACCTATATCAATTTTCAAATAAATATGTATACCGTTTCTAGCTTACTGTGACCTTTGACGTCATTTTTAAGATAGTTATGGCAGATTTTATGAATTGGTCTACAATTTTTGGTTTATGATTTTTTTTGATATAAAGCTTCTTTCATTGCTGAATATGTTCATTTATTTCTTTTATCTCCACTAACGTCATCAGGTCCGACTAGCGTTTAAGATCCCCAGGAGGACACTCCTTGGATTACACTATGTAACAGGATTTTGCCCCTGCGCTGAAATTCCTAATTTGAGTCCCATTTTTTACGTAGATTCTAAAAATGCCACTTAAAATATCGCCCGAAAAAAGGTTTGGACTTTATGGCCTTTTTTGAACATCAGGTTTTTCATAATTTTAATGATTCACGCCCAGTTATCTTCATGCACCATTTTGGACCCACTATTATATCTTGACCTGGTTGCAAACATTCCTGAGCTCGTAGGAATCAAAGGATTTGACAACTTTAGCTACGCAGACGACACTACCATTTTGAATCCCGACAGCGTAGGATCCAAACTAGAGGAAATAACCGAATTCATTTCATATTTATATAACCACAACAGCCTGACAAAGTGGCTTTCTATAACCTTTCCTCTGAGACAAATGGAGGGAGATCTCATAGGTGCAGCCCGAAAAATGATTCAAGTGTCGCAAAACAACGATGCAAGAGTGATTACGGTGCGTAACAGGGAGGAATACATCACGGCTCCAACAGGTTTTAAAGGAGGTCAATCTCACCTCCTTAAACCAAACTGGAATAAAGACCATCGCCATTGAATTGTATACATAAGCCATTTCACAGTAGTTATGGGCTTGCTGGGGAAAGGAATTCGGGAGGGATCCCTGCATTCTGAAGCTTGAGAGACCCCAAGCTAAAAATTGCCATGATAACTAGAAATCAAGCCACGTTTCTGGACCAAATATGTTGTGTCCCTGATGTCACGTTGGAAGACACCCTGACGTCATGTATTCTGTGTCTCATATTTCCTTCTTTTCCTTCTGTGATAATAAATAAGTCTTCAAGTCATGATCCTTTCACACGTGTCGTTCTTTTATATTCGTTCCTGCCGTGTAACTTAATTGGCGACTACTCTTGGATATTGATACACTAATCATATATTATTATTAAAAGTATCCCAACACAACAAATACCACAATGAACATTTAAAACTTATCTCCCCGAAACTCACATCTGCTAGAGTCAGAAGGAAGCAAGAGAAGTTGCATGACGACTGGCGGATCTAATCCTTGATTTTGTTTTTATTTTTACTTTTTTAGTTTAAATGGCTTTCAGTCTTTGTATTTTGCTTCAATATTTTATACTGTTTTAATTCATGTGTTGAGAAAGATAATATTTCCTAGCTGAAGAATGACACATGTAATAGTTTCAAATAAACTAAATTACACCACAGCATTTCACTTTGTGGTCGTTGTGGAGTGACCGCTGATTCACAGATAAGAGTTTCATCCACTCTCATACTTAGAGATAGAGAAAAGGTCGTTCTCTCAAAATCATCAATAAACACGATCTTTTCATTTTATAAGACTATTCTGTCTACGATCAGTAGTCAGACTGATCATTTATTTATCGACAAATATGATGAAACAAAATAAATTGTTAATTATCTACATTAAAATAGATTTCCGCAATTTATACTACACAATCTTCTTTTGTTTTAACTTTTCTACTTTTTGTTTATATCCGATTTATAATTAACAAATATTGTCTCAAATGTGGATTCACTTAACTATTTGTAACTCGTATTGCGTTGAAATGCCGGACATTAGGCCCTATGTTGAAATATATATATGCCATTTTTTTGAAAATATGTGTTAAAATTAATATCCCCCCTTTTAAAAATCGTATTCTCTTTGATGATAAGCAATAGTTTTACTGGTTATGACAATCAATATCAACAGCAGTAACAACAACCATCTGGAACAATGGCTTGTGTACAAAAAGTTTGTTTCGAGTGTGTAGATGAATTTCATCTACAACAAATTATGAGAACATACAAGGAGCTGCGTGCCGATCTAAGAGCAAAATTATCTCAGGCTAATAAGTTAGTAAAAGGTAATACAACAATTTACAAACTGTTCAATGTGTCTAGAAACACAGTTCGGAGCATTATTGTGAGGACATTGTGAACCCCTTTATAATCAATCGCAGGAGGGGGTGTTACATTGCCTAGATGTCTGCCAAAGCGTAAAATGGTATCAAAAACAAACCGATAACGACTTAAAAGGTCATTCTATAAGACCTAAAAACGCTGGAATGAAAGAAAAGATAAAGTTTGAACGTCACAAAAATGAACAATCAGAGAGTGCGATGTCTCAGTACGTTAAGGCGTACTCTCAATATAGAGGGCGCAGGTTCGAATTCCGAGATGCAAAGGTCAATTTTGGCCAACCTCATTGGTAAGATACTAGATTTAATAAACTAGTTACAACGCTATAATGCTTATTTATATCCAGTCGGATGCAATTCTATTGAAATATAAAGGCAATAAAATGGGCATTGGGGATGCCGGCCGAAACGGATTCCATTATTGCGATCCAGGCATGTCAAAGCCCGTTTAAAGTACTCCAGGTATCACTTGGAAAAGGGCAATAAGTGTTGGCAAGATAGTGTTTGGTCAGTTGAAACGAAAATGGAGCTGTTCGCTCATTCGTTGAGAGCAAAAAAAAATGAAGCATTTAAGTCACATAACACAATAATTACGATCAAGAATGTCAGTAATATCATCATGCATTGGGACTGCTTGGCTGCAAATGGGCCTACCAATCTTGTAAAAGGAAACGGCACCATGAAAAAAGAGCACTATTCTAACATCCACAATGCCAACATCAAGGAGTGCAGCTAAACTCGGTCTGGGTCGGTGTTGAACGTTCCAACAAGACAACAATCTCAAGCACCCAGTCAAAATTTTGACTAAATGCTTTGAAGACAATAGGGCTAAGGTTCTGGACGGGCCAACACAGAATCCAGACCTTAAGAACATTGAAAACTTATGGTGAAAATCTGAGTCTATGCAAAACGGCCCAACAACCCGAACTTATGCTAAGGAGGATTTCAATAAGATTTCAGTGAAAAAAATACTGACTTTGTCTTGAAAAATAAAGCTGTAACTATTTAAAAAGGCAATACTATTGTTAATATAAAAATCTGGATTTTTAGTTAAATAATTAAAAATGAAATATATCCTTATAAACCTTATCCATAAATGTGGTTTATTTGTAGGGCAATTATGAGGAGAAGTCTCATCATTCTACGACAAGCCATATTGACATTGTGAAAGGATAACTAAGCAAATTACAAGGGCGAACAATTTGATCCTTATGTAAGTATATATATATATATATATATATATATATATATATATATATATATATATATATATATATATATATATATATATATATATATATATATATATCATATATATATATATATATCATATATATATATAGTATATATATATATATAGATATATATATATATATATATATATATATATATATAATATATTTCACGTATTTCAGATTTGAGAGTCAGCCACCCACTAAGATTTTACCTTAGAGCATAGAGATCATCTTGTGAAAGTTTGAACAAAATCGAATAATGTAAGTGTCTCCTCAACGGACCCAAAAAGTGTCTAGTAAACTAAGATATATTTTTTCTTTTGTCATTCAATCGTCTCTCAATTCCTCAATATAAATGTTTTTATATACTTATACTTAGGTGTAAAATGTATAAAATAGGATCTCAAGGATTCCAAATTAGTATTTATAAACATACAAATACACGAGGTAATAAAGTTTTGAAATGGTGAATTTGTGAAAATATTCCAAAAATCTCCATTTCAAAACTTTAAATACTTTCGAATTTTAAAATGAATTGTTTATGAAAGATAATTGAATTATAAACATAAATATTCCAAAATTAAATTGGTGGAGGAAATGTTGGAGGAGAAGGGGAATTTTAATCATGGTATATATTTTCCCAGTTATTAGAAAAATATAAGATATACCTGGATAATAGTGAATGAGGAACGATCGACTTTTAGTAAAGCCAGCAATTTCACATTCCTTCCGGGTCGAACCACCCCTCAAAAGTGCAATGCAAGGAATGTAATTTTTATTCATATTTGATAAGTGCAGCAGCAATCAACTTGTGAAGGGTGTTGAAGGAGAAAAAATATTGAAATCATTGGTTCAATATTGACTCAATGATAGCATACACATTTGCTCTTCTTATTCTTTATCATTGAGAAAAGTCTGAGGGAATTATAAATCCAGGTTAGATTGGGGCCAATGCTCAGTTAACGTAAGGAAGTCCGAGAAGTAGTAAGGTTGAGTTGAGTTAAGGGTTAAAGAAGGAATTATCAGCATGGAGAACAATCTGTGAGAATTGGAAGCCTGATTTTTTTAGTGTTCATGTGAATTATTTAATTCTATTTTCATTTATCCAGAGGCTTCATTAAGTCTTCGAAGGTCCTACTCCTACTCTTTGGAGTCTTTGGAATCCTTATCATAGCATCTCTCTCCATTTCAATCACAAATATCAATTCGATATCAGAGGAATCAGAGAGCACGGATGCAGAGAGTAAGTGTATTCTTAAAGTTTATTATTATTATTTCTATACAAGCTTTGAGGATTAATAAAATTATGAATACTGTTATTATAAGACTATTAATGAGATGGATTGAAAGAAAAAAGGAGGCAATATTGACAAGGGATGTGAGAAAACTTTTTCCCAAAGTAGCCACCGATTCGATTCATTAAGAAATCGGAATTTTCTTTTGCCTAAATGGTTCGATAGAATTGCATCCGACAGGATATATGTAAAAAAGCATTATGGCATTAAAATTATTTACTCCAACCTAGGATCTTATCAATGACCATCCCCTCTCGGGATTCGAACCTGCGCCCCCAAAATTGAGAGTTGAACACGCCTTAACGCACACGGCCATCGCCCTCCCTATCGTTTCGTTCTTTTGAAATGCAATTGTAATAATGATCGTTTACACTTCCAAATCAGTAAAAAAATGTTATTTATAGTTTGTAGAGCCAGCTATAAGTCTCAATGAAAACAATGTTTAAATATAAAAAGAGAGTAAACATATAATTTGTAGCCTTTTCCTCAGCAATAAGCACTTAATTCAATACTTGATAGCATATGAAGTATAAAAATAAAATGATGTTAACATGATTTCAACTTAAGTATATGTTCTTTTGACTGCTTATGTGTTTAATGAACGGATGAATATATAATTATATTTGAAAGTCATACAATAAGAAAAACAAATTCTTTCTTATGGTTATCCAGTATTTGAAACAAATTGAGTTGATAAAGGAATCGAGATGTAGGATTGTCTTTTGATATATAAACTCAATCTAAAAATCAAGAGTCTGGAATGCTTTTAAAAAAGTGAAGAACCTGAATTATTTTATTTCTCAAATAATTATCCTTGCACCCATCGAGTTCAGATTGGTAATGAGACACTTAGTGCATTATCTTATACTTTTAGAGCGAAAGAAAATAATATCATTATTTATTTATGTTTTACTTCTTTAGCCAAAAAACTGGATGGAAGAGTCGAAATCCTTGAAAAGACCTTAGCCAATCTTGAAGATGGCGGAGACGGAGACAGTGAAGATATAGACATTTGCCAATCTGAAAAATGCTACGAAGTTGGTATGTAGATAGCTGGAATAAATTCTTTAAATGCTCTCATATTCTCTTTTTTCATAAAGCTCATCACTTGAGTCAATATATCGATGACGATACGGACCCCTGCTACGACTTTTATCAGTTTACTTGTGGCAAGTGGCAAGATATCAACGCCTTGAATCCCAACGCATTTGGGAGTGGAACTTTTGCAACTTTATCAAATAAATAAGAGATTTTATCGAAGGTATGAATACTGTTTGTTTTAACGTAAAGCAAGTGACTTCATGCTTTAAATTTGATAGATATTTTGGAAAATGACAACAAGAATGACGCGCAGGGGGAAAGTCTCACAACCGCCAAAAACTACTATACATCCTGCCAAGATGGTAAGCAATCATTACATTATTTGTTGAATATGTATATTCATATATTCTTCTCTCACAGATAAAAAGTTGGACACGGATGGCAAGACCTTTTATAAGGAATTGTTTGGGCCAGGTGGTGCAATGGGGGGATATCCCATGCTTAACCCTACATGGGAGGAAACTTTCTTTTCCCTTGAAAGTGCCATTTCCAGAGTACTTTTTAGTAACCAAAACAATCCCCTGATCTCAGCATATGTCGATACGGATGCAAAGAATGTCAAAAAGAACGTTATTTATGTAAGAGATGACCAATAACTAACTGAGAGTGTACCAAAACGGTCCAAAAACATATATGTATAATCTTTGAAACTAAGATATATATATATATATATATATATATATATATATATATATATATATATATATATATATATATATATAGGGTATAGAAGCAAAACGTGGACTCTTAAATAATGTTAATTTTCTATAAAAAAACTAAGCTGTGTGTTTATATTTTTTTGAGATTCCGATTTATTAGCCTTTTTAAGCACAAATGATCACTAATATACAATCGTCAATTCTCAAAACTGAGCGAACAGACGCGAAAAGGAAAAGGATCTCAGATCTGCTTGACGCGGAAATTGAGAGGTAAAGATCATGGACATTGTCAAGTGCTCCAGGAGCTTCGTTTTGAAGGTTGCCAAGATGAAAAAGGACGGGGAAGGCTTCGAGAGGAAAGCTGGAAGTGGTGGCCAAATTTAAAGAGGACTCCCGAGTTCCTGGAGAGACTGAAGAAGATCAAGGAGGACCCCATAAAATCCTTGAACCGTCTTTTCAATGACTTCTCTGTGGACCTCATGTCCATCAACCGGGTAGTGAGGGAGCATTTGGGGTTAACCTCATACACGAGGACTCTGAGGCACTTGTTGACGGAGGATATGAAGAGGAAAAGGCTCACAAGATGCAAGAAAGTCCTCACTTGGTTGAAGGGTAATTGCTCCATTGTGAAAATCTTCTCCGACAAGAAGATTTTCACCGTGGACCAAGTCTACAACAGGAAGAATGACCGGTGGCTTGGGGAAACAACAGAAGGGTACAGGGGGTGTGCCGTACAAAACATCCGGCGCAGACAATGGTCCTGGGAGTCATGGCGTCAAACGGGAAGAAGATACCGCCCTTCTTTTTTAAGGCCGGGGAGAAGATTAGCAAGGAGACCTACTACAAGGTCCTCAGGTACACAGTTTTGCCATGGCTGAAGGCAATTACCCCGAGGGAAAGTATGTGTGGACGCAGGATGGGGCTCCATCACACACGTCGGACCTGTACCCGAAGTTCTGCACTGGCAACATGGCTCATTTTTGGCCGAAGGACATGTGGCCCTCCTCCTTGCCGTATCTGAACCCGTTGGACTTCGCCGTGTGGGGCGAATGGGAGAAGAGGACCAACAGGACTCCTCATCCAATTATGGATGCTCTAAAGACCACCATCAGGACGGAGTGGGACAACATGTCGGAGGAGTTCCTCATCAACTTCTGCAAGGCTTTCAGGCGTTGTAATGTTATATATGATATATTATATATATATATATATATATATATATATATATATATATATATATATATATATATATATATATATATATATATATATATATATATAATATATATGACCCACAGCTGGGCTCCACTGGAGCTAGCGTCTAGTCAGACCAATTGTAAGTTAAATATACCTGTTTCTTGCTAAGCCTTAGTTAAACTAATACACTTAGTTAGTGTATTATATGGAAAACAATATAAAAATGATTAATCATGGATTGACTGAGAATTTAAATCTTTTATGGAATAAGTTTTTTAAGACTAAACTTTCATAAAACCCCAAAATAATACTTAGTTCCAAAGAGATATTGGGATCAGTCTATTACCTTTTATGTTACTATTTCATGGTTTTTGTTTCAGGTGGATCAGGGATCCCTTGGACTTCTCCCCGTCAACTACCTCGAACCCGGAATTAATCCTAATGCTTTAGAAGAATATGAGACCCTTATAAAAGAAACAGCAATGAATTAAACAAACTTTTAGAAGTGAATTTGAATGTGAATGAAGCTGATATTAAGGACATTATTGAATTTGAAACTAATCTTGCTAAAATCATGATACCTGCCAATGAGCGACGTGACCCCAACAAACTATACCATCCGCTGGAAATTAAAGATTTGGCAACGAAATATCCTAATGTAAGATATATTTTTGTATTTGAAAGGAAATTTTATTCTAAAATATATTTTTTTGTTAGTTTGATTGGATAAAATTCATCAAGGAACTACTTTCTTTGGGAGGAGCCGTCGTTGATGAAAAAAAAGAAAAAATTATTGATGTTGTACCCAAATATTTTGAAGAGTTGAGTAAACTCCTTCAGACGTCAAGTCCCCGTATTCTTTGTAAGTAATTTTTTAAATAACAGTTCCCCTTCTAACTTTATGATTAAAATAGCAAATTATATCCATTGGAGAACCCTCTTTCAATCTCTGTGGAATGGACCCAAAGAGTTTCAAGACCTGTATATACAATTCACCACCAATGCCTTCAACGCCAAATCTGATAGGAGCGACTCTGTTGAGAGGTGAGTAGATTTTTTTGATTTTTTTGTTGCCCATATGGTTCGATAGAATTGCAGCATCCGACAGGATATAAATAAGCATTTTATCATTAGTATATCGTATTGGGAGTTGAACACGCCTTAATGCACACGGCTATCGCACTCCCATATAAATATTATGCCTCATTTTATGACGTTATCTTCATGAAAGAAAGTAGAATTGCGAAAAGACTGCAGTCTTTTCCTTTTGGCGCATATCCGCAATTAAACATGCTTTATATTCCAGATAGCCGATGACCGATATCTTGGTAAATACCTGGAATTCGACCTGCCTCAGGAAAGCCTAGATTATATATTTTTGAGATATTTTATATTGGAAACTATGATACCTAAGAGGGTGCTGATCACTGATCATTGATTTACTCGATGATGTCAATACACAGAGATGAAGACATATCAATATATTTTTTTATTCCGGCTCTGGCATCCAATGTAATAATTTGATTTAGTTGAGATAGTTAATAATAAGAAGAGTAGTCATGATAATGGTCGACTTCATTAATGGAATGGGCATAATTTAATTAGTGTCATAATGTGCAAATGATATAATAACTTAAGACAAATGTACTGTTTTATGTTATATCACTAAATTGGTAACATTATTTTAGAGACCGTAGAGACATGAACACATACAACATATATGTTATGGAAAGACTATGGAAAGTGATGTACATAATACCTGACCTTGCTTGGGTATTACTCAGGATAGGCGCAAAGAAGTGTTAATGATTAACTTTTGATTTACGGTCGAATAAGAATAAAATGTCTATAAGGTATTTGCTCTTTATCAAAGTAGAAAGAGGATCTTATATGGAGAACATACGCGCACAATTTTTTGGTAAAGGCATGTTTGAGAAACATTTATAAAAATAATGATGTTTATATAATTTAAAATGATAACCACAGTATTTGAGTGTATTGAATGAACACCATTAACTGATTAAACAACCCATCTCTTTTTTAGTCCTAGGACAGGCTACTGCTCACGGTTGGTATCTGCTCCGTTCCAGGGCATGGGTGGTATGGGCTTTGCAGTCGCCTATGAGTACATAAAAAAGGCATTTGACAATAACTCAAAGAAGGAGGTGAACGAATTGGTGGATAATCTTCGAGTAGCCTTTAAGGAACTCGTTGATGAGTCCCCCTGGATGAGTGAGGAAACTAAGGTAAAGGATAGAAATATATCAAGTCGAGTGATAGGTCACTTGCATAAAATATTTTTGTCTTACAGAAAAAAGCGCAAAGCAAAGCTGATGGCATCATACAGTCCCTTGGATATCCGGATTGGCTTATGGAGGATGGAAAGTGGAGGAATATTACAAAGACGTAATATCTTTTAGACATATAAAATAAGAGCTTAATTTTAACTATTTATATATCTTTTTAGCTAAAAGGAATTGCAAAGGACAATTTTTTGAATAATTTGAAGACTGTGTACGAATTTGAATCCAAAAAATCAATCTCTAAAATTCGTAAAGTCCCGAATAGGAAGGAGTGAGTTTTCTAGTACGATATATCAATTGTATTTTGACTAATCTATTACTTGAAACTTTTAGATGGCCCCTTCACCCTGCTGTTGTAAATGCTGTTTACTCTCCAACTGCAAACTCAATAAGTAAGTACAATTTAATATTTATTTCAACAAAAAAAATCGTTGAAATATAATACACTTACGTATTACTTACGGCCATTTTTGAAATATCTTTATTAATATAATAAATATTTTTTTCTTGCATTATCTAAGGATTTAGACACAAACATGAGTTACAAATATTAAAAACCGTAAATATTCTCTTGATTTTCATTTGATCAAAAAAAGAATCTATGGATAAATTAAAAAAATAATTTTATTTTATGAGTCAATAAGTTATAATTTGTATTTTTATTTTTTAGCATTCCCAGCTGGGATTCTTCAATATCCCTTCTTCAAAGCAGGGATCCCTAGCTACCTGAATTATGGAAGCATTGGAGTTGTCATTGGACACGAGATCACTCATGGCTTTGATGATCAGGGCAAGCAATACGCAGGCGATGGTACACTTCAAACTGGTGGAGCGATGCTGACAACATTGAGTTTGGCAAGAAGGCGCAATGCATCATCGATCAGTACTCCAGCTTTGTTGTGGAAGAGATTGGAATGAATGTAAACGGAGATTTAACTCAAGGAGAGAATATTGCAGATAATGGAGGCTTAAGAGAGTCCCTTAGGCCTTCAGAAAGTCCCTCCAAACCAAGAAGACAGCGGCACAGCGACTCCCTGGAAAGCTTTCCAAATTCACTCCAGAGCAATTATTTTTTGTGGCTTATTCTCAGACCTGGTGTGAGATCGACTCTCCTGCGACCCTGGCAAGTCAAATCCTCTCGGATCCTCACTCACCTGGTCGCTTCAGATCTATCGGAGCTGTTTCCAATTCAGATGACTTTGCCAAGGCCTTCAACTGCCCTGTCAGTTCTCCTATGAACAGAGGGGATGATAGATGTGTCGTTTGGTAATAATAATAGTGTGGCTCAAAAGCTACATCATCCATGAATACGTTAATGACAACAATAATCTATAGTATGAACAGTTTTTTAAACTCTTGGTTTGCTTGACCAAGAAAGCAAGAACTTACTTTTAGAAACTTAAAGATATTAAAAATATGTTTTTCTAATAATTATTGTTTTGTGCTTCGAATATAGATTGTTTATTCAGTAATAAATACATATTAATGAAATGTATCATAATTATAGTTATTTCAACTCAACCATTTTGAAGACGTCACATATATAGTTAAAATGGCTGCCACGCAAGTTTTTAGGAGGTAAGCAATGAAATATGCTCTACATTGAATAGAACACTAGAGGAATAGAAGAAGGAGGGAAATCCTATATTTAATACCAGTGACGCCAAAATGAGTCTCTTTGTCCTGAGAGCTTTCGAAGTGAGGACTTAGTCTAAGAAAGTCCTAATGGATATACGAAACTTAGGCACGATCTATAAGCAGATAAGTCGTTATTCTCTTGCATCCAGACATCCAGGCAGTAGAACTGAAAAGGAAACTTCTATGGAGTGGTACGAAAACCTACGTAGGGGGCATTTGAAATATTTAGATAATATTAAGAAATAAATAAATCTAACTCAAATTTCTGGTTGAATAATTGGGCTTACATAAAAACGAATTTGTCTATTAAATATTTTGATCTCGTTGGTTACACGGATGAATCAAGGATCAAACGGGCACTAGATGAGCCCTAATGTGTGAAGATAAAGTACTCACCAAAAATCCCTTTAACTAGTTGACACCAACAAAGATTTTCAAGCGGAAGTTAATGCTATCAGAAGTATTTGTAGTAATTAGAGAGCGAAAATAAATGTGATGATTTTTGCTACAACATGTTTTTTAATGTACCCAAATGAGCAAAAAATGTTAATTTAATGTGAATTTATTCTTTCATAAAAACATTGACATACCATAATCTCTACCAAATTTTTCTTGTGAGGTTTTGGCGACGGTCGGATAAAGCATTTTCAACCGCGAAAATGATCTCACCACATCTAATGCAGTAAAGGGACAGTAATTAAAATATCTCCATCCATTGGCACATCCCATCTGCATCAGTCACGAGAATTTTTTTCAAGCTTGCCTCAATCATCTGAGAGTATCATTGACGATCCTAGCTATGGTGTTTGAGTCAGAAGTGGGGACGAATGAGTATTTAACCACAAATAGAACATGAAAGGAGCTCTCATCTAAACGCTCAATTAGGACGTTGACGACTTTCCACCCAACTACATCAATCTCTCCACATCTACCGCGGTAATGGGACAGTATTTTAAAAATAACTCCATCCATTGGGCTCATCCCATCTGGAAGAACAGCTCTAAGTTTACTTAGCAGCACAATGCTACCATCAGGCTGACCGTACACCTCAGACGGATCTTCTCCATGATTTTGAGAATTATTCAAGCAAATATGTCTTCCTCAGGGACGACTCGTGAGGTATTGATATAGCCATGTTATTTTGCAAAAAAACCTCTTGAGGATCGGATTGCTCAGCTTTTTCCAAGGAATGTTACTGGACAAAAAGGTCTTGCACAATTCCTTAGATAGAATTTGTGATTTTGACTTCTTAGGTAGCCGATTCATGTCCTCTAGCTGGGCATGGATCCTTTCCTCTTTAGCTCGCAGTTTTTCACGTGTCTCGCTGGTAGAATGCTGGACAAACTGAGACTTTTGGCCTCTCACAAACCTTACAGATAACATTTTTGGAAGTCCATAATTTTGAAGGGATAATCAGTCTCCTTATTCATATCCTTGAGCCAGTTTAGACGGGTACACAATGAAGCTGCCATATTTATCTATATATGGAATGAGTGAGTTCATCAAATATTTCTTAATGTCAATGAACAGATGCTTAGTATGTTTTAGCTTAAAAAATGAGTCAAAAATTGCCTTCCATGAAACAAAAATGCATATAACTATATGTTGCGAGATAAAGAAGGATGTTGTGATGATCCTAGTCAAAAAAAGGAAAAAAATGATGAAATATAGATGCATATTTGCTGTTAAACGGAAGGGTGTAAGTTTTTTAAATTGAAGTACCTTAGCAGCCTGGGATTTCAGTAACCCTCAAAACTCTATTTATAAAGTTATCCTTACCTTGTGTCTAATAGGGGTCAAAGTTAGTGATGGAGTCTAGCTCAATAACAACGATTGCTATAGATCAAATAATCAATATGAAATAAGCATAACTTTTTTTTTTAGGGAAACTTGGATTGGCCAAAAGTATATTTATTCAAAAAAGCGCCATAAATTGAAACGTGCATTGTTTCCAAAATCAACAAAAGAAAGAAATGAAGGAAAAAATTATAAAATGATGCAAGGGGTGATTAAAATAAGTTCAACAATTTTCTAAATGAGAAAAAAAGTGTTTATTTCAAAGATATTATTAAAAGAAATATTTTTTTCATACATTTTCAAAAAATATATATTCGTTAAAAATTGTAAAATATGTGAAAAAATATTTTTTATGTGATTCACATTTTTTTCCGCTCTTTAGGAGTAATTTATACGGATATAAAATTAAAAGGCAAAATATAATAACCCTTTTTGACTGCATGTCAGACATCAATAACTTCTTAAGATCTAAATTCATCACCTTTAAAGATGCTATCAATGACTCGAATTATGCAATGAAGTTAGGATGGATTAGAGGGCATAACAATGTGAATGCATTTGTTGACGTGTTAGCAAAGATGGTGCCATGAGAGGCACATCAATTTCAGTACTTGCGTCTTTGTGTCAAGCAAAGAATGCATTCAGGAAAGGAGCCTTTCATGAAAGGCATGGCAAATGTTGGAATTTGGCGCCCTAACATATCCGAACATGCAGAAAATCATGAATAAGATAGAAGCATGCTTTGTTTTTCTCCCTCTCAAAATAAGCAGGAGTTTTTTCTATCTCTTGTGCACAGCAACAAGAAGACATTCATTATTGTTTTTCCTTCCCTACTCAGGGAGGGTTTTTATTCATTATTATTGTTATAGGATTCTGGTGTGTTTTTGGAGGCAATTCGTGAGCGCGCCTTTCTACCAATCCTAAGGATTAACAACACTCATCTTATTTTGTGTATAAAAAGGAGGTTTTCCTAAATGTTTATTCAGTCTCATTTCTTTCTCATTTCTCTACTCTGATCTAAATACACTCAGGGCTCTCAAGGTTTGAAGTGAGTTCAGAGTGAGATTTAACCAGCGTTCAAATATTTAAAAAAGTAGTGATGACATTTTTTTAGAAAATAATTTCCGAAAAAAGTGATGACTTTTTTTTTTTTTTGAAAATAATTTCACGAACGAACTGTGATAATTTAATTGCGTGAGAAATACAATGTGTGGCGTGTAAGCGGGTGGAAATGCGTGAGACTTGAGAGCCCTGTACACTCCTTTGTCACCCTACATTTTTGTACGTATGTTATGTTATGTATGAATAACGGAGGCCGTACCTGAACACAGAAGGGAATAGTTAGTATCCCGACTCGTCGCCAACCAAGGATAAGGAATAATGCATGGAGATAAATATGGAGGACTATATATTCATAGGAAGGGGTCCAGAAGCACACTGAACACTTAAGCATAAAATAGAATAAAGGGGAATAATAAAAATATCCATACATCATACTTCGTATAAAAGAAGATATAAAAACAAGGAAGAACATTCCCTACATCTAAACCAGATGATATTAAAATACACTACATCAGCCCCCAATCAGCGAGGCCGTCGAGGACGGAGCTGATTCAAATGTCTTTCGAGGGCGAAGTTGGTTGAGGTGTCTTTTGGATATGACATCTTCGAATTTAACTTTCCACACGGTAGTTCCCACGGATTCCACGAGAGTTCCAGGGATCCACTTTGGTCTACCTCGTCCGTAGCATCGTACCCAAACGTTTGTAGATGGAGAATACTTTTTGTTGCTGACACGGGGTGATCTTTTGCAGACGGGCAACAAACCATCCAGGCGGGTTCGTATCGGACGAGCAAGTAAAAGCTCTGCAGGTGTTTTTCCAGACTCGCCTGGCGTCGCTCATATCCGAATAGAAGTTCTTCCATGGACAGTAGGGTTGTTCTTATTTTTCAAATGTTTGAAATGTTAACAACTTTGAGCATTTTCTGTTTCTTGGTGATAAAGAAGACGACATACAAAGTTTGAACAAAATCGGTCAACATTACGAGGTCGGGCAACGAGGTCAAAGTTTTAAAAATTTAGTAAAAATATAGTTTTCCGCAAATTTCTTCAAATGGTGGACGTTACATACTTCAATAATATTATTAATTTAAAGGAAATCTAATTTACTACCAGACGTATGTTTGATGTTTTTTAATAAAACAAAGTTTTCAGTACAAACAAAGCAAGAAAGAGAGTGAGTATTGTTAGCTTATTTCATAGTTTTTTTGTATCAATTAACTTCACTCGCCTGTAGAAGATGACTTGTTCGCTTCAGAGTAAAATAGTACTTTTAAGTTTAGTAAAACTTTAGATGATAAATCCAAAAATGACCTTAGTTGCATTCTATCAATTCAGAATTCAGTACAATCTGAGTTTACATCATATGATTCAGAGCCTGTATTGACCTAAGAAATCGATTATGAAAAAACAATAATAATTTGTTTCTTATATTTGCGTCAAGGTATCCTCTCAAAATTTTACTTTATCTCTGACGCATACATAATCCATTATATGCGTCATTTTGTACGCGAGATAGGCTTTTTTTAATGTGCATATAACTCTCTACTTATTAAATTGACATGATTTAGTATACCAAAATATTAAAGCTGGTTAACCAAGCTTTCATTTGATAAATTTGTGTTCTAAAAATCGCTATACTTTAAGAGATATAAGCAAATACGTACTCTCCCCCAAAAATTGATCTTTTGATATGAGAATATACGATTACCATCTGGTAACTCTGTTAGTGTTACCTGGATAGAAAGAGAAAGAGAAGGGAGGGAGTATTTTGCCTCACTTCTCTCCCTTCTTTTTTTCTTCCTATCCAGGTTACACTAACTGCCGTTACCAAATGGTAATCGTATATTCTCATATAAAAAGATCAATTTTTGGGGGAGAGTACGTATTTGCTTATATCTTTTAAAGTATAGCGATTTTTAGAACACCTAAATAGATAGAAAGATTGATATATAAATAGAAATAATAGGTCTCCAGTGACGTCATTGAGTAGTCACACTGCTACATGTTTGTTTTCGTATTGCCCAAACCTTGGGTTCCATAGAGATATAAAGATATAGAGAGCTGATTCCCTTCAATAGCAGAGAAACAGCGTTTTAATGTTTCTGTGTGTGCAAAATAAACAAAGTAAGTTATACGACGTCATCGTAAGCTGATCTTAGAGATATAATCTATGAATGATGAAGAGAATAACTCTCTACAGTAAACCCTCGATATAACGACCCTCTGTATAACGAAGTTCGGATACACGAACCTCCTGGAGCTAGCCGAACAAGCCTCAGATATAACGAACTTAAGTTCGTTATATCTGAGGCTACCGAACCTTTTGTGTTCATGATCGAATAAGCCTCAGTTATACGACCCTAAGTTCGTTATATTTGAGGCTACCGAACCTTTTTTGTCCATGACCGAACAAGCCCGAATACAATGAACCTAAGTTCGTTATATTTAAGGCTACCGAACCCGAATTATGAGCTGCTGCGGATCATGCGGTTTGAACTCATGCGTGAGGTGCAGCAGAAGAAGACGCAGACGAAGATCTCTGACTTCTTCAAGGCTTGCCCCTCCCCAGCCGAGAAGAGGTCTTGGACAGAGTCTGAGACCAGCAGTGTGTCTGTGACTTCGACCTCCTCCACTAATCTGCCAAATTTGTCCAGCTGCAGTTCATCGTCACTCTTGCAGGATATACCTTACACTCCAGAGCCTTCCTTTAACGAATTTTCGGATATAACGACCCTCCCTCCCCCCATATAGTTCGTTATATCGAGGGTTTACTGTATATCTTTTTAGAAGTTTTTTACGGTCGCAATGACGTATTTTTCTGAAGGATCCAATCAGCTCTCTATATCTCAATATCTCTATGTTGGGTTCACCAATCTTATCAACCAGTTTCAATACTTCAAACTCTTCCCCCTTTTCTCACAGGAAACACAAGTGGACGCGCTCCGAAGTATAAAGAAAGAGAAGGGAGAAGCTCTATGAATAAAAATATTTGACATGCACTCATGAATACGATAGCATCCGTAACAGGACTAGCACCCCCCAGACAATCACCCCCGGACTAGCACCCCCCGACAATCACCCCCTGGACTAGCACCCCCCGTGCCAATCACCCCCCGGACATTTACCCCCCGTTAGTAATATTTATTATCTCTTAAAGTCCACTTATGAAGTTAACTATGTTTTACAGCTATTAACAAAGGTGACGTCACTGGTGAACCACTTTCTTGATCTCCTTTTCCGCTGCTTGCGAAGACTAATGGGGACTTAGTTATCTTTAAAAATGCCGTTTTCGGGTGTTAAGAAATGAATATAATAAATTGAGAATAAAATTTATTAGTCAACTTATTTGAGTGGATGAGTTTTTGATCATAGTCTTCGATTTATGACAAGTGGTTCCTTGATGAAATCTTAGAAAATAGCTTAGGACCTACATGAGATAAATAAGATATCTTGAGTTGATAGGTTACAAACTGTATGATTGTCTAGTTGTACATAAATATCCCATATATAAGGTCTAAGACACGAAATTTGCAAATTTAGCACGTTTAATTTATACAGATTCCAATTCTAAAGGACTGGGACTGCATACTAACCAGTGACGTCATCTTTGTTAATAACTAAAAAACATAGTTAACTTCATAAGTGGACTTTAAGAGATAAGAAATATTACTAACGGGGGTAAATGCCCGGGGGGTGATTGGCACGGGGGGGTGCTAGTCCAGGGGTGATTGTCGGGGGGTGCTAGTCCGGGGGGTGATTGTCTGGGGGGTGATTGCCCTAGAACCGATAACATCATGAAAATAGTTTCCCGCCCAAAGTTTATAATGTTGATTTTCCCTCCAAATCATGAAGAAGGTCTTACGGAGAAGAGCATTTGCCTCTTAGCTCACATAGGAGGCTTGTTAAGTTGGCGTTATTTCATTATAAGTAAATTTATGTAGTACAAGGTATATATAATTTCCTTAAACTTTTTAGTGCATTTGCCTCGCTGCACGTTGCTAAGTATCTGTGCCCACTTTTTTTAAATGAGACGATAGAGGTTTTTTAAAGTAAGAAAAGGGGAAAAAAGAAAAATAAATACATATGTACATATTTGTAGTTATAAGGAGAGGAACTTAATCCGAATTTACTGGATAATATAAAAATTTTCCCTCTACTTTTTTTTGTTGAAAAATACTCATATCATGCTCTATCATAAAACTTCTTTCTATACGACGTCTCCATCATCATAAGCTTCAAAAACTTCATTGTTTGATGCAAGGTTCAACCCTTGCCTCAACATATTATCCAAGATATGTTACCATGTATAATGCTGTGGCCGTAGGCCACCCTCCCGCCCGGAGGGCCTAGCACCAGCCGCGGAGCGGCAATGGGCTAGTTATATTAGAATTGGATTATTAATATATATCAATACTAACTAAAAAATGCAGTGACTGGACTATTTCAAGGGAACTAAAAAATGGTATTCATGATAAGCATAATAAAGTGACTGGTAAGGAATTTAGCATTGTAAATGCTTGCAAGATACAAAACTATGAAATACTTTTAGCGCATAGAGCTATGGTTTCATAATTAATGTCTTGACACTTCAAGATATACATATAGTTTGCTCCCCGTCGATATTTCCAACCGACCGATATTTCATAGCATCGATCGACTCTAAAGCTATTGACTACTCTTTTTTTCATTGCAAAGGTATTTATTCTTTCTACATGCATAATAAAAATAAAAATAGATATAATAAAAGGGGGAGAGTTGTGTTTTGTAAAAACATAAGTTAACATTATAGTTTAAAATTAATATAGTCAGTAGACCTCAAAAATCTATTGACATTAATCTTAAAACGTAGTAAAAGAAGACCACAATATATAATTTTCTTATAGAAAAAACTAAGATTTAATATATATATATATATATATATATATATATATATTTCTAATTAATTATTCTGATGGCCTTGGCGTAGTGCTACTCTCTTTTTAGCCACTGTTGATATTTCATAGCATCCATCGACTCTAATGCTGTTCCTTTTCTTATTAATTTCTACACTACCAAGTTAGCATCTTTAAACTCGAAGGTCATAACTTTGAATTATGGTTGGGCGTTGATTATTTATAAATATTTAAAAGAATATGTCAAAACGTCAATCAGCCCCTATCTCTATGACTTAATATGTTTTTTTTATAAATATTTAATTCTCGACACCCTTCTACATATATTCAATTACAATGATACTCGAAGCAAACAATTCAATTACGCCTATGGCGAAAACTAATCAATATTCTGTATATTCTATCATATGACTCAAGCTACCAAAGCCACCATAATATCTGTATCCTAACGACTTTCTTTAAGAAGTATGAGCCTAGGAGGCAGATAAAGGTATTATCATAGGCTTATCGCATGCGCAGTGACTAAGGAATCATTGGTCTTATCGTTTATTGATAGGGCAAATACAAATAATTCCATAAAGGTGTTATGATAGCTTCCTTTCCACATTTATTTCATCATTATATGAAATATTCTGAAAATGGTATTTCTCCAAAATAAGTTTTGTTTCTTTACTTATAAGAAAAATAATCATTAAAAATAGTCCTTGAAGAAAAATTAAACTCCTATCCTATTGAAAAGAGATTTGGGTGTTACCGGCAACTGGGCGGAGGTACTTATGAACTAAGTACGCAAAAGTTTTTTTGAGTCAGAAAAAAATAGATTATCCTTGCTTTTTCAAAATGAAATAAATAATAATAATCATTTTAATTTTTTTAATTTTTTTGCCTTTATACTTCGATAGAATTGCATCCGATAGGATATAAATAAGCATTATAGCATTAAAACTAGTCTATCAAACCTAGGATCTTATCAATGAGGTAGACCAAAAATGGCCATCCCCCTCTCGGGATTCGAACCTGCGCCCCCAACATTGAGAGTTGAACACGCCTTAACCCGCACGGCTATCGAGCTCCCGATAGCCGTATATCGATTATAAAATATCGATTATTTTGTAAATTTAAAAAATGTTTTCTGATACAATAGAAAAAGCTTAACGAAATACTTAAGATGTAAATTTCATATTAGCACTTATACCAAGCGACGATTTGTTGACTTAAATGCCCTTGCTGGCCACGAAGGTATTATTTATGATCTTAGTGGCTACATTTCAGTAATTAAACAGTTACAATTCAGAATTGCTGTTCTGAATTGCTCCCCATGAATAGGAAGCTAATTTTTTAATTAGATAATGATGGAGTAACTGAACAAGACAATAAGTATTTTAAACATAATTAATAGAAGAGGATTTAAAACACCGAGTGATGCTTGCCATGTGTACATATAGCTTGTTAAATCACTATTTATTTCTCCACCTATTATGATTTGGATTCTTTAATTATTCTGCTCTCTGAAGCATCACAAGGCTTGTGAACGGAACGCAAATTGAACGGCGTTCAGCTGAACGCACGTTCAATGAACGGAACGCTGAACGGAACGCAACTTTTTTTTGAACGCTGAACGTTGAACGCCAAAAAAAAGAGTTTTGCGTTCAGCGTTCAATTTTTCCCAACTTTTTTTTGGAAATTCTTTTCTAAAAAAACGTCACCACTACGCAGTACTTTTTTTGTAAATTCTTTTCAAAAAAAAAAACGTCATCACTACGCAGTACTTTTTTTGGGACATTCTTTTCTAAAAAAAACGTCATCACTATGCAGTACTTTTTTTGGGAAATTATTTTCTAAAAAAAAACGTCACCACTACGCAGTACTTTTTTGGGAATTCTTTTCTAAATAAATCATCCCTGCGCAGTACTTTTTTGGAAATTCGTTTTTTAAATATTTGAACGCTGAACGCTAACGGAACGCTGAACGCAAAAACATTGAACGGAACGCTGAACGGAACGCTAATTTTTTTTGAACGCTGAACGCAAAAAAAGCTGAACGCTCACAAGCCTGATATTTTCTAATTTGATTGCTTAAAATTTAGTATCTGAATGTAACAGTATTTTATATGAAAAAGAAAAGATCTCCGATTAGTTGAATCAGAAAACTGTCATTTATGTCAAATGTATTTAGAAGACCCCGTTTTTTATTACTTTTTTATTACGTTTTTCTCTGGCGGTGGTACTCTTAGGCATTTGTGTACACAGAAGTTGAGTGCTTTAAAACTATTTAACGTTCATATACAAACACTCTTTAAACAGTTAGGGGTTGCGTACTGTATAAATATTTATAAGTTGCGTTTTTAATGTTACAACTTCCAATCCATATTTTAATAGGTCTATAAGTAGGTATTGTCGCAGCAGAGATATAGATCCAGCGGCATCGTTGACTCTCCTGGTAGAAAAACGATCCTTATCTCTTCTAGATAATATTTTACGTTGGTATAAAGACTATTTATTTCATTTGCAATTTCTATTCTATATTTTGGTGGGTATGATTTCATTTTTGTGTTCAATATTTATATATATATATATATGTTCGTTTTTAAATATCATCCTAATATAATTTTTATTTAACTTAATTTACTTCCAACATTTCAAAACGTTGATTTTCCCCCTTTTTGTAGATTTGCAACTAGCTTCATATCTTATAAGAATGCTTTGTTTTCCTGGTATTAAAATATGATACATATACTCCGATCATTATAATGCCCAAGGCACCCTTACTTAATCCCTCGCTCATAAGGACTTTTTCCACCTTTATTGATAGTCATCATCATTATTAGTTCAAATAACAGCTTTGTTATGAAAAAGGGAGAGGTTTGTGAGGTTTAATACTATAATAAAAGAGAGGCCAGAGAGATGTCTCTATGTTTTCAGTTTTTATCTCTTTCTATGTCAAGTCGGTATTAAAATCATCCACAGCCAAAAAACTGATATAGTAAATAAATATGTATTCCGGTCGGAGGGCAAAGATTGAATGCACGGATTCTCGAATCTGATCATTGTAGTTATCTCATTTTTTTATTGTTGATTGTGACGTCACTCCTAACTCTCTTTCTCTTTGATTATGTTGCGTGTGAGCTATAACCAAGATATAAATTGAGTCCTGCAAAAATAACACTTTAGCTATCCCCTCAGTGCAAATAGTAATTGAGTCACATATATGTATATATAAATATAAACATACCTATATAGGTACTCCTAAAGCGTTAAAGTAAAGTAGCGCAACAAGAAAATGTAACAAACAAAATGATGGACAAACCGTAGTTTATTTTTTTAACAATAGGTGCCGCTTCTCCATTAACATTTCATTCAAATGTTAAATGGATAAGCGGCACCTATTGTTAAAAAAATAAACTACGGTTTGTCCATATTTTTTTTGTTTACATTTGTTATTATTTTGAACAGCTGCTTCATCAAACACCCTCTAGCGCATATAAAAGAACTACGGTTGATCCATCTCCTTTTTGAAAAAAAAGAAGGTTTGTCCTGGTAGCGTCACTTTACTTAACGCTTTAGGTACTCCCAAGCTAGTCTTGCACGCAGAGGTTGTTTGAACTTTATATTTACAACGTCCATATTGCAACATGTTTGTTATTAATAGTAGTAGTTATGTGACTTCATTGATTCACATTGTTGCGTTTATGATTTTTTAAATATCTATCATTATAAAATTGTAATGATGATATATACAACGAAGCAATGAATACTAAAACAATAAGGAAAAGAAGGCTCGTGAGGAAAATACGATGAGGGATCTAAAAAGGAAAAAGGAGAATACGCGTACATTCTCCCCTTTCCTTATTAATTTCATAACAAATTAGGATTTTGAGAACGAAATATATATTTTTTACTATTTACAAATTTTATGGACATATATTAAATAAACATAGATACATTTAAGACATTCTGCAAAATTATAATAACATACATACATTTTGTTTATTCTCCTTTAAGTTTTTTCAATCTCTTAGAATTGTTTGTCATATTTTGACTGCTTGTTTTTCTTTTGTTTTTGTGAATTTGATCATTGATTTCCGAAACATAATTTTTGGACATACAATTAAAAATTTACCAGCGATTTGTGGAATAAATTTTTCAAAGGAATGGTCTTCTTCGCATTCTGCTAAAATAATTTCCAAAGCGTAAGTATCATTTTCCAAAAGTTTAATAAACGAAAGAACAAAAAGTATTTTTTGAAGAAGGGAAAGAAATCAATTCTATGAAGATACTTTTTGAATTTTGAATTTCTGAAAAAATGCATAAACAAAGGAACACGTTAAAAAAAGAACATCAGAAGGACGAGTCAGCCCACCTCGATTAATTTGATCTAAAAGTTTACTTTCATCATCAGTATTTTCTAAGGAGAATAATTTTACATCGAATTTTTTATTTAAAGCTGTCAATAAATTGTGGCAAAAATGACAGGCTATAGTTTTACATAAGGAATGCGCGATATAACCAGAACAAAAGTAAACTATAGATACGTCATTAATATATTTAAATGAATCTTTAAAAGTAAAATGTTTTAAATTGGAAAATATATTTAAAGAAGAAGACTTAATCTTTTCATTTGTTAAATTTATATCAAAGATGATCTTTTTAATTGTTCCAGAATTCAAAGTCGAAACAGGCTGCATAACTATCATGTCATGATAAACTGAATGAAAGCTCTTAATCATGACACAAAATAGGGTCTTAGTTACTTGATCATCATCCACCCCATAAAAATTCCCAGCAAAATATTCAACTCGTTTTGTACAATATGTTTCGTCAAAAATTATACTAATATTTTTATCCCTATTTTGACTTAGATCCTTGAAGCGAGCCTTTAGGTAAGTTATTGTAGAGTCAGCCAATCCAGTTTCTAAATTCAAAGATGAAGAAAGTTCCGTAAGGCGACGTATTGTAGGTAATGTGAGAACTTCTTTACGTAGATCTCAAATAAAGACTCGTTGAGAAACCTTTCCAGGACATAGATAAGGCGTACAAGGCAGGACTGTATCTCCGTTGTTGTGGACATTTAAACAACAAGGACAATTGTTCAATCAAAAAGTGTAATTTCTTCTCTTTTGCTTCGTCCAAATGGGGCAAGATATTTGTCAAATGATTTAAAGCTGTGTTTAATTCATTTTCCAAGCCAAATAGTTGATTGGTGGAAGAGTTTGATGCCCATGAATTTAAGAAGGCCAAAATATTAAGAAGGGTGTGACATTTTGTAATATGATTGTTCTTGGTGATATGCTCGAGATGATTAAAAGATAGATCTCTATCTTTCACCCTGAAAAATACAATATAGCAGGGAATAAAGTCATCGTAGTTGTATGAATCAGTATCAATAAGAAAATACTGAGGAATAGTCAAATTTTGATATGTGAAAAACAATATATAAAATAAGAAGGTTAAGGAATGAAGTTTGGCTTACCGTATATGGATTGACATTTCTTCATTAATCTTTAGACTGAAGTCTATTGACGGTCCTCCATGACTAAAGTTCATCTTGAAGAACCATAGCTCTTTATCTTTTTCATCATAATGTTCTTGAACGCCGCTCGGAAGGCAAGTCCTATCCATTTTAATTTGAAGCTCTTCGAGTGTTAAAAATGAGTTGGCCTCTTCAAAAGCCTTAATCTTTTTTTAAATTCGCTCGTTTTCATTAAGGAGTCGTGAGGAGGAGGTTGAGGTGGAGGAACGCTTTGGAGGAGGCTTTTTTGAATAGTAGTGAGGAAGATTTGGAAAATTGGAAGGGACGGCATCTTTTTTTAATATCTTAAGACAAAGAGTTTTTCCAGATCTGTCTGAACGTGATGGATTAGAGTCAGTAGACTCTGGCTTATAATCGGTGGGCATGAAATGTACGTCACACAACGCAGAATGTCTTGAAGGTATCTAATTTTTTCGCGGAACAGCCTTTGTCCAGAGTTGGCGTAGGGACTCATCCTTGGGGAACATATGAAACATATGTCTCTTTTTCCCCTCATTGTCCTTTGCTTTGTAGCCACTCTTGCAACCCGGAGCAACACAAACCTACCCCATTGTCGTCTAGTTTGAAGATAAATAGGTAGTTCTAAAACAATTCCTCTACACACTTCCACTACTTCATTCACGCAGCAATAAATAAATTAGTCCATCCCGCTTTGTATTTGTGTTTTGAAAGGTTGCGCGACTTTACCTTTCCTGATTGTTTAAGTATTCATTGAACGAAGTAATGAATGAACGAATGATTTTTGATAATTCAATCAAGATCAGATTAAAAAATTTACCACCTTTGTTGGTCATTGAGTGCGAGATTGAAGGAACCGTTGAAGACCAGTGTTCGAAAGAAATTAATAAAATTATATATATATATATATATTATATATATATATACATATAAGCAATTGATTTTACCGAAGATTGGTCGTTCATGAGTGATTCATTCTGAATATACGAATCTTTGAAATAGCGATACATTTAAGAAAGTTCTGATTCCTTAGAAAATCTTATTTTTTGAGTAAAAGATGATGCATCAACTGATGCTACACAGAGGACTCATGCACTTAAGGATGCAATGACTACACAATATATTTTGTTGGAAATTTACTAGCTCATAGCTTTTTATAGTTTGTTTTTCCAATTTTAAATGTGCTTTTTATAATAAATATCAAGAAGGATTTGATATTCGTCTTTGGATAATTTCTTAGATAAGTTACAAATTATACACCCACGTAAAAAAGGTAAAAGAATATTTTTTCATATATTTCTGACCTAGTCGTCACTCATTTGCAATATATTTTTTTATGGTTGCATACTTTATGACGTTCGGTCATGATTTGTGGTGTGCTATTTTTTATATTAAAGGCATGATATATTATCGACCGTTTGTAAATAACGTTATATGCGATTAGAGACGAAGTATACAAAATAGTTGAATAGCAATGATACGCAAACTAAACTCACGTAATTAGGTGATCTGTATCATTAAAATAACATTAAAAGTAATTAAAATGTAAAGTGAAATCCTCTAAGTGTACATCTCTCCCCCGTTGCCTTATCTTCTTCCTAGTAAGTTATCAGTCATTGATGATGAGGTAAGGTGTTTCATCGTCGAAAACTGGCATTTTGGGCTCTCAATCTTCCCCATCTTGAAGAAATGTTCATTTAGAGTTATGTGTACGCCATTCCGACAAATATTGACTTTTGTGGATGATTATATATAAAAATATTTTTGCCATCATAGGGTTCGATATGAGTAGTTTTGTTTGGTGATAGCTCTTCATACTTTGCTGTGAGGATTTATGACTAACCGAATTAACTCAGGATGATGATTTAAAGTGGACTGTATAATGAAATATCTTTCGAGAGAAAGGATATTAAATAATACCAAGCTTAAAGTGTTGTTCTTTGATTTCCCAAAAGTGAAATTCTATTTTATGCTTAAGTGTTCAGTGTGCTTCTGGACATGAATATATAGTCCTCCATATTTATCTCCATGCCTTGTTCCTTATCCTTGGTTGGCGACGAGTCGGGATACTAACTATTCCCTTTCTGTGTTCAGGTACGGCCTCCGTTATTCATACATAACACGTGACGTCGAGGATGGCGAAGACCCTAAGCGGCCTTAAGCTCGCAGAGCTACGTAACCTCTGTGTGGAACTGGAACTTGTGGAAGGAGTGGAGGAACTCGAGGGGAAGAAAAAGTCCGAGGTAGTAGTCCTGGTTCGGGAGTACCTCATTGCGTGTGGGTGTGATCCCAAGACGCACGACTTTGCAAAGAGTGTCCAATCACTCGCTCAGGAGACTCCACCGCCGTCTGCGAGTGCCGTGGGAGTGAGTCAGCCCAGCCCTTTTGTGATGAGCGGAAGCAATCGTGGTCATCGGTGGGCGTCCTGGATGGACAAATTTTCAATCTATATTTCCCTGTACGGGCAGATGTCTCCAGAAAGAAAGAAGGCTTTGCTGTTGCACTGTTCTGGAAGCGAAGTACAGCAATGGTTCAAGACCTTAGAAGTTTCCAAGAAAGAAGAAGCCGTCAGAGCTATGTCTGAGGCATTTTCTCCCGTTGAGTCCATTCTTTTCGAGAGATACAGATTATCCGAAATGAACCAAGCGCAAGACGAGCCTTTAGACGATTTCGTGACGCGTCTTAGGAGACAAGCTATGTTTGGGAAGTTTTCTTGCAAGTCCTGCTCTGTGTCCTTCGAAGATGAAATTCTTTTGGGCCATATTTTAAAACACACCACAAGCTCTAAATTGCGTCGAGCAGTCTTTGAGAAAGGGTCCTCTTCTCTCAGCGAAGTAATCCGGTTGGGAAGATCGCTGGAAACGTCTTCTGTCAAGGCCAGCGAAATGGAGCGGAAGGAGGACGTTATGCTGTCGGAATACAAGGGGCCTAAGTCTCTGTAGCGGAAGACCTCAAAGAAATGGTTCCCCAAGTCTAAGGTCACTTCTCAAGAAATAACGTGCCGGTTTTGTGGACGAAAACACGCCATGGTGAAGACTGAATGCCCGGCGAGGAACCAGAAGTGTGCCAAATGTGGGGCGGTCGGTCATTTTGCATAGTGTTGAAAATCCTTATACAAGGCGACATCAGCTGTGACGTTTCATGTGTCTGATGATCTGGACGATAGGGCGTATGCGTACTTTGTGGTTGAAGGGCAGAGGATCAAGTTTCTCCTAGATTTGGGTGCCAATGTGAACCTCCTACCCGTGAACTTTGTTTTGAGGAAAAGTCTGATAAAAAGTACGGGTTCCATTAAGGTTTTTGGTGGTGGACTGATCGAAACCTTGGGGTCTGTGGACCTGAAAATTTCTCTCGAAGGGGAAAATCCAGTGAGTAGGCGCTTCGTGGTGACGAAAGTGGGCCAGCCTATCCTTGGGTTTCGGGACTGCATCGATTTTGGTCTCATCATACTGCAGAACCACCCAATATATGTCGTTCGTTGGAGTCCAAAAAGCCCGTGTTGGAGTCTATGTTGAAGAAGAAGTTCTCCAAAGTCTTCAAAGATGCGAAGCAGTCCGTCATGAAGACAACAAAGGTGCAGGTGCACTTGAAGGAGGATGTGCGTCCTCGCTACATCAGAGCACGACCTGTGCCACTAGCCTTGCGCGAGAAAGTTTGTGAAGAAATTCGGGACATGGTTGCTAGAGGAACCCTCTCGCGGGTGCAATCATCGGAATGGGCTTCTCCTGTTGTGTCGATTTTGAAGCCGGACGGAAGAGTTCGAATATGTGCAGACTTCACACACACAATTTCACCGGTAATCAATACACAACTTTTCCCATTTCCTCACCCGGAAGAGGTCTTTGAAGACCTTGAAGGAGCGAAGTATTTCTCAAAATTGGACTTCACGAGGTGCTACGAGCAATACGCGCTAGATGAAGATTCCAAGAAATTCCTGGTAATAAATACTTCCCTGGGCCTCTTCAGATACAATGTACTGCCGTATGGATTGGCAACAGCGCCGGCTATTGTGCAAGCAGCGCAAGAAAAGCTCTTTGAAGGAATCAATGGAGTCAAAGTTTACATTGATGATGTTTTGGTCTTTTCCAAGAGCGAGGAGGAACACCGCAGAACGTTGGAAGAAGTCCTTCGTCGAATTCAAGATGTGGGTGCGAAACTTAAGGCGAAGAAGTGCGTCATTGCCGCGCAAGAACTCACCTACTTAGGATTCAGGATCTCCAAAGAAGGCCGGTCCGTGGATACGGAATTGATTCGCTCTGTTCTTGATTTTCCGTCACCTACTTCAGCTTCCGAAGTCAAGTCGTTTTTGGGAATGGTCCAATATTATGGAAACTTCATCCCCAAACTCTCCATAGAGGCAGCCCCGCTCCATGAACTCACAAAGAAGGATCGCGACTTCTCATGGTCAGAGAAACAAAAGGTAAGCTTTAAAAGTATTAAAAATGCTTTAGCTAATGCTCCTGTTCTCACTCACTATGATCCTTCTCGGCCGATTGTGCTATCGACCGATGCTTCACCTGTGGGATTGGGGGCTGTCCTCTCGCAATGGGCTGATGAAGTGGATCGTCCGGTGGCACTCGCATCAAGAAAGTTGACAGCGGTAGAAATCAATTATTCCCAGATTGACAAGGAGGCGACAGGGATCATATTCGGCGTGAAGAAGTTTGAACGGTATTTGATGGGTCGTCACTTCAAGATTCGAACGGATCACAAACCCCTGGAATACGTCTTCAACCCCAAGAAAGATTTGCCTGGAGTTGTGTCAGCGAGACTTTCACGCTATGCCATGTTGCTATCGGCTTTTGATTATTCGGTTGAACACATCAAAGGATCGAATAATCTCCCAGCTGACGCATTGTCGCGTTTACCTGTGGATGGGCCGTGGCGTGGGCAGGACACCACGGAGATCATGATGGTCAAATCCATCAATGCAATGGAAACGTCGGAGAATGAGCTCCGCCAAGTGGTCGCGGAAGACCCCGAGTTGTCTATAGCCGTGTCAGCAGCAGAAACCGGTGATTGGTCTGAAGTGAAGGAAAAGGCTTTTGTCCGGAGAAGGAGGGAGTTGTCCCTGATGAACGGTCTTATGTTCTGGGGCGTTCGCCTGGTGGTCCCTCAAGCATTGAGAAGAAGATTTCTTGAGGAGCTTCACATAACTCATCGAGGCATCGTGAAGATGAAAGCGGTGGGCCGAGAGCGTATATGGTGGCCAAACATATCTGAAGACATCGAGGTATTTGTCAACGCGTGTGTTATATGTCAAGCCAATAGTCCAATGCCTCCAGCGGAGTTCGTGCCGTCTGCCCCTGCATCGGAGTGGGAGAGACTGCATGTTGACTACATGACGTGGAACGGCAAGCAGGTACTGATCTTAGTCGATGCTGGATCGAAATGGATTGAGGCAGAAGTCATGAGAGACACTTCAACTATGGCTACGCTTCGACAACTCTTTGGGTGGTTCGTCGATACGAATCAGCTCCGTCCTCGACGGCCTCGCTGATTGGGGGCTGATGTAGTGTATTTTAATATCATCTGGTTTAGATGTAGGAATGTTCTTCCTTGTTTTTATATCCTCTTTTATACGAAGTACTGATACTTTATTATTCTCCTTTATTCTATTTTATGCTTAAGTGTTCAGTGTGCTTCTGGACCCCTTCTTATGAATATATAGTCCTCCATATTTATCTCCCTGCATTGTTCCTTATCCTTGGTTGGTGACGAGTCGGGATACTATCTATTCCCTTTCTGTGTTCAGGTACGGTCTCCGTTATTCATACATAACAGAGACGAGACGTTTGGGAGCTCCTTCATCAATGTGGTCGCTCCTAGCACTGACTCGGCTCATGAATATGTTCAACGGGACTCGCGAATCCAGATCCTTCTATAATAAGTACAATAATAGAGAGGTTTTTGAGGAATGTTAGCACGATGGCCGTGTTGAAGTGTGGTTTCTCTTTGTTTCTAGCTCAGGTAGGAGATCAAAGTAACCGTACCCCTTTTTGTATACCAATTACGTTCGGTAAAAAGATTGTTACTCAAAACAACATATGCATTTGCCGTTAACGCAAATGTAAGAGTTATTTACGTAATTACTATACGTTGACTCAAATTAAATATTGAGGGGTGTCAAATTATGTGAATATATAATTCTATGATAAAAATGATTATTCACACTTATCAGTATTTAATAGGCTTGTGAACGGAACGCAAAATTGAACGGCGTTCAGCTGAACGTACGTTCAATGGACGGAACGCTGAACGGAACGGAACTTTTTTTTGAACGCTGAACGTTGAACGCAAAAAAAAGACCCTCTTAGACCCTGGGTTAGATCCAGATTTTTTTTATAAAAACCCTAAATAGTACATCCATTTTTCTAAATAACACAATGTTATTTTTTTAAATTTTTGAACGCTGAACGCTAACGGAACGCTGAACGCAAAAACATTGAACGAAACGCTATTTTTTTAACGCTGAACAGAACGCTGAACGCAAGAAAAGCTGAAGGCTCACAAGCCTGGTATTTAATAAATAACAGTAAAAAGTACAAAAAGACCGAATGGTTTGATGCTTAGGATACCAAAAAGGATTAATGAAAAACTTTTTTTTGTCTGCAGCATTATAACAAAAATAAATTTATTCTGTTATGTAGATATGGAAATTGCGATATATATTGATAATCGTTTAACTTCATAACTTAATAAGGGAAGGGAAGGTTTTTTTAATCGACGAGAACAATAATACTTCGAATATGCACTTATGTATAACAGGTAAGGAACAAAAACACTACATACATTTATGTTGCTTTATCTTTAGTTCATTTAGTTGCAAATAAAATAATTTATTTTTTGTCGTTCTTTATCATCAGTCTAAAAACGCAATTTCAGTACACATTTTTTAGCACTTAATCCATTACAATACCCATTTTATTATCTCCATACAAGTGATACAAAGGCCAAGGCTCAATTAATAATTATGAGACTCATATTTCATTTTGGATCCCAAAAAAATAACTTTCTAGTAACCAGGGATCTCTGTAGTGGAATAGTCAAATAACATAACAGCCAAACACATACATTTTGATAATTTTTTGTAAATCCATATTGATAAATACATTGAACAATTGAATACATTGAGTTTTTGCTGTGTAATAATGAAGATACACTTTGAACTCACCAAAAATGATATATATATATATATATATATATGTATGCATATATATATATATATCAGGCTTGTGAACGGAACGCAAAGTGAACGGCGTTCAGCTGAACGCACGTTCAATGAACGGAACACTGAACGGAACGCAACTTTTTTTTGAACGCTGAACGTTGAACGCAAAAAAAAGAGTTTACGTTCAGCGTTCAATTTTTCCAAACATTTCAATGTAGTTTTGATTAAGATTTTTTTTGGTATATAAACAAGGGATGAAATATTATGAGAAGAACTTATAAACTTCTTTCCAAAGAACTCTTTAGAGAATAGTGAAGGACTTTTTATTTTATTTTACCCCAAGTGACCAAAATATACACATAATTGAATGACCTTTCTTTCATTCATTCTTATTACAAAATAAACAAAATAAAGTATTTAGGTATACAACTATCAGTAAACGACCGGTTCCTAAAAAATTATTTTTTGAAAGGAATTTTTCGAAATACTCTTTTCTAAAAAAAAGTCGTCACTTTGTTTGGAGATTCTTTTCTAAAAAAACATTGTCACTCTTTTTGGAATTTATTTTCTAAAAAAACGTCATCACTTCTTTTCTAAAATAAAACAACGTCACTTCTTTTGGAGATTATTTCCTAAAAAACCGTCGTCACTCGTTTTAGAATGTTTTTTAAAAAAACGTCATCATTTCTTATTTTTTAAGTCGTCACTTTTTTTGGAGATTTTTTCTTAAAAAAACGTCGTCACTCTTTTTGGAATTTATTTTCTAAAAAAAACGTCGTCACTTATTTTATTTTGGAAATTCTTTTCTAAAAAAAACGTTCTGCGGACTCCAGGTTGGGAACCCCTGGGTTAGATCCAGTCAACAAATTTATATCATTAGAAAATCGGTTCGGGCTCATTTTTATTATAAAATCCCTAAATAATACTCCCAATTTTCAAAATTACATAATGTTATTTTTTTAAATATTGAACGCTGAACGCTAGCAGAACGCTGAACGCAAAACCATTGAACGGAACGCTATTTATTTTTTTTGAACGCTGAACGCAAAAAAGCTGAATATATATATATATATATATATATATATATATATATATTTGCAATCTTAATAAATATACATAGCTTCCTCCTCTGATTTACGATAGTACATACACAACAGTAGAAGCTACATTAATGATCCGCCAAAACTCTGATTTTGTTTCAACCAGCCCAAGCGATCGATTTTCCTCTTTATAAAAGCCCTTTGGAAAGTCCTTCGTTGTCTATATATAAAACGGCTTCTTTGCCTGCAATAAGAATAGATCACCCAAGTCCATGAGAAAAGTAGGAATCAATTACCTGGATCCTTTGTACTATAAGCATCAGTGTGAGGAGACATATGTAAATATTTTTCCTCATCCACCTGCATTTAAAGTATGGATGCCATTATTTACTTGTTTATACACAAGAGCTATCCATGTTGAAATAATCGAGCATTGCTCGACAAGATAATTTCAACAAAAGTGTATATTTCAACGTGACAGACTTCTCTGAATAGTTTCACAAAAATCTAAACATAAAACTCCATCATGAAAATAATCAAAACATTAAATCAAACGGAAACTTAAGAATGATAATCGCGCAACCTTTCCTTATCGACACACTTAGTGATGGTTCACGAGCTTAAATATACTACTCGAGCTTGGGCGGATAGTAAGAAAAAATACTCGAGTTTTTACGAAGTTTTACTCGTAACTCGGATAAAATTTAAAACTCGTAAAAAACTCGTTACTTTTATTTGCTCATTTCTATTTAATATATATAAAAAGGAAACCTGTTAGTTATGAAAAACTTGATACCCCTAGGAATACTCGTATTTTTATAACCTCCCTTAACATCCAAATTGATGTGAAATGATCATAAGTTCTTTGCAGTTCGGAATTTTTTGTTCTTAATTTTATAAAAGTCAAAAATGGGGTTTAAGGGCTTCATTTAGTAAAATTCTCAATTTATCCTTGGGGTAAATTTTTAATATAATGGATAAGCTTTTGTTAGTAATATGTAACCGATTTATAGCTTTTTAGTTAGAAGTAATACTTTTTCTTAAATTACTTGATATCAAAGTCTAAATCAAGATTCAGTTCTTCAAAAAACATAAATTCATCTCAGCAATATTTTTTTTTTCATTTACAAGACCGTACGAGTCAACCAGTAAATATTTTGATCCTTGAATTTAAAGATGTTACAAAATAAACTTTTAACATAATAATAAAAACAAAGGTATCGTAAGGAAGAACAACATTTTAAATGCTATATTTAACAGATATATAAATAGATAAAATACAACTTATAGTTTATAATAACATACAACTCTTTGAAAAAAAAATGTTAATGATTAATGATTAACAAAAATTGGCATTTAATTTGTGCAATTGTTCAGTATGAACATCCGTGAGCTATATTACGATGATTAGTTAGAATTTTACCCGCCGTAGAGAAAAGTCTCTCGGAGGGAACAAATGTTCCTTGTATAATCAAATATTAAATAACCACGCATGAAAGAGTTGGCATTTGACATTTTTGTTACCACCACTACAGTAACGGATTTTCATTTACGGCAACTTTTGGTTCGTTAAATACTTGTTCTATTCTTTTTGTACATTTTGAACAAAATTGTCTTGATTTAGAATAGTGGATTGGAAAAAAATCTCCCTAAAAACTAGATTGAGGCTATTTGAAAGAATTATGTTTTAATAATTGATTGGTCGTTTTTATTTAAAGCAGTGCTTCCCAAACTCGTTGGTATCACGTACCCCTTACAATCTGTATGTATGTATTTGCTAATATAAATGTATATTTGGAATGTTTGTATGTAATTTGGTAAAACAGCAATAAATACTTAACTAACTAACCCCTTGCAGTCACATCACCATAGTTTGGGAAATGATGATTTAAAGGAATTGCGAAGGCTTTTTGAATAATCTTTAAAACGTGGATCAAGAAGAGTGGCCTTACACAATGCTTCAGTAGTTTCTATTTCAGAATTTGTTATTATTATTTCCAAATACAAGTCATGGATGAGTATCCCGACTATAGAGTGGGCAGGAAATCGACTAACCTCAGAAAATTATTTGTACTTGCTTAACAAAAGTTTGGAAAGAGGAATTATCTTGGAGGATGTTACTTTTTTCTTTGAGCTGATTTCCGTTGTCACATGGTGTATAGTTTGATGAAGGCAAGAAGAATAAGTACTATAACAATTGTTTTGGACTTATAGATGATTTATTTTTATGAAGCTAGGCTGATTAGTAAAGAAACAGTTAAATGTATTTAAAAACAATACTCAGTACACAAAGAACATTAATAAGCCTGTCCCATTATTAATCTTTTATTAAGAGTCAATTCCTTTTGAGGCTCTTGATTGGTCCAGACGTATTATTTGAAGGGACGAATTTTTCGTTGAATAAGAAAATTCCACCTGTGTAACGAGTTTTCTCCGAGTAACGAGTTTTTCTCCAAATAGCGAGTTTTCCCCGAGTAACGAGTAAAAACTCGTCGATCTCATGCACGAGTCGAGTTTTTGAAGACTTTTTTTACTTACTAAATAAAACTCGAGTATTAAAAAACGAGTTTTACTCGTGACCCATCACTAGACACACTACTCAGATAATGCTCGACATTTTGTTAACGCAAATAAGTAACTACAAGCCTTTTAATAATAACGACATTAAAAAGTTTAGGTGATTTACTTTGGAAGCCCCTTGGATAAATGGAGTCACAGAACGCATCGTTGCGATCTTTAAGATGCAATTGAAGGTTTTGCTTCAAAAGAATAAATTAATATGGAAAGGGTTGCAAACTCCTTGGGTCCATTAATTATCGCCCACATGGTTCAATGCAAATGAAGTTTTGCGACTTGAGGCAAAGTACACACCTGATAAAAGAATAAGATATAATGTGGATTGATATCCAGACTCGTCGCCAACCCGCCTATGATCCCAGGAACCCAAGGATGAGAGATATTCTCAGACTACATATACAAGTGTTTATTGAAAGAGGTCAGAAAGAGAACAGAGGGGCGGAAAAGGAAAGTGAAAGTAAAAAGATAATGACAACAACAATACATGACATATGATATTGCAAATACATAAAATGAAGAATTTAGTGTATATCAAAAAATGATCCAGTACAGCAAAAATCTAACCTCCATTCTCTAACCTTCAAGTAAGGCTAAAGAAAATATGCTCGGATAGGGAACGAATTGAATTTTAACCGCTGGAGACCGATCGCCGTTCTCAATCAATCCTATCAAATTTTGTCCAAAGTTTTGTCACGGGAAATTGAGCCAATACTTGATAGGTGGCCCACAAAAAGTATTTTTCAAATAGAAAAATATCCAATGTATCACGCAATATTCATTAAATCTGTGAAAGAAAAGAAAAATTGGGGGCAATGATTCGGACAAATTTAAAAGAGCATTCGATCTATCTTTTTTAACCCAATTTTAAGCGCTGTTAAAATACTTTCCTCTTCCCATTTTTTAAATCCAGTTCGTGAGATTCTTTATAATGGGTCCTCGGTAATCATATTGGGCGGTTTGGAAAGTAAGTCTATTTTGCTCAAAAGAAGCTGACCACAGGGTTGCCCTTCAGCAGGGTATGTAAAAAACCCAAATTTTTGAAAAAACCCGAAAAAACGCGGTTAAAAAACCGGGTTTTACCGTGTGTTATTTCGAAATTTGGGTTTTTCATTACACCATTAATTAGCTATTAATTAATGGTGTAATGAAAAACCCGAATTTCGAAAAAACACACGGTAAAACCTGGGTTTTTTTAACCGGTTTTTTCGGGTTTTTCAAAAAATGGGTTTTTTACATACCCTGCCCTTCAGCCACCCTTTTATTCATCTTTGTTACCTAACTGTGACGTAAATACATTGGATTCGGTGTTCAATTTCCCGATTGCTGACATCTGATGGACCTGTACGCTGACGACATTATTTTGACAGTAGAAGCAAATTTGAAAGCCAAATTAAAAAGAAAATCGAAATTCTTTGATTTTCTTTTGAAAATTCAAGGAGAGGTCGGGTTTGGAACTAAGTCGATTCCAGACTTTTATTCTACCAATTGGGGAATGGGTTTACAAAGAACAACATTGCATAGGACTCTGCGCAGTCAAAAATAAAGTATATATACTTGGTCTTCACTCTGGGCCTGAGGGGCTACATAGGAGTAACTGGAACACTATGTCTTTAACGGTTGGTAGTCGGGGTTTTTTGTGGAAGAGTTTTGATCTATAAAAAAGAATAAACTTATATACTCTCCACTTCATTCCTCTAGTTCTGCATAAGGCCTCAGCGTTTCCCGAAATTGCGGAAAGAGCTATGGCTGAAGAAGAAGTTTGGCTGTCAAAGCTTTTTTTCTACAAAATTATCTTCCCGCTATTAGGAGACCTAAGTCTTAAATTGGGGGAGGACTGGTTCTTCTTTTTTTGATAACTCTCATTTCAATCATTGCAAGGTCTGCTGGAGACTATATTGTGGCACCATAAATGCCTTCGTGGATAGTCAAGCTGTCTCTATGTTGAGTAAATTCGTTTCTTCAAACGTCAGAGGTCTGGATAGTTGTGGGGAGGGATATATAAAGGCAGTTGTGCTTTTTGGACAGCCAAAAAGAAAAGGAAGTCGTTTCAACAACTCTAGAACTACAGACTACTCCTTGTTGAACACTAAAGCACGGATTGCCAGCTCTTAAGCAAAATGGGAGTGTGTGAAACCAACGGACCAACGAGCAATTTTGCTATCAGCTGCAGCCAGATATACAGCTTGTTTTCTAAAATTCCATCTCCTTGCAACTATTCGTGGACTGTTGCTTGACAGGAAGTCAAATATTTCCAATCAAGATCCCTATGCATTTAAAGTTAGATTCTGAAAAATTCAAAATTATGTTTTTAAACTACGTATTATGTCTTTTTATAGTTATTTTTATTACTCTATTATTTTTAGTCTTTGGTATAACTGTTTTTCTCAAAAGTAACAATTTTGAACAAATACGTCTATTAATATTTTGTTTTAAATTTTTAAAATTAGAGCTTTAAAATATGTTTTTGAATCGTGACTGATTGAAAGGAAAGAAGCGGGAATAATAAAAAAAGGCATTGGGCATCTTGCAATAAAGTATCATTTCACCACCGGCTTCTGAGGTGAATAATATTACCTTAAAATATAAATTGTGTCTTCGCATGGGACTTGATTCATATTAATTTAAAAAGCAACTGCTCATATAGACAAATAACGAAGGCTTAGTTTGTTTAATCTTTTCTGGTGATCAATGGATAATCACTCTGGCTATTAGCTGCGGACAAATAAGAAAAGCGAATGAAAAAATAAGTTATTAGTGAGTTGGCAAGAACTACCTTTTTTATCCATACATGTTTTAATATCAAATCTTACTTCAATCTGAAACTCCTTGATGTATTTAGGAGTGACTACTATATCTACTCCAGATCTTGACCTTAGTAGATTTCCCGATTGTTAAGATATTAAGATTCATTGGAGGGATATATATATATATATATATATACAGGGGCGGAGTGGCCGCCGGGAGTACCGTGACTATTCACGGTGGGCCGCTGGCATCAAGAAACATAAACGGATCGACTAAGATCAGTACCTGCTTGGAACGGCAAGCAGGTACTGATCTTAGTCGATGCTGGATCGAAATGGAATGGCATATTGGGGCCTGTATAAGGCCGACAAGGGCATAAATTCTTCCCACTCCGTTCCTGTATATATATATGTACAGTATCGATCGATATTCGGTACGGTAGATAATAAAGAAATATATATTTATTTATTTATCTGCCTTGACTTCGTCATATGCATTTAATATCGGACAATTTATAACAAAGGACAATTAGATACATAATTTGTTATAATTTATAAGAGGATATATGAAATTTAATACATACTAATCTTATATAAATTATATATGTACTAGGATTTTTAAAAAAGTGGAAGGCTATAGCAATTTTTTTCATTAACTGTCTTTTATTGTCCGTTGTCTGATATTAAATGCACTTTCAGGTACTCTAGTATTCATTGCATAGCATGTGCTTATATTGAATGTATATTTATGTATCTGCTTTATAATACTATAAGTTGTTCATTGGAGCTACGTAGTTGTTTATTTATTTTACCAAGTTCAAGTTCTTCACACAAGGGAGAGTTTCCACTTCTACCTTTGTACTTAGAAAAACAAACCGTAAATTTTATTCAAATATTTGATCATTTTTTATGAAACAATATATAATCTACTTCTATCCAAATATCAACTAACGATAACGTAGTACAAATTACTTTGTTTATGTTGGGCAAATTGACAGTTGATCGATGTTTCTCTGGTATTGAAGGGAATATCTATATCTTTCAATCTCTACGTGAATGTCACAAAAGTCATACTTTTAAATATACCGGACCGATTGTCAATCGGTATCGGTATTTAGTAGTTTCTACCGAATATCGTATGATCGGTATCGGCATTCGAAATCTACCATCAGTACTATCAAATACCGATTTACATTCGGTAGTCGGCTCTGATATATATATATATATATATATATATATATATATATATATATATATATATATACGATCGTCTGTTCATTTATAATCTGTTCAGGCTTTCGATTTTGAACGTGTGTTCGTGAACTGGGTTCGTTTTTTCGTCCAATCCACGATCCTTGATATTTACTTGGAATGATCCCTCATTATCAATTAAATGAATCATTGTCCGCCTGATATCAGGGAAACTTTTTTTATTAAGGCTAAAAATATTTTACATCATATAATTACATATATGTATATATAAAACGTAAAAGAAGAGGAATTAAGTACTTTTACATCACTAAACATTTTAGTTTAAAATTATTCCTCGCCTGATAAGCCTTATGGCACTTTAAAAATCAATAACAACGAGTGTAGAACATTTAAAATAAAAAATCTAATGAGGGATATCATGACATTAAAAAAGTATATAAATATATAACGTTTATCTAAAAGTATTTTTTTAAAGTATCATACGATTTAATAATTTTTTTTTACATTGATTAATATTGAGAAGATATTTTTGGATATCATTTTATTAAATCTCCACCATACTGCCATCCAGATCATATTGCATTTGGGATTTTTAGGGAGAAGGCCGAATGTCGAGCAGCAGAAGAAATTAAATAGATCGCAATTTTTCTGCTTCCAGAGGTTGATGGATGCACAGTTTACTTGCATTAAGGGCTTTCGTGCTTGATAGAGAAAAGTTCAGGGCTCTTAAGTTTTCGGACGAGGTTTAGCGATTTGTTTCTCCAAACAGTATCATGGCTGTCGTAGTATTTGCTTCCACGTTTCCCATTCCACTAGCATTTAGGGAGACCAGTTTTTTAAGTGTGGTAACATGTTGACAGTCGGCAAATGCGTGGACTGTCGAATTAAAAAGTATTCCACAGTTAGCACATGGGTTGTCAAAGAAGATTAAGTTAGCCCATACTTGTTGTTGTGCAGTGAATTTCTATTCGTCATGAATGTGAACTTACGATTCTTGAATATTCTTTTTCCATTGTTCAGGTAAGTCCAAAAGATTTTTTGTAATATTTAAAAAACTCTATGTCTTCTTTTAAAATGTATTTATTATGGTCCATCTTCAGATGCCAGGGAAATGGGAGAACATAATTTTTGGCAGTTCGTTTGAGAAGAAAAACTGATGATGGTTGCTTATAGTAAAGCGTTAAAGTGAGGTAGCGCATGCATAACATAAAATTCTTCCTTTTTTCCCAAAAGGAATTGGCCAAAATTTCTAGTTCTTCTTTAGTCCGTAAGGAGCGCTTTGATGCTAGAGCTCTTTGAAAAAAATAACAAAGTCCTTTTACTATTTTAAGTTGGAGACGTTTTTCATCTTGTAGTGATTTGATATATTTCAAATCATCAAACTTACTCCCTTTAAACTGGTTTAAATAGGATTGTGATTTAATTTCATGGACTATCGACATCTAACGTTAAAGAAAAAACCAAAATTTTGGCCATTTTTTTGTTTACTTTTTCCTTGCATGCACCACTTTACTTAAACGCTTTAGCTTATAGACGTCATGAACTGTTAGGGTATCACTTCGTATGGCAAATTTTCCCAAGGAGCGGAGGCAACTTTTTATATTGTATGTAGTAAAAAGTGAAAAGAAAACTTGTATTATGCATTAATTAAGTTTTTCAATGCTCTTCATTGTCCATAATCATGTTATCCGCCTTCCACAAGTAGACCTACTCACTTGACCCAACAACTTGTCACACTTTATTCCTGGCTTTAAGCCATAAACATATCCTTTTCCATGGTACCATGAACCTTGCACCTTTCCATTTATTTTCCCCTTACTAAGAAGTCAGGAGTCCTTCCTTTTCATGGAAGGAGCAGGCAGGCAGGCAGGCATGCAAGTATGAAAAACTGTGGGTCTAAGCAAAAATAAGACTCCTTTGCATGAGGACATTAAAAGGATCAATCCTAATTTATTTATTATCGACATCTAATAATACACCCAGGCGCATATTCAATTTCACTCCGTGCAAAATGTATTTAGCCACGCTGTATTGACATATTTTAATCACATCTAAAATTATATTAAGCATACAATATGTATTAAAAGTCCAAATTTCGTTCCAATTCATTTAATATTATCGTAAAATAAATACATTAGAGTAGTGGAGAGAGAAGAAAAAAGTCTTTGTCGGCACTTGAGTAGAGTAAATAAATGTGTATTGTATATGTATACACATATACGAACATACATGAACCAATTTACATTGAGGAATACGAGTGCCTCAGTATGGAAGGAATAATAATAATAATAATAAGAGGTTGTTGATGATGCCTCATCGTTGTTTTATATGATGTCAAATTGATTCATCCAAATAGAAGAAAATCAAGAGAGATCCACTCACCTACCCAAATAATAACCCATTAAAATAGCAAACTTTCCCTCCCCTTTTTAAATATTCATACTTCTACCAATTAGAAGATGTCATTCTTAGAATGACGTCATCATGTCCCACACTCATTTAGTGTTGCGTAAGTCCTTATCATAGAGATATAAAGATATAGAGAGCTTATTCCCTTCAATAGCAGAGAACCATCGCCGTTCAGCTGTCGTCATTGTGCCCAATATAAACAAAGTAATTTATACTACGCCATTGTAAGCTGATAATAGGGTGTCCAGAAGAAATGGACCAGGAAAATAGGACTAGGAAGAAATGGACCAGGAAGGAATGGACCAAGGTGGAAAAGGAAAATGATGACTCATGGAAGAAATGGACCAAATACATAGGTAGGCAAGTTTTTGAGTGGAATATATATAAGTTTTGTACAAATACTATTTCTCATATAAACTGATTATTTAATGACATAAAATGATTTTATTTTTGCAATTTTAGATAAATAGTCTCTTCTTTATGTCAATTATAGTTCAAAATCCCCTAAATTATGGTAAATAATAACGTATTGTCTTAAATATCGAACATACCGATGTTAGAAGCACTCAAAAGTAAATACATAAAGAAGAAGAAATATATGCCTAATTTCGGGCGCGATTGCTATAAATGGAATATTTGAAAAGATACAGTGAGGGGTGACGTCAGAGTCAACAATAATAAAATGAGAGTGCCTCCAATGATCCGAGTCAAATATCCAATCTTTGCAGTCCGTCCGAATGAAGGCATCTCAACACATACAGACAATGCCTTGGACCCCCTCGAGTCAGTCGCCTTCCTTCAGGAAGGAGCCTATATTGAAAAAACTATATTGTGAGGGAAAAAATGTTTCCAAATTATCTATTATAAATATTATTAAGCCCTTGCCCTTGTTGCTATCGAATTAACGCCAATTTGTGATATATATATATATATATATAATATTATAAGTTATAACATATTAAAAAATACTCGTTCAACATTTTATGAAAAAATTAAAGGACTGACAAAGACAAACTCAAGGATCGAAGGTCCTGAGGACCCATCCCAAGGACTGACAGTCCTAAGACTGAACTAGACCGAATAAATGGGAACCGGCACAACACTACGCACATTATTCTTTGTAGAAATGAATGCCGTCATAGTCTAGCATTTAGTTGTATATTCAAAGACTTCCCCTTCAGTCAATTACGCAATGTTGTCCTATCACAGGATATCAATAACGTTGGTATCAAGCTCACCAATAAACCTAAATTTTTTAACTCAATTTTTTAATTGTCTGAGTGATGATCCATCTATTTTTCAGATAATATGAGGTAAGATTAAACATCCTTATTTACCTAAGCACTGCTTTGACGAGTCAATTCAAAACATTTATTTAAAAAATATGGTCCGAGAGATACGACATTTAGTGTTTTTTTAATGGGGATAATATTATTCTAAGTTTATGTTGATATTTCAAGAGCCGCAGATAAAGTGATGCGTTAATCCATAACGGCAACTGCTTTTTTCAATCAATCATGTTAAAAAAGGTCCTCGGTTGTTATCTTTACTTATTGCTAAGAATAACACAAGGTACCTTTTACTCGAACACAATCCGAAAAAAGTATATATATATATATATATATAATATAGCAGTAGAGATGGAAATCCAGTGGAATCGTTAATTCCCCTAGTAGAAATTACGATCCTTATCTCTTCTAGAGCAAAGCAACTTAAATATGGAGATTATTTTTACGACGCTGCAGAAACTATTTATTTCATTTGCGATCTCTATTCTCTATTTTGGTGGAAATGATTTCATTTTTGTGTTGAAGGAAGCAAATGCGACGCAACGTTTTACTAAAATGGTATCTATATCACCGACCTATATGATAATAATAATAATTTGATAATCATCTGAGAAGAAATCAGACATGACAAAAATAGTTTGGAGAACCATCTCCATATTTAGGTCGTCATCCTTCCTACAAGAGAAAACACTTCTGATCCCTTCTAGCAGAGACGTTGATTCTTCTGATATAGATCACGATCGTAGTCACTCCTAGGAGAGAATACGATCGTGATTTCTACCAGGAGAGTCAACGATCTCCATCTCTACTGCAACCTATATATATTTGTGTCCTTATGAAATAAGATCTCACTCATTTGTTGTAATTGACGAGTGAACTTCAATGTTGATATTTTTTCCTTAAGAGCAGCAAGTGTAGTATGGGTTTCGATCAACTTAATGTATGAATCCTTTGATTTCTTTATGACCTACCCCTATTATTATTATTATTGAGGATATTCATGGCAGCAACTCATAGCGCTCAAAGAGAAAATGAGTGTTTTATTTTGTTTCCTAATAAATAGGACGCTATATGGATCCTCATTCCGAGGATGAAATACAGCATTTATAATAAATAAAAACGATTTTTATTGTTGAGTTTGACAGAGGAGTAACCATAATAGCATCTTATATATATGGATAAGGATGCTTTATGACATTTCTTGCAAACTCACAAAAAAGCATTTTTTAGTTAGCAACATTTTTTTTATTCGTTTTCTTCCTTTATGGTCGGAATGATGATCTATTTATATTCAAGGATAATTTAACAAATAAACATTGAGTCTGCTCTAATTGTAATTAAAGCGTTAAAGTAAAGTAGTGCATGCAAGGAAAAAGTAAACAAAAAAAATTGGCCAAAATTTTGGTTATTTTCTTTAACGTTAGATGTCGCTAGTCCATGAAATTACGTCACAACCCTATTTAAAACCGGTTTAAAGGGATTAAGTTTGATGATTTGAAATATATCAAATCACTACAAGATGAAAAACGTCTCCAAATATAAATAATAAAGGACTCGTGTTATTATTTCAAAGAGCTCTAGCATCAAAGTGCCCTTACGGACTAAAGAAGAACTAAAATGTTGGTCAATTCCTTTTAGGAAAAAAGGAAGAATTTTATGTTATGCATGAGCTGCTTTACTTTAACGCTCTTATTGTAAAGGGGTATTTTTAAAGCAATATTTGAAAAGCCTATTCAAAGGATTCATGGATGGTATGGGTAAAAGGTCCATGAAAAAGGTCATTTTAGGATGATATTCTTACCTCTGAGTAGACGTTCAGCACCACCTACGCAGCCATGTGTGAAGTGATACCTTATTTCATATCGCTGCACACGCTTTGGCATTTTTCACGCTCTTTTTATATTATGAAATCACGTTTCATACAAAATACTTAGGGGATTCAATCATAATCTCGCATTTTTTAATGTAAAGTCCATGAACTCTACTTATTGCAATGCCCTTTTGAAGTGACGTCGTCCGTATAGGTAAAGAAGTAATTTACATGACTTAGAATTGCATGACGTCATGATCTAGCTATTTGGTGCTGCTACATCAAATGTCCTCTTTGATCTCAGGATGAAATAGCAGAGGAAAATACGGCGCAGAAAGAAATGGCCCAAGAAGAAATGACACAATATAGAAAAAGGAAAATGATGACTCATGGAAAAATGGCCCAAATATGTATTTGGTGCCGATTAACAACAACAAAAAGGAAATCATTTATTTACAATCGCAAAAATGAAATAATTTTTTGCCCTTATTTATGCAATTTATAAACGAAATTCTATTTGTTTAATGTTTAGATATATACCACTCGAATACGTGCCTAACTATGTATTTGGGCCATTTTATCCATGAGTCACCATTATCCTTTTCTATCTTGGGTCATTCTTGACACCATTGACTGATGTCATAAGGGACTTAAATTTAGTGAATCGTACCCGTGTTTGTTTCTAGACGTCTACTATATTAGCTAAGTAGAATATATAATTCATAAAATAGCCATACACCTCATCACAGATTATCCTAAACAGATTTCAATGAGATAATAAGCTTATGAAAAGACCTTTATTTCATCAAAGGATGCCATTCTTAAAATGGTCTCATTCAAACACCTCATTTAGGAGTATCCTAAATGGGCTTCAATGGCGTCACTATCAAGTCATTTAGTGTATGTTTTGAGATCCTTTCTATTTCATGGGAAATTTCCCTTTTAAGTAATTATATCCCTACACCCGCGGAATTCATTTTGATATGACTTAAAGAGTTCAAAAATCTAAACATTTGATATCTATTCTTTTATCTCTTTTCATTTTGGCAATTGCATATATTTTTGGTGGCGGGAATCATTCTTATAGCTTATAAGACACAAAGGGTATATAGTTCTAGTAATAAAGATTTATCTATTGTGTTGGATCCCGGTTAAGACCAGGGTTTCATTCATTAAGTACCTTGGGATTTATTTATCTAAATAAGATATTCAGTAATCTATGATACGATTCAGAGCTATATTCTGAAGTAGAGGAAGCCTTGTATTGTAACTCCTGATATGGGAAACCAATATGTTATAATACAAAAATGATGTGCTCTCTCTCTCTCTCTCTATATATATATATATATATATATATATATATCTGGCGTGAGTATGTTCGTTTTTAAATATCATCCTAATATAATTTTATTTAACTTAATTTACTTCCAACACTTGAAAACGATGATTTTCCCCCTTTTGTAGATTTACAACTAGCTTCATATCTTATAAAGACTGCTTTGTTTCCTGGTATTAAAATATGATACATATTACTCCGATCATTATAAAAGCCCAAGGCACCCGTACTTAATCCATCGCTCATAAGGACTTTTTCCACCTTTATTGATAGTCATCATTATTATTAGTTCAAACTGCCGAGTTTCATCACTTTCTTTAAAATGCACCATTCTAACAGAATATTTTTTGAAAAGTTCCCTGTATCTCTTCACTCATGCGGATGTGAATTCAATGAACTAAATCATTTTTTAACTATAATTCATTTATTTGTGTATGCAAGCCCATTGTGAATAGGAAACACCATCTTAAAGCCCCAAAACACTCTAGAAATATCTTTGTATATCCTTTTCCCGCACTTTTTTAAATACACTTAAATAGTAATCCAAGATGGCGTCTTGCTTTCTTTCTCTTTTTCCAATAAAACTCCTGAAAGGAACTTAAAGACTCCTTTCTCACAACTATTGACCAATGATAGCTTTCACTCGTCCCTCATAGGGATTTCAATGACATCCGTATTTTTTATCATTATGATGATCCACTCTGGATCTTATGAAGAAGAAAAAACCCTGCATTTTGAATAAGGTGCTAACAAACTTTAAATGAATCATTTGTCGTTTCCATGAGCCATAGAGCACCCTTGTTTACCAAACTAATATATATATATATATATATATATTCTAATCATTGCCCTGCTACACTCCACTTTTATGGCACACAGGATTTAAGTTATTATTTATTATTATGACCATTAAAATAATAAAAAATAGTATAATTTTTTACAATTCTTCCTCAGTCAAAAAAAAAAAGAAAGAATAAAAACAGGACGCTTATTGACAACAAAATAATAAATATAAACAATAAAAATATCATTCTTATCAACTGTTCTTAAAATATCACACTTATGGGAGGAGATTTTTATATTTTAAACACATATATTTGTAGCCAGAGCAACAGGTTTAAATTGATTGATATTATTATTATTATTCAAACGAATAAAAGCTCCGAAATAAACATTTCTTCTTCTTCTTTTTAGTAGAGCAGGCGCCCTGCAACGCTCGATGTGGGGCTAAATGAGTTGCACTTGTTAGAGCCCGCCGGCCGGGAGAGGTCTTTGACGGCGCCTCCTTTTGATTATTATTGTTGTTCCTTAGGAATGAAGTGCCGTCCTTGCGCTTTTTTCTTTAGTTGTTGAAAGACAGTGTTAAGAGTTGGAGGACCTGAGACTCTGATTTATATAAATACATATTTGTGTATTGTTTTGATTCGTGATCTCTGTGTGTGATTTATCGTGTGTGTGTGTGATATATAATGTCAAGGATCCTCTGCTGATTCTCATTCTCTCGTCGCACCATGATTGACTAAGGGACTCCTCTCCTTGTGATTCGACTTGTTCCTTCTCATGTGCCGTGTATCCGGCATGGATTCTTCTTCATCATCTCCTCGTCCTTCGGACGAGCTTGGCCCCTCGGATGAAGTGAAGGTCTTCAAGGATGAAGGCGAGGATGAGCGGGATGGAGGTGAATGCCTTCAGGCCGAGCTCTTGGAGGAGAAATCCTCACTCATCACGGAGTCTGAGAGCGGAAAGGCCGCTCTTGCAGCCGCAAGGGCTGCATCACACTTCCCTGGTATGAGAGGAGAATCAAGGATGAAGGAAGGAAGGGGCTTTGAGGGACAGAGAAAAGGAAGGAAGGAAGGAAGAAGCTCCAGTTTGGAAGAGCCAGTCATGGATGATGAGACGGAATGCTTTGAGTCCCAATTGCTTTTGGAAGGAATGCAATCGAGACTCTTTCGAGTCTGACCAACTTCTAATCATGTCCAACTAGTAGACATGGACAAGAACTCAGATAAACAAATGCATCACTTGCATAGAGATGGAGTCCAACTAGACTTAAATCAAGAAATCGTAAAAGCAGATCACCGCTTTTTTGATGTATTTGCTTCTTTTAATGCTCTGTCAGACAAACCCAGGGTTTAACTTCTGTAACATAACAACAGGATGAATTCTATGGATAAACGTTTTCAATATCCTGCGATGCATTTATTATTTTCATATTTTGCCCCAGTGGCCGATGAAGGAGTGTCGCTTATAGTTGTTTTTCCATTTGGACAACAGTAGAGTTCATCTATGTTTTAAAATGACTAAATCTGTGGGTCAAAGTTGAATCAATACACTCGTTTATGTTATGGCCCATAAGATAAAATCTAAGTTCCAACCTCGTTTTAAAACGATTTAAAAAATAGTTTAAGGTTCCTAACCATTAGACGCCATTCTTACTGTTTTAAACAAAACGAAATGGAAGAGTGTAGGATCGCCTTGGATAGAATTAAACATTGTTTTATGGTGTTTTTGTATAAAAGCAAGGATAACTTTATTTTAAAAAATGATCTAAATGAAGCCTGCAGGAATTTGTAACTGAGTGTTACTTTAATAACTACTTTATATCTCGAATACTATGAACACATTTATTTTATATACAGACACTACATTAAAAAAAAATATTTTTTAATACAGATTGCCACCTTTATGGTATGGTACATTACAATAATGCTATTATGATATTAATCAATGATATAATTAATGATATTATTATTATTATTGTCTCCCTTTCTCTATAGCCACTCAAAGCCATTTTAGTTTTTAGTTAGAGCATTTATAAAAAATCCATGAGACATATAAAACAAATTTTATCCCCTCAGTTCCAGGTCGTTTCTTCGATGGCCCCTTTGGAACCCCCTACCTCATGTCACCCTATGCGGCAGCATATGCCAACGGTCTCGCCAATGGAGCATCTTTCGTAAGAATACAATCTATTTATACTTTAATATATTATTTTCATATAATCCCAATATAATATTTAATAAGTCATTTATGTTTTTTAAAGATTGATCTTAAAATCAGTGATTTTAAAAGAAGCAGGGACAATCAATAGGGTTTCAAAGTGTAGGCTTGAATGATTCTACTGTATTTATGTCTTATTTTATCAGTAACTTGTGAACATTGATAGGAAATTGCACGCGTTGAACTATGATGATGATGTAAAAATAATGAGTAATGTCTATCATTGTTCATTCTCATGAATAAGAAAAAATATATAGTATTTCCCCTCTGCAAATAGTGTAATATAAGAATTGTAACATTTTGACCCTTCAAAATTGATATATTTTCAACTTTGAAATGAATGTAGTGGGTTACTACTTATGAAATAAAAAATATATAATACAATCCATAAGTTTCATATATATGAAGCCTATTTAAAAAAATGCCAAAATCAGCTCCCATTATTAGCATCCAATTGAAGTAATTTATACACTTCATTTTCCTTATTATAATCCATATTAACAAATCTACCAGGACGTTATACGTCATTAAAAGTTTTCATTTGTCTGTCAATTATATTGCTTTGAATAGTATATATTACTTAAATGGGACTTAGAGTGTCATAATAATTTATCAATTACAGAAATAAGGGAAAATTATTATATTTGTACATCTGTAGATCTAAATATTCGTTTTTCTATATGCTATTTGGAGTATATTCTCTATCACAATATATTAACTTATTTTATCTCTCTTATCTCTAGGGTCGTTCTCCATTTCTCTATGCTCCAGACCCGCTTTCAAGCCCTCCTCCGGCACACATGGGACCGGTCTTCGACCGCCCATTTATCCTCTAGCTCACTCACAGTACCCTTACTCCATGCTTGGAGCGGATCAGCTAGCTGCATGGTAAGAATTACCTTCATTACTTCAAACTAAAAACACCTTTTCCACCCGTTTTTTATTACAAAACTTAAAATAATATATAATGCATTTAATTCAATGGATATTCAAACAATTATGTTTGTAAGCGAAAAAGCTTTAAGAAAGTAAAACTTTTACGCTGTATGACGTTATAATTGTTAATAAATCATACAACTAATGAAATAAATTGTATTATAGTATTCGTTTTTTTACTCTTTTGTGCTTATGAGCTATTCTTGGGGGTGTATTTGTTGTTATGAATGACTTGCAAAAATTGTATGGACAACTTTTTAGACTTTAGTATGCTGAATAGTTATCTCATTGGACAAATAACTATTTTCATACATTACATCATTCAATATATATATTTTTTTTGCCTCAGGCACCATCACTCCTCCATGTATCAGGCCAATGCAGCCGCTGCAGCGGCTGCCTTTCGCTCTGCTACCTCTCCCTATGCCTCACCAGGCCTTACTAGCCCCATGTCCCGATTCTCACCGGGCCTTCCGCCTGGGATCAGTCCTGGGGGCCTCAAGACCAGCCCTGCGAATGAACGTCCCCCAGAGCAGCACCACCACCATAATATACCAAGAAGTCACTCCGAAAAGTCCAGTAGTTGCAGCAATAGTAGTAGTATCAATAGCAATGTTAGTCCCTCTAAACCACCAGGTAAGAACCTCTCTTATATATATTTATAACAAAAAACACTTTTTAACGAAAAATATATATTAATATATTTTAAACATTATGGAAAAATAGCTTTTTAATCACTTTTAACTTGTAAATTACGTTTTGATATTATATATTTCGGTGCCTTTTAAGACCACAGTAGAAGACCTACCTGTCTTTGTTTTTAAATAAGAAGCCAATCATATTCCATTGAGTTCCTTTAACCAAGAGATCATTCTGTTACTCTTATATTAAAAAGCTCTATTTTTGTGCACAAATTAAAGGAAGGGCATAGTTTAATTCTTCAATACCAAGACGAAAACCGTTTTTCTTTGAAAAATAATATCTCTGCAAGTGCTTATAATGTGTAGAGCTCATCGATTGATTACATATCGCGATTAATAATAGCCCTGTACGCTGTCGATTAATTAATATTTTTATGAACATTCCCGTAATTGCTCACTGTCACGCAGTGTACGTCCAATACTTTTTTAATTCTCCCCATTATTGATATACATTCCATTTCGACTAAATAGGTGGGACTTGAGAAAAATACTTTTTTTGACAAAAAAATATTAGATATATGCATAATTGCATTAAAATTTAAGGTCCCGCAAGTTTAACTAATAATTTTACTCATTTGAACAATGGAGACCTATCATTAACAGCAATATCCAATTATATTATCATAAATATATCGTATATTTGTCCCATTAAACCCTAAAATAACGTTGTTTATGTACTTCTTATACTTTAACATAACTTTTTGATTATTTAGCTAAGAAACCAAAGGAGCCACATATTAAGAAGCCTCTAAATGCCTTTATGCTCTATATGAAGGAAATGCGACCCGTGGTTCAGTCGGAGTGTACCCTCAAGGAGTCCGCAGCCATTAATCAGATTCTGGGACGAAGGGTAAGAAAAGGATTTACAACATACAAATGAGTTCTTTTCGTGTGTCTCTTTTTTTGTCGTTGTTTGTTTGTGTGTGTGTGTGTTTGTAAATCAACAAAGAAAACATATTTCTCAATGTTATTTTTTGCTTTATATTTTCCTTGTTGTTTTATCCCCTTGAGGTTTGATTTAATATGATTTTTATAAGTAAATACATCCTTAGTAGCACTCGAACTTCCCAATTACAGCCATTATAAAAAAGCCATGATTACTTCAGGAGTCTTGTCGTATCAGTAGTAGCCTGAAATCATTTTGATATGTATTTAAAACCCTTATTTGCCTCACCAAAAATGATGTCTTCTAGTATGACGTGATTTTAAGATTGCTTTTTTCTGCAATAAATTATCTGTTGTTCACATCTTTTTGACCGCCATTTTTTTTTTTTGCCTATTTGGTTCGATAGAATTGCATCGATAAGATATAAATAAGCAGCCATTTTTGTTCACCTTATGCAAATAACATTCAAGTATGAATATACAACAAGTTTTTACCGCCCAAATTAGATCACCAAACGTGTGTTTATCTAATTTCAATTGCGTTTTTCACATTACCTTTTGTGAGTGAACAAGTACCTTTCAATGGAAGTACTTTTGACTTTCTCAATAAACTCTCAGTTGTGAAAGTTTGATCAACAAATGAGGGTTTTATAGAAACTGAAAGGCTCTTTAAAGGATCTTTTATGAGTTTCAAAAGTTAAATGGCTGTCCAATGGTTGTTTCTTTGTTTATTACGAGCCTTTCCATGGGTCCTGATTGAATATAAATGGTCCTTTCCATGACATTGTATTGTTTTGAAAGCTTTGACCGCCAAACGAATGTTACTAGAGTCGATGGTACTTTTCATTGTAAGAGCAAATTGAATTTGATTGGATAAAATATATCATTTAATGAATCAGTCTTAAAAAGTGGATAGTCAGTTGTTGTTTTTTTGGTTAGGATGTTTAGTTATTAGCTAAAATCCATGCAGTGTAAAAAATAAGAATACACTAGGAAGTAGGAGATAAAAACACACTCTTAAGACAGTTACGTTAAAAAAAAACATAAATGAATATTATAATTCAAAATTACTGTCTAAAGATAGCCAGTTGGTGTTAAAAGCTTAGATTTGACGTCCAGGAGAGTTTTGTTGTTTGTGCCAATATTTGATTTTATGTGGAATTAAAGGATGAGTCGTCCTGGATGCTCTCCGGTGGATTGCCAGTTGTCGTTGTTGTTTAACCCTGAAGACTCCCCCTTCCTTTTTTAGTGGCACGGCCTAAGTCGGGAGGAGCAAGCCAAGTATTACGAGAAGGCTCGTATGGAGCGTCAGAAGCACATGCAGATGTACCCCCACTGGAACGCCCGCGATAACTATCGCTTCGGGCAAAAGAAGAAGAAGCGGAAACGAGACCGATCCGATGACCCAGGTTAATATTACACAGAGACTAATTTCTCTCCTCTTCTTCTTTCTCTCAAGTGGCACACTCTGAGCAAGGAGGAACAGGGAAAGTACTATGAGCTGGCTGCCATCCAACGGAGGGACCACATGGAAAAATACCCGGGATGGTCAGCCAGGGACAACTATGCAAGGCTCAAAAGAAACAAAGAGACCTGCAGCAGCAGCAGCAGCAGCAGCAAGAGGGTCAAGAATGATGGGGGAAGAAGGAAAAAGACTCTTGCTCATTTTCTTCTTCTTCTTCTTCTAATATACCTCAATGCACCAACGCGTCCTTCCATGTAGGAGGAGGAGAGGTAAGAAGTAGTAAAAATGGAAATCCCTGCAAAAAATCACTGCCTCTCTAACACCAACTTCCCCTCCCTATTCCGTCTCTAATCTAATTTTGGTGTGTCTTTGCTGCTCAAAAAAGAGGAGTTTTTTTTTCTTCTAATAATCATTGTGGGATGCTTTTTATAAAACGAAAAAAAATTGTTTGGACATTTTTACTACTTCTTAAAATGCGCGTGTATTTCTGAATTTGAACTTGCTGTATTTGTTGACCCTTTGCCCTATAAGGTTTTAACTCCTAGCAAGGTAGGGAAATCATTTAGAAATGGCCGGTGATGACGTCATCTTTTTCGTTTCTAACTTTTCTCTCTTAAGTACCTTACTAGGAGTTAAACCTTGCTCTTTTCACCCTCCAAATCACAGGGTAGAGAAAAAAGGAATGGTTAACCAAAGTTTAGTGATGTTATCGTGTTTTAAAATGAATTTTTAAAATCAACGATGCCACTGGACTTTGCCTCTGATGTGTTTCTTTTTCTCTACTTCAATGAGTACCTTGCTCAAGGTCACCACTCTACCACTTTTTTTAATGTTAAGTACTCTGTATATCCAAATACTAATCCTTTGTATTACATTTTAGCTGGTGGAATGAAGAAGTGTCGTGCTCGCTACGGATTGGATCAGCAAGAGCTATGGTGCAAGCCCTGCAGGTAAATTATTAACCTAAAAATAGAGCTACTAACATCTATGAAACTAATATGGGAATGACTGCATTTTATAGCTATTACTAAGAGTCATAAAATCATATTATTGATTTTTATAATATTTATCTTATATGCTAAATATTACTTTGGATCAAACATACAAATATCCCTTAAAGCCATCATTCTTTGAGATAAAAGTCTAGAGCCTCTTTTATAATATCTGGCCCTCAATTCTCTACATCTTTTTTGTAATAGTGTAAAATATGCTGTCTTAACACTAATAAAATATTAATTCCTCTACTAACATTCTTATCTCTCTCCCTCTCTTTTCTTGCTGCTTTGGCTATCCTTTTGTTAGTCCGCCATTGGAATCATCTCCTTCTTCCTCTTCTTCCAATAACGAAAACAGCTCCTCTTTATTCTATCCTTATTCTCCAGAAGATCTTTTCGGCCTTCGGGAGAGCCAATTCCTCCTCTAATATATATACTTAACTTTTTTATGTCCCTTACAGACGAAAGAAGAAGTGCATCCGCGTTCAAGCCTACTTGGACGGTAAGAACGGCCTCTCTGGGTCCAGCGGTGTGAATGGGGGGAACATGGGTAGCGGCTCCCAGGAGTCCGGTGGAATTGACGAGTCCAACATGTTCCACTCAGACGGCGAAGAAGAAGATGACGACTCCGAGGAGTGCCGGTCTCATCCCGGGAGCTTGGAAAGCCCCTCAGAGCCTAGCCTCACCTCTCCAGCGGGATTCAGCTCCCTTCCAAGCCTGGGATCCCCGGCTTCCATCGCCTCGCCTCTCACACCCGGGGAACCCGCACACGACTGGCTCAGATTCAGCAGTAGTAGTGCCACTGTTGCCAGCAGTAGCATGGGTGCCTTCAAGCCTCCAACCTCCTTGCGGCCTCCATGACGCATCACCTTGCCGCCGTGGCTGCCAGCATGCACCACGCCCGACCGCCACCTGTGGGAAACGACCCACGAGACGCCAAAAAACCCACTCAGCATCTCACAGCTCACTGGCAATCCTCATTCCTCCTCAGTCCTACATGGGAGCAGCTCCTCAAGTAGTAGTAGCTCCTCGGGCAGCCTCCATGCCCCACTCAACCCCGCCCACCCTGACAAGCGGCCACCCTCCTATCCATGACTTGATCTCATCATCATCATCGCCAAAGAATGTATATGGGGGGGACATCAAATATAGTTACTAACTTGTGCTTGCTTGTGGTCTGCTAAAACTCTTACTTGTATCTAAAATTAGTGCCATTTGCCATCTTAAACATTTTAAACTTTGTATATTGATATACAACCTATATGACAACCTGTGATAACATTTCTACTTTTAAAAATGTTTTTATTATACTTCAAAAGTAGTTGTAGTGGAATGAAGCGATATGAAGTAAACAAAAAAAAATCAGCAAATGAGTAAGCTCCCAAACCCCCCACTTATTGATCTCATTCCTAGCCCCCTACCCAGGATTTATTGTTTTTATTATTATTAATACATGCATCAGACATATCTTATCATCATTAGCTGTAGATTCACATGGAATCTTGTCTTCCAAGAAATAATAATGTTTTTGTCACTTTCAATGAAAGTTGTCCTCTCGTCTCTCCTTGCTATTATCCCCCATGTTTTAAATCGACTTATTAATGCAGCAAATCACAATTCCTTATTACGAATATTATTATAAATATTATTATTTAATAATAAAACAACTCTATTTATGTTATATATCACAGTATTATTTATTTTTGCTAATGGGTTCCCAAATAAATATAAATAAATGTTACCTCATTGCTTCGGCGTCGCCCAGTTAATATCCGAAATTTGTGGAATAAGTTTACTCCTACATTTGAATGGATAATTCTACTTATGATTCCAGACATTTTAGTTTGTGTAAGACTAACAAAATTGTTTTGAATGTTATTTGTCTAAAGAAAAGCACCATCAGAATACTGTTAAATTGGATAACTTTTACCCCTTGATGCAAATTTATCACGTCTCAATTCAGAAGGGAGGAACACAAAGGAACAATATTTCAAATACAAAATACCCACTGTATCGATCAATTTGTCTCGCGTCACTATTACCTTTTATCAGAAGTCAACCATTTGAGCAAAAAAAAGAAGGTAATCAAAAATATCAGAGCGGGCTTGTGCCATGAACAAAAAGAACAACCCTACTAAGGGTAGTGGGGAAATTAGAAGAACAATGTGGTCTTTTAAGTTTGTCTTTTCTGTATGTCTAGAGATAAATCACTATGTCTTAACAATGCAACATCTAAGCTTATTTTATGTGTTTTAATAGCCTATATCCCAAACCCCACATACAATATTCTATATAAAAGTCAAATTAAGTCAGAAATACTTGGTGCTATATTAGGCTGTTAGATTAATTTAGAAAGATATAAGCAGTGGCGTAGGGCAGTGACTACGGGCCCCAATGCAAATTAGGTAGGACGGGCCCTATCACAAGCTCAAGCAAAAAAAATTAAATAAGTTTTGGGCGATTTTTTTCTCTTTCCTTCTTTTTTTTCTTTCTTTTTCTCCCGTTGGCTCGGGCCCCTCATCCCTCGGGCCCCAATGCATATGCATCGGCTGCATTACTGGATGCTACGCGCCTGGATATAAGATAAATGTGGGGCCCCCGACTGTTAATTTTACCGAAAAATTCATGAGCCAATCATGTATTGGGAAGAAGAATTCATGCTTCGCGCCTAAAAATATTCATATTTTTGTATTGCTCTTTGACAGAAAATATAATCTTTTATGTCTTTACTTGGTTTTATTTATTTATTATTGTGTCCATTGTATTATGGATAAATGGTGAAGATTTCTTTTTATTTCATGGAGTTGAAAGGTTCTTTACGTATATAGGCTATACATACATACATACACACCTGGGAATCTTGGAAGAAAAGCCTATTGATTGGAGTTTTTCTTCTTTCTTTTTTTTTTTTGTATGTGAGTGCAGGCAAGAGACTCAAACACACTATGTATTTTGCTAAAGAGATATGATGGGAGGAGCAAAAGATCCTAAGGTTTGTGTGTCCCCACAATACAAAGAGAATCTTGAATCTTGTAGGGAAACTGACAAAAAAAACACTGGGAGTCGTTCCGGGTTGTCCTTAGTAGGTAATCGTATCGGTACCATCCTGCATTATTTATTTCTCTTTCCCACAACAAAATCAGTCTACAATTTTCAATTGTTTAAGGCTAGAATCAAAATCAATTTGTCAACGTCTCTAAATGAATGACTATTAGTAATAGTTGTAAAATATCTTTTTTTAAATAGTTGTTAGGTTATCGGTAATTGGCCAAAGTCTCTCGAACTGTTTGTCACATAAATCTATTTAAAAACCATATACATAATAGGGTAAGGGATAACTTTAACCCTGACCATAGAGATAAAAAGAAATAGAGAGCGTATTCCTTTCAGATGTATCTGTGTGTCCAATATAAACAAAGTAATTTGTACTACGTCATCGTATGCTGAGCATAAAGATAGAATCTATCTCTATGATCAGCTTACGATGACGTAGTACATATTACTTTGTTTATTTTGAACACACAGAATACAGCTGAACGTTGTTTCTCTGCCATTGAATGGAATCAGCTCTCTATATCCTTATATCCAAAGAAAATATAAAAGAACTAGAAGCGCAACGCGTCTGCCGAAGGAAAAACATGAACAACAGAAGAGAAGAAAAACTTAGTAACCATTATGAAGAGAGAAAACTGAGATTTTTATGTAGTAAGATTTTAAAAGATTCGCTATATTTTTTTAACTATTAGTCCTATAATAATATTTGTAAAATAGAAAATATTATTGATATATTTAGTGAAATCATGGTACAATTTTAAAGATATATTATTATTGTATAAATATATTTGCATAACATAAATAAACATGAGAATAACAATGTGATAGGTTTTTAATAATATTAATGAATACTTTGACTGTCCTTTGAATAATACTGTTTTATCATGACTTTTTCTTATGTAGTCGGAGGGTAATTTTATATTCGTCACTCTTCCTTGATGATAAAGTCTTATTCGGGAATAAGTTGCTGCCAAATATTTTATTAATTTATAAACGTGATTGTTTGTTGGGCTAACATCTAGCATATGTTCATTAAGATCATTAAAAACCTACCGTTGTTTTTCACAAATGTTTTGCAAAACTTGGGTTGCAATATGCAAGTGAATTTTATCTTTCTTTAATAAAGCAGCTTTGCAAATTATTAAAAAGTGACAAAAGACTCTTTCCACTTCTTGACACACAGTTATTGCATCTTGTGATGGATAAATTAGGCCTCCCACATCTTTCTTTTTAATAAAAGCCAAATTGAAATGATTTTGCTCAAATGGATCGGTTAAAACTGTTTTACAAGGAACACAAGATATGGTCTGCTGCAATTTGTGAATTACAAATCCAGCAATAACTAATAACAGCTGCCTTAAAAGACGATAGAGTAGGAGGTAGAGGAGGTGGTATCTCGCAGTAGTCGTGGTCCTCCAAAATTGAAGAGCAATCCAATTGCTTTTCTCTAGATATGGCCTCAGAGTCAACAACCCTGTGATCTCCTGGAGAAAGTATTACCACATCATCAACAGTCAAACAATTCACCTTTTACTTCCTGATGAACAAGAAGTTTTCTATAGCTTGTATGATATGATGATTTGTACCTTCTAAGACCTGATCTCCTTTTTATATAAAGAACTGTGAGTTTGAACGATTCGAAGTTTATTAGCCATGTACTCAATCGTTTTTGCATTCTCGATGGATTTCCTTTTGCAAGTACTTTCATCACCAACAGAGTAACAATGATCGAGAATAATATTTTGTTGAAGGATTTGCATTTCTTCTTCACTCCTCTTTCGCTTCATATGCCTTTCCCTTTTCCGTTTTCTCATTTTCTTTGCCCATTCATTAGACCTAAGGTCAGAAAGAAATAATAGAATCGTACATACATTCATTCTATGTAAATATAATTACTGATCATACTGATCGAAGAGCACTTATATGCGGAGCAACTTGGCATTTTTAATCAATAAATATAACGCTGATCTAAAAACAAGGTCTGTATAATAAGGTCTGGGCAATACAAAAACAATCATGTAAACCTAGCAGTATAACTACTCCATGACGTCACTGGAGAACGAATAAATATATACATATATAATTAATATTTATATAAATATTTATTGTATTTATTTATACAAACACACACATACATAATATGTATATATTTACAGATAGATATATTGATTTATATATAGAGAGAGATAAATATAATCGTTCTCCAGTGACGTCATTGAGTAGTCACACTGCTACATGTTTATTTTTGTATTGCCCAGACCTTATTATACAGACCTTGATCTGAATATAGGAGAGTCACACTTATACTGAAAATGGTTCTAACTTAATTTGTTTACATTTTTGTGAATCTTATGAGGTCAGCTGTGTAACTCTATTGAAGGCAACACAGCCAATACTCCTTTCCAGCCTGTATTGCGCTTCTAGTTATTTTATATTTTCTTTGCTTTATCTCTTAGACCTGACATAGAAAGAGAAAACAGCTGTCGATTAGAAAACAAAGAGACTTGTATCTCCCTGGCATCTCTTTGATCATAGTATCATATTCATCACAAACCTCTCCCTTTTTTTATATTATAAATAAGCTATTGATTATATTACTCATAAATCAAGGAAAGAAAAATATTAGACTAAAGTCAGATGATCCAATTATAATTGCTGATAATTATCAGCAGATGCAACCTAATAAATATTACTTATTCTTGAGTATGAGTCGTTTCTGTATTCAATTGATAATACAATGTGATATGGGCAATGACGTCATAGATGTAGGCCCATGAAGAAGAGTAAATAATATCGTTCAAAATGCATTTATTCTCTCTGAATTGCTGATGTTTACTCCCCAACAGCAGCCGGGTAAAGTGAATCTCCATTGAATAATGCCAACTGCTTTTTTTATCTTCTCTCTTCTTTTATTTTAACCCATCACATATTAACATTTTTTTTAAATTAATCATCTGTTATTTCAAATACTCTTATGTGATTTCAGGGGTTTGATGCTCATATCTTCTCTCTCTCTCTATAGCAAGCGTATATAAGAAATGTTTTTTTAATACTCTCTTTAACTTAGTGCTCATGAGAAGTTGATTTGAAGGAAGAGCGTGAGTTCGCCCCAGGTAAAAAAGAGTAGAAACATCAGTTGATGAGGACGATAATAATAGTCTTAATAATAATAGTAATATCTTTTAATTATAGATTATCTATTTTTTTTCTTTCTTTCCCTCTTCACTGAGTTGTTATTATCGTATTTGTAGTTCTTCTTCTTCTTGTAAAACAACAAGGAGAACAACAACAGTAAGACAATTCTGCTAAAGAGAAGAAGGGCTACAAAGAAGGATGGATTCAACTCATTTTTTATACTCTTAAGAGACCGAGAGAAAAGGACTCTCAGCATGGCCCATGCTAAAACCGTCGGCTTTTTAAAACCTACTGAGATTACTTTTTTAGTACTGACCTGTATTAATACATAGAAATATAGGAGCTGATTCCCTTCAAAGGCAGAGACACATCGTCGTTCAGCTGTCGCCTGTGTCCAATATAAACAAGGTCATTTGATCTACGTCATCGTAAGTTGGGATCGGAGAGGTTGAAAGATTTGTTACTATAGGGCAAAATGACGTATGCCTCTGAAGAATCCAATAAGCCCTCAATGTCTCTATGTATTCATATCTATGGATGTCTTGGATTGTTCCAATCATCAAATAAACATATTTTTGTTCGGTTGGTAACTTTTATTTATTACCAAGGATGATTAAAGGAAGTTCATTCTTGCTCTTTGAGCATGATGAGATACTTAATTAAACTTAATAAATAATAACAAAGCATTCATAAATCTCTATTTATAAGTGCCCTATTCGTAGGAGAGTCTGGACGATTGACAGCTGATTCATAACATGGGGCCGATGAAAATGTATACCAAACATGCTTCATATCATGATTTTATGATATGACAAATGTTTGTAAGTAGCTTTCGTCAGCCCCATGCTATGTATCAGCATGTGTACAGACTCTCCTACTAATAGAACACTGCCGTAGTTTATTGCCTAAATTATTCCGTTTTACTAAATTAATTAATTATCTCGAAATGATTTTTTAAAGTAATATTGACTGTAATTGTTTATATATTTTAAATTAATCTGCTAGAACAATCACACCTATTTTGAACAAAAAACTAATTGTGGATTCAGACCTCTGAATAATCTCACTTTTGCCATCGAACCACAACAACTTGTAGACCGGTTGCCTACCATTTATATTGTGGCAGATACTCGGGGGACACTACATAAGTATAATTTAAACACTCTAATATATACATAGTTAACATTTTATAATGTCATAAATCGGTTATATTTGTTATCGATTCTTCATTTCTTGTGTGTTGTTGTCTATTGATCTTAGAGTAAGAGTCTTCCCATTGCATAATGGTGCAAATGAGCTAAGGGATCTTTTACTTCAGCATACAGCTGTGCTCATGATATATATATATATATATATATATATATTTTACAGGTGTATCCATAAAAAAAAGGATTCGCCAAAGGATTGATGATGTTTCAACATAGGAATATGAAAGTAAACAAGGCTTTAAGCGTCTCTAAGGCTTATTGCTTCATAGTAATATTACAGAATGTTTGATTACCTACTTTCCTTGTTTGATCCACCTGTGATATATAGGCATCTTGAATGCTAGTTTAACTATGATACCGACCTATATAGAATTGTTATATAGTTCGGCGATCCGTGAAAAAGGATACCTTCATTAGAGTTCTTCCAAACTTACATTTTTCTATCTTTTTCTATAATCCATTTATCGTAGGATGGTATTAATCAAAATAAGAAATCTTTATTTCCCTAAGAAGGAACAGTTTGTTTTACTAAATCAAGGATTCAGCTGCTGACCTGCCCTTGAATCCTGACTGTGAAAGATCCCGATTCCCCCCTTGTTTCGAAGGACTACCTTTTTTCTACTCCATGTTTATGTAACCCTTTAATCATAAGTGCGGCTGGCTATAAAAAGAGGGGAACAAAGAAATCTGATAGAAAATGATTCAATAAAATTCGATACTCCCTCTCGTAAAAAACATATACAACTTTTATTGGAAAAAATGAATAATATTACTAGAACAATAATAATAATAATGGATAGGCTTATATAATAATTAAATTCCCCTTTGGCATATAATTAATACATGCATTCATTATGCTAGATTGTATTTACCAATAAGATTGGTTTCATGCATCCTCATTACTATTGGCTATTATTTCTATGTAATCTCCTTTGATTTATATATATCGTGAGGATTCACTAACCAATGATAGAAATATGACGTCACTGGTTTTTGTTAAAGTTTAAACATCACTTTATTGCCTAATTGGTTGTATAGAATTGCATCCATTGGGATATAAGGAAGCATTATAGTGTATAATGAGTCACTCAGGATCACTTTTAAAGGAGCTGAAGTTTATTACTTTCAAGGTCATTTTGACATTAAATATGCAAGGGACATGGCGTTCCCCTTTTCCCCCCCTCTTCAATTAAGAGAAATTAACGAAAAAAAAGTATTATATTTACATTGTTATTGAAATTATATATCTAAATATACAAGTTAGATGTCATAAAAGATAGTAGCTAATATTTTAAAATCAAAAGGGAGTGCGATAGCTCAGTACGTTAAGGCGGTGTTCAACTCTCAATGTTGGGGGGGCGCAGATTCGAATCCCAGAGAGTATGTATTAATTTTGGTCTACCTCATTGATACGATCCTAGGTACGATAGACTAAGTTTAATGTTACAATGTTTATTTATATCCTGTCGGATGCAATTCTATCGAACCTATAGGCAAAAAAATCAAAACAATTACCCACTATCCATACTGTGATAATAAACACAACTTATAGATTAAAATAAAATAAAAAGACAATATTTTCAGTAAAAAAAATATATACATATCATATAAATAAAAATAATACTTTAAATAAAGCCATTGAATATCACAAAAATAAGAACTTTTGAATAAAGTTATTTATTCAAACACTCCAAACACTGTTTGGAGAAGGGTGGTCACCTTTATAAACCCAAGAATAATACTTTATAATCGGGATTTATCGTCGTTGTCAATATCGAAATGACTCTAATTGTCATACTTGTCTATAAAATTGACGCCAGAAAGCTTTTATACAATATTGCTTTTGCAAACTAAGAATAGATTTAAAGAACTTTTTATATTTTTAGTCGATATATATTATATATATATATATGCAATTAATAAATATTAAATAAAACAGGAATTGTATTTCTCCTTGGTCAACTATAAGACTACAGGTCTAATACGTTTTATTTCTAAACTAATTATATAAGCAACACATATTTCATGTTCTCAGTTGCTCTGATTTTTTTATGTTGAGGAGCTTCAGAATCTTTATTTCTCTCTCCATATTTTTCTTTATTGAGATCTCCAGGAGGGCATCTCTCTGTCTTAATGAGAAGAAATATATATTTTTCATTCTTATTGTTATCATATAGTTGATTCTCCAACCGTAAAATATATAAAACCATCATTAATATAACAAACTTCCAAAAATAATATTATCATCATTTAATATTTTATTTTGTCAACCATCCATCAAAGAAAGGCCTTCCTCTGAGTCAATATTGTTCCTGGCTCATATTTGGGTCGTCATCAATATTCTATATAATTAAAGAACAAACAGGGATAAGAAGGTGAGGAAAAACAAAGACAGTGACGACGCATCAAGAGATTTATAATAAGCTTCAGCCACACAAAAAAAAGAAAGTAAATGATGGTTTAGATAAGTTTTAAATGTATTTTTATTAGTGTCATGTTAACAAAAATATTTCCTTTACTTTTATGTGTAATTCCATGTAGCCAAAATAATAATTATTATAAATGCTTCAGTTTCATATATTGCGTCACCATCAACCCTACACTTTTCCTAGGACTAGAAATATTATGGTTAATAACTGCTATTTGAAGCTGTTTATAAGAGATATAAACTATGCCCCTTTCTAGATCACGTGCTTTAGTTCTTATGATAATTACTATCTTATAGATGAAAATCCAGCAATGCAGTGTAAGAAAAAAGTGCTGCCATTATGGGACAAAACAGCAACAACAACTAAGAATGAATAAAAAAGAAGGTCCTAGGATTATAACATGACCAATCCAGGATCAGAGATGCCATCTTCAGTATGTTTATCAAATTAATACTCATTCATACGTCACACGAAGCTTTTTTGTATGACAAATAACAGAGCTGAGATTCGGTACCGCCGATTCGGTATTCGGTAGATTTGATTTTATATCTACCGAAATATCGATCGGTGCGGTACAAAAGAAAGGAAGAAAAATTATTTATGTATCTGCTCTGTGACTTTTTTCATATGCCTTTAGTATAGGACAATTTATAACAAATAAAGTACATAATTTGTTAAATATTTTTGAGAAATTATTTGAAATTTAATACATGTTATTTTTTATAAATCAATATGCACTCGAATTTTGAAGGAAATGGAAGGCAATAGCAAACAAATTATTTCCTTTACTGTCTTTTTGTTATACGTTATCCGATATTAAATGTGCTTTCAGCTCCGGAGTTGTTTATTTATTTTGCAAAGATCAACCTTATATATATATATATACATAGTGCAATTAACGGTAATGCAAATGATAGTTTCAAACAATATGACGTCATAGGATTTTTTATAACAGTTAATAGAATAAGGCTATTACTGGATAGTTTTATGTTTTGTCTTCACTCCTAAGAATATTTAATACCTCTGTTAACTCAACTAAAGTAGGCTACAAACATTTTTACATAATTAATAAAAAAATTAGCTTTAGTTTATGCAAAATACCTTCAATGCTCAATGCAACTCATAAGATATTAATTAATAATGCAAAACAATTGTAATAAATAAAGTAATATCATCGTGTTTTCATTCTGTTTCTTTCGATTAAAATACAATATTCTCCATTTTGAAATGGATGAGTATTATTTAATTATGATTTTTCAATGATAAATTATATATTATTTAATGTTAAACTATGTATTTCTCACAGTTTATTTACATTTTTTTACCTTTATTTTATTTCCTCACATGCTTCTAAACTTCTTATGAACCTTAAAACAACTTAAAAATTATGATGACATCATTGGATATTTTGTTATGCTTCTCACACTCAAACAAGAATTCTTTACAATATGTCCTTGTTCACTCAGCTTGACGGACAATGATACTCTATGTTAACTATAAATACTTTTAGATATAATAAATAATAATTTCAGCCTTCATATATACAAATAAATACAAAAAACTGATAGTATTAATAAGAATCACAATAAATATATATATATTTTTAATGGCCATCTCTTTCTCGTTTTATTCTTCATCTCATTAAGGTGGAATCCATTAATCCCAAGAGCCTTCTTTTAAACTCTTTCTCTCCAAGAAAGTGACACCTGACAGAAGGGGCTCCACCCAGTACTTATAATAATTATTATCATTATGACCAGGTGGACCCACCAAAATCTTAGTTTTAATAACCTTTAAATTGGACATATATATTATAAATTCTTATTATTGGGTGATCTCTATTTATACATTTTCTATATGAAAATTCTCATTATGAGAGACGACTGTTATATCTATTCATCTTGATTGATGTTTCTCAATCACATTGGGCTGGTCCTATATATATATATATGTATATATATATATATATATATATACGGGTGGGAAGAATTATCCACGGGGACAATTATGCCCTCGCCGGCCTTATACAGGCCCCAATATGCCATTGGGAGGCCGTTTATGTTTCTTGAGGCCAGCGGCCACCGGGAATAGTCCGGTACTCCCGCTGGCCATCCACCCTTGTATATATATATATATATGTGTATGTATGCATATAAATATATTTGTTTATATATATGACTTGTTGATTTGTTGTTCATTTGTAATTGTTCGTCGTTCATCCTTCGAAAATTTCTTAGTCATAGGAAAAAATTCCTATCACCTCTTTTCAGAAAAAAAATCCCTTGCTAAAAAAAGTGACGAGGGACAAACGAACGATGAACGACGAACGATTCAATTAAAGTTAACGATGAACGACAACTTTTGGTGAACAACAGAAAAAACGTCAATTTTTTGCGAGTGTCAACAAGTCTGATAAAAATATATAATATATATATTCTTGAATTACCCTTGGGGTTAAGAGATCAAAAGTACATATGCATTTTATTGATCTATATATGACCTTGTTCAGAAGGCAATCACGAAGAGTTCTTAAATATGATGACGTCATCATAATTTTGTGATACAATGCATAACTATGAAATGTAAAATATCAGACCGAGTCGAGTCAAATAAAATGAAGGATATTTACAAATCATTTCAGCATTAGCTGATAAAAGTGGAATTTTAGTCTGAATGTTGAATTATGTTACATTGTAGATTATCAGATACAGTACGATTTATTATTCAAAAAGTATTCATTTTTGCAGTTTATTATAGACATAAAACATAAAATAATAAATCACTTCGTCATTTCTTTGAGCTGAGTTAAGTTTGAACATTGACAACATAACTGACAATCAAATCCATAGAAGGTGGTCAGTTTGTTGAATGGATGCCAGGGGTAGTAGCTTTGGGCAGTTAATTGCATGATAAGAAACCACACATCGCAGAAGAGGTGGGATTCCTTTGGAAGGTATCCAAGGAAATTTAATTAAAAGATAAATATCAAGTTATTTGGCAGAGGGAATTAATATTTTAATAAAGGAAAATTATTTTTGATCAGATATTCATCAATGAATGAGTTTTTATAGCAGAGTATTTGTGCGTAGGATTATCAGTGACACAGGGCCACCAAGGGAACATACATGTACATTTAATCCCAAGAGACCCATTATTTGTTTATTTTTAGAACGGTCATAATTTCGAAAGGAACTAATCTCAAAGTCCGCAATATTTAACATAAAATAATATTTCAGCATATTAAATAAAAAATAACTGATTAGTTTTGCATCAGCTCGTTTGACTGTGGATATACATAATTGCATTTTTTTCTTAGTTTTTAGAGCCACAACATGTATACATATACATATATTGATATTCTAAATTACATATTGAAATAAATATATTAATAGTCCCTAGCTGGTACATTTGATAAGCCAAAAGGATGACATTTTATATAAAGTTTGTGATTCCTAAAGCCTCTGGTGGCATCAAAGTTTGGTATATACCTGTTATGGTGTTTTTAAATAATCAAAGAAGACGAAGAAATAAATGATTTCAATTATGTCTGAGCTCATGTTCATTTATTAAATGTTTAATCAAAAGGTTCTGATCCTTCTAACTGTCTCACTGAATATAAGTTGAAATATATATATATATATATATATATATTAACTCAACTTCATATGAATATATATATATATATATATATCTATGAAGTTGAGTTTGGTATGGAGAAAAACATAAGTAATGAGGATTATACTCACACACAGAAAGAGAGAGAGAGAGAACTATGAAATCGGATCCCTATAGTATCATAAATTATGACTTCCAAACTTGTTTTTTATAATCGAAAACTATATATATTTTTATTTTGACGAATTCAAATTTTAAATAATTACCCTTTCCATATTGATAATTATATTTTTATTGTTCTCTTTCATAAATTACAGGTAGAAGTTGAATGAGGGGCTAATTAAAACTTAATGGCACGTAATATACAATCTGCGTGAGGACATGAGGAGAGGGAGAGGCGCAATAACCCAGGCCAGAGCCACCATCATCCAAAGCATTACTTCCCCATAGACATTGTAGACTTGGGACTCTGATCGTTTTTGAGACCACTGAGACTTTTAGATTAGGAGATATTAAACAAACCTTTGAATGGACTCTTGATTATACTAAAATAATGTTTTATATGTTGGTGTTAAGTGTTATATTTAGGTTTGTAAATGGCTTCTAGACTCAAGAAAGTGTGATGTATTTATGATTTAGATTTCAGTGAAAAAGTTTAACTTTAATATATCAAAAATAATCCCCTCAATCCCTTCAAACAACAAATATGTATAGGAAACTCTACAACTCAACCGTTGTGTGCAATAAATTAGTACACTTATTATTTTTGGAATCATTATCACTCTTACTTTAAACAATTTAAGGGGGAAAAATATATGTGAAATTATTTTTAATATACGAAACTTGTGTCAATCGAAACTTCTTTAATTCCTACGTACAAACTATTATGTTTTTTGGGGCCTTATTTGCACATTTTCTATGTTTATAAAGTATGATTTTACGTTGCACTTAAAAATAGTCATTTTTTAGTCTACCTCATTCATAAGATCGATAGACTAATTGCTATAAAACCATATAGGCAAATAAAAAAGCTTTGTTTATTAGATATCCTGCAAAAACGTCCATCAAAAGCATCCTACATTATTGTCCACTTCTCTTCGAGAACCTTAAGGCCAGGGGCGGAGTGGCCAGCGGGAATACCGGAATATTCCCGGTGGCCGCTGGCCTCAAGAAACATAAACGGCCGTTGACAGCCTCCCAATGGCATATTGGGGCCTGTATAAGGCCTGCGAGGGCATAATTGTCCCGGTGGATAAATTCTTCCCACTTCCGTTCCTGCTTAAGGCTTTCAACTCCTTATATATTAAATCCCCGCCAAAACCGTAGAAGCTCTTTGAGAGTCGTTAAGGATATAGTCAAGATAAATGAAGGAGTCCTCTCCTCCATTTGCGCAGCAGACAGGAACCACGTTTTTGATTCACAGAGAAGAAGATAAAGTAGCCCTTAATCGATTATAAATAGATCATATGATTACCTTCATTTATAACATGACGGATTTTATTTTTTGAAAAATGATGAGTTTTAATACTAGTAGTTATCCTCGACCATTTCTTCTATCTTTTTTTTCTTTTCTTCTCTTTGTTGTTGTTGTTGACTATAATCCCCAAGGATTCGTTTGTTAAAGAATTTTAAAAAATAAGAAAAGAAGAATGATTTCGTTCGTTTTTTTGTTATTATTATTTTCTTATTCTTGAGGCTTTATATTAAGGCAGCTCCTACTGCATTCATTAAGACGAATCCATTGATTCACATTAAACATGGATGATACACCTTGAAGAAACAGTCAAAGAAGGAGCTTGATTTATAAACCCTCTTCATAAGGCTTTCCAAAGTTTAAAAGAGCACAACATTATTTATTTACATTTAGGTTAAGATATGAACCCTTTCAAGGGATGTCAGATTCCGGTCATTGATTGAAATTGCAGCATTAGTCATATGTATGGCTAATCGAGTAAATGATTAAATACGGGTGGTTGTCACAGAGAAAATGCCACATAGATCCATACTAATTAACGACTCTGCCTTGGATCACGGAACAATTCGTACTTCCACAAACAAACGGACAAAAATGATGTGAGCTTTAATATCTTAGTGTTTGAAGTGGTCGGGTAAGTCCGGACAGATCCCTTAGTGAAGGAAAAATAGGCCTGCATACAGATCATACAACATATAGATCTCCCTTCAATAGCGTCTAATTCAATAGAAAACACAAATATTCGGAGGAGTCACTAGAAACAATACTATAACTATTTTATAAACTATTTTATGTTATGTTGAATAAAGACGTGGTCGAGGGTATCAAATCATTAAATACATTAAATAATACTTTCCAAAGAACTACAAAACTGTAAGAAAATGAACCAATACTAATAAACAGTTTTTGTAGGTCCGGACCATAGAGATATAAAGATATAGAGAACTGATTCCCTTCAATTGTTCAGCTGTCGCCTGTGCCCATATAAACAAAGTAATTTGATATACGTCATCGTAAGCTGATCATAGAGAAAGATTTGTTTATATTGGGTAATATGACGTATTCCTCTGACGAGTCCAATAAGCCCTCTATGTCTTTATATCTCTATGGTCCGGACTAGTTGGAGATTCGTTTTTTTTGTCATAGCCTAGCTTTGATGGTCCCAAGGTCCATTGGTACTTCAGAAACGGTATCAATGTTAATATTTTCGCTGTTATTGACTTCAATCAATGTCAATTCCTTGAGCTTTCTTACCTATTGGATAACCCTGAAACCCTTCAAAACTAGCAGAAACACAGTCAGCTCGGGGGATGTTAATTGTCAATATAATTTTCTTTCAGCTATACTAAATCTCTTGTCTTTCATTTTTTAATACTAGCAGTAAAGAATACATTTTCCTTATTCAAGTTTCATGTTTTTTTTTCTTTGTAATAAATGGATACTGTGATACATTAACAACAAGATCCTTCCTACAATGATTTTTACAACGTCAGGATAAGAGAAATACTATTGAGTTGAGGGAGATCATATCACTATTTAAATCCCACTCATGCTAATAATGTGCTGAGTGGCTATTAAATATTTAGTTAGCTAAATCAAGCAATTGCTGGAATGACAAAGGAAGTAATAATGAGGCTATTAAATCTCTTGTATCCATGGAAAGTCTCTATGGGTTATATATTGATAGGCGGGAAAAGGCTGGTGGCACTGTATTTTCTACACGAGTGTCCTTTTGTGCATGAAATTGAGATTTAAAAAAAACATGCATGACGTTGAACATAACTATAATATTGAACCCAGGATCTAGACATTTGGATAATAAAATTAATCGGTATTTTATAGTACAAATAATAGTTAAGGGACCATACTAAATTAATCTGGACCTTTATTTTTTTGTTTCAACAAAAGATTGGGGTAGACCACAGAGTCTAATATTGGATAGCCAAAAATATTGCTTAACTAAATATTTTGGTGACAAGGCAACAACTGTTACCTTAAGTATTGTCTATGTCAAATACAAAATTTTGTTTTTATTAGTTTTTTTATTTATTTTATATTTTTTATATGATTTTATAATTTTATTATTTCTTTATATTTTTTAGACTAGTTACAAATGTAACTAATATGCCCAATGGCAAGAAATATACTCGATTACACACACCCAAATGAATCAATATAGCTGATTATAGAAAGAAATTGCCCAAGACCAAATGGACCAGGAATAAATAACCCAAAATAAAAGAAGCAAATGAGGACGTATGAAAAAAGGGCCAAATAAAATAATGTTTTTAATTTTGTGAATAGATTATTTGATGAACTCTAGTTTTAGATGTTAAAATGTCACGATTATTTTCATGTATCTCAGATTTGGATGTAAAGATATTAGTTTAAAATAAATGTTGTACGGGTGTACAAAAAAAAAAAAAAAAGAAGCAAATGAGGACGTATGAAAAAAGGGCCAAATAAAATTTTGCCCTGTATAAAAATAACAATAATAAGTATATATGTATATATATAAAGTTATAAAAATAGCACAACGGCCAATAAAATAGATATTTATTTATATGACCAAAAATATAAATTGTTTATCATATTTTGGTCAAGATATTTCAATTTAAATATTCACTTTTGATTATCTCCTTATCCCTCAAATAAGGAAGCAATCTTGATATGAAATTAAACTTATATGAGGTAAATGAGCTGCGGTTGAACATCCTTAAAAAGGGCGGGAAGATATAATTTCAAGACTTGCTGCCATCCATTAACATAATTGATTAAAATATTTACTTTTTTATTAAGTATCGTTTTTTATTATTATATGATCTTAGCTAATGTAATGAAATTGATGATGTAATCACAAAAAACATGGAAATGCTGCTGGATTTCACTATATATATATATATATATAATTGTTTAACCGATGGAATTCGGATAAGACTGATCATTTGAATACCAAAATTGTAGAATCAAAAAATATATAATTTTGACAAAGCATAGGTAAATAAAACGAGGATAACGTTAAAAAACATATCCATTCGATTCCATCAGCTTTGGAGGTGAATTCGAAAGTTTGATCCCCTTTATTTATATAAGAATGCTTCCATTATAAACAAATGTAGAGATCAATACGATCTAATCACTTTTGTTCGTTCTATGGTTATTTGACTTCTTTATTACAGTTTTCTCTCTGTCAATATTGCCGACGAAACCTCTGTTATCGACCACTCGTCAATAGCAGTAACCCAAATTTACCCCGCATAATAAAAAATAATACTAAAGCCTTAAACATATAACGGCCACCCGTATTTAACGGCCACTTTTTTAGTTCCCCATAGTAGCTTCTATAGACAGGTTTGTCTGTATATCTTATTATTATTTAATAAATTAGATTAATATTCTCTGCAGCTTTACTATTTTTAAACTTTTAAATACTTTTGGTTCTTATTAATATTTTTTCAAGGGAGCTGATATAGAAAGAGATCTTCTGTTTATCCGTAATAGTTTAATCTTGTTGATTGTTATTATATTGTATAATAATTATCTAAACATCCTTATTAACTTAAACAATTCTAAAATATGTATAGTCAGTTGTCTGCTATAAATATATCTATTTTAAATTCAAGGGTATTTAAAGAGTAGTCAAAAACTCTCATTTGCAGTGAAATGAAACAAAGTATCAATCACACTTAAAATAAGGAATACAACTGCGAGTAGTCATGCACAATTGTACAATGGGTTGATTAGTGATCTCCACGTGTCAGAAAAAACGGCTTTATCTTTCTGATTATCTCTTATATAGACCTTAAATTAATTAATGTATCCACACAAATAGAAGTTTATGAGAATGGTGAATATGGATAATTGATAAAAATTTGAAGGCAAAGACACGTGTCAAAAGACACTTGATTTAATTCACATATTAAAAAATATGTATTATCAGTTAAGTATCCAATTCTTACGCATAAAAAACTCGTCTTATGAAAATTAAAAACAATTAATAAAGAATTAAATAAGGCAAAACACAAAAAGTATAAGAATATGCTGTAACGAAAAAAGTCATAACATTTTGTTTGTAGCCTGTTCTTCTAATCTCACAAAAATTTTAGACAACATTGTTTAAAAAATATTGTATTCCGATGCAAGAAATGGATCAATAAAGTTGTATTTCATACATAGAAAAGTCAGGAGTTTCTGTAAAAATCGTGAATATATATATATATATATATACTATTAATATTAAACTGATATTATTCTGTTACAGTGGAAAATAAAAAATACAATAAAAGCATACTTTCATTTTCAGAACATGACGAGTAGATTTTTTACATCTTTGCCAACAAACTTCTATTGTGCAAAGTAAAATAATAATAATCAGTTTATCACAATTTTAAATACTTTTCCGATTTTCTTTTCTGTTTATTGGAGGAATAATTTTTTATTACAGATGTTAATCAAACTAATTTCAACACCGCCACTACGACCTGTTTATCCAAATACATGTTCATTTATAAATAACATGACACATGGTTTTTATTATTTTTTCTTCTAGGATTTATAATTTAATAACGGTAACTATTAATATGAATAATCCGATAATCAGGTCGAGTCGCAAAGTGTTTATATGACAATGCTTTATATGTTTCAGTAAGAACACGTAAATAGGGATACCGAAACAGAGGGTCTGTTTAAAACTAAATATATCATTATTTGGACATATGGAGGTTCATACCCAGTGATACTTGGTTTGAAAACCACATATAATAGGACTGGGACGCTCCATTTGAAATATATTTGATGCCCAAAACTACCATAATTATGAAATGTAGATTCCCGAGACTCAATGTTACTTGGTTTGAAAGCTCAATATACTATGTTGTGTCTAGTGAAGCCTCAGATTTTATTAGCAATGCTGGATTTGATATATATATATATATAATATCCCACCAGTCTTTTAAATACCCCTAACTAAGTATTTTATCTCTATCATACCTAATATCAACATAGAGTGTTTAACTAAAATTTAGCATACACAATGAAATAATTGTATAGCCTTATATTCCCGATGGACCTTAGCGTTGCATTTATTTAAAGGCATCATGCAACAACGTGTACATATGCATATGAAAGCTACGAATCATTATAAATCAAACGGACTGAATAAATAATTCCTATTTAATAATTGAAATTTATTTCCACCCAAAATTGACCAGATTTTAAATGTGAGAGGGGCAACACGTTTCCTATTGTAATATAGGTTACGTTTATTATAATTCATGCACATTTTTAATTCATTTTTAATGCACTACCATAAGCCTTTGTTTGGTTTCCATCTCTTTTACTAATGAAATAAACATATAGAAAAATTAATAAAATAACCCATTGCCAACGGAGTATTGATACTTTATATCGGCTTAAATATCAATGGGCCTCTGTGGGAGTTAGACATTTATGACTTTTCTTCATAATAGCCATGGCTACTCGAAATAAGGGCGAATGATTAATAGCAAACCATTTTGGATCAGATATAAACTAATTTAACCGTAGTTGTCTCCTTAATAAAATTTCATTTTATATTCAAATGGCAGAGATAATAACTCAAATATCCAAGGAATTACATTCTTCTTTTGTTCATTTCGGCGTTCGATTTCCTTTTTTCCGTTCAATCCACAATCCTGACAATAAGCTATAAGAATTATTTCGGTTATGAAAACAAATAACTTTCTGTGAAACAAGCATTTATAAATTTGATAAATCACTGGATTCATTCGACCTGCCAACGATTTATAGATGTCGTTATCATTGTTCTCTATGTACGATAATAAAGCTTCAGCGACTTCCTATTAGTTTTTTGGATCCTTTAGTTATCTATTAGAAACAATCTATCTATATATATATTAGAAGCATTTTGATTTTGCGAAGCTTAAGAAGATCGTTTTGGAGGAAATATCATTGTTAATTGACTTTTGGCGCGAAAAGCCAAGGGATTCTAAAGCAGTTGCGTTGACATAGTCAAGATGTCAAGAACCTTATATCGTCATATAAGATATCTGGTCATATGAGAATATCTCATTTACGTTAAAATTACTTCTAACTGGTATCAACTTCAATACAGAGAAAGTCTCAAGCACTGCGTAGCGTAAATACTCCGTTAAATTGCCTAAATTCAATCGTCTGACACAATCATGAGTGTCAAGAAGCTTATAAAAAACTCTGATCTGTTTCCTTCTTCTTTTTCTTACTATTTAAAGTTTTTCAATCAATCAAAAAAGTTTTTTTTTTGTGTGTGCTTTTGTCCATTTGAAATAAGGAGTCATTAATTAAGATACGAATCTAAGTTTATATATTTTTTGACAGGCAAAGTTTTTTTTTGTTTTATATTTTAATATTTATTTGTTTGAATAGTCAAAATATTTTGAGTATTTGTTTTTGATTATGTAGAAAGGTTCAAGAGAAGAGGACTTTTAGTTCCATGTAACGCTAGCAACGAATTTGAATGCATTTAAATAATATATTTCATTTTAATATAGGATGAGATCATATCTCTTGGTCTGCTTTTTTACACAGGAGTAGAGTAACACTATTATATGATATAAATATAGTGTGTGTGTGATGAGATATATTTCGTGTCAATATGACACTAGCTTTAGAGCTACTAAAAGTGATGAAATTAATTTATCTGAATATAATAGCTAAATAAAAAAAACAAATTAGAAAAACAAAAAACGTAATTTATTAAATTAGAGATGTCTTGAGATTCTTGCAAGCCTTGTTGCTGCTCGCTTTTCTTCTAGACGGGTGGCCTCAGCTCATGAAACGAACTCCATATTTTTGCCATGTTGACCACAGAAGTGCAGCCCAGTGAATTAGGTCTCCTGAATTCGCTCGTTCCACTTCTTCTCCTAGAGTCCGCGGTGCAGAGGACATCAATGAGAGGAGAATTTGGAAGGTTGACCGCCTTCCAAGCAGCCATCCCTGACTGTCGAACAACAATCTCGTTTATTGTTGGGATTTCCGCTCTGTCGAGGAGGTCAGCCGTCCTAATTCTATCAGACCTTTCTATCAGTAATTACACACTCAACCATGAAGAAGTTGTTCACGAAATCATCAATTTTATCTCTTTTGCCAATCACATATAACGGATAACTACCCATATCTTTCAAAAATATCAAGTAACGGCAAACATATCCTTTGAGTTGTATACAAAGGCTTCTCCTTGGGTTTCTAAGATGTTTACTTAAAATATTCAAGGCATAATAATCAGAAATTATTTTTTGAATTATATTACATTTGCTTAAATATTAGCCGAAGTATTTGTAAATAATTTGACTGAGTAATGCAATTTTGATAAGTCATTTAAGCTTTATAATTCTAAACTTTTGTATGACGTAATAAGATTATGAAGATGAATATGTAATGATCAATGCTTTCTCAAGATTGGCAAAAATGCTTAAACATACACTATTTTGCTCATATTTCAAATAAGTGTATACTAAATAAATATCTATATGTATCTCTTTGATCACATTAGCTATCTCTTTAAGTACACTGTCATACAGAGAAATGGTATCCATATATCGAATTGGTCTCTAATAACATTTATTAAAATCCCCGATAAAAGGGGGTCTTCATGGATCTACGGCATGGACTTGGTGAATTTCAGTTGGGTGAATTCTTACAGATATTTTAGCCATCTAAAGAAAGTTGTGAAACAATGCTATACTAACCAAAGTTTAAAATGATTTTTATTTATGTTTAAATGTTTTATTTTGTTTTAAAACTAGTTATAATTATTTATATTATATATATATATATTGAAACTTTTGTTACACTTTGATATGTTCTTATTGTAGTTAGGTCTTTTGGCAGGTAGTCTAATTTAAAACTATAATGCTTCTTTATGTACTATTTTTATTTATATTTATCCTGCCTTTTGTACTTTGTATCCCCAGTTAAAATAGAAATAAATACCTTTAATCATAACAAAAAACCTTTAAATTTAACTTTAGATACCGGTCTCAATTCCGATGAAGATGTTCTCTCTTAAAACAAATAAATATATCCGGCTGATTCCCGGCCAAGAACCCATGATGACGATTTAATCTATTGGCTTAATAAGCAAGCAAACAAACATAGTTCTTATTGCTTCGTTTTTAGTTTGTCGAAAAGTAATTTAGAATATAATATCCATCCCAGAGTTATAAAAATCTACTTATGACGTCATCACTCCAACCAAAAATGATTCATCATTAAATACGTATTTGGAGTCTCTTCTTTTTTTAGACAGCATCTTTCCTTCTCAAGGTCGGAGTCAACAATATGTCGAAGGATGACAGGAACAGATAATAAGAACAATTTTACTTCATCATCATCATTTCTTTTTTCCCTCTACTTTATTTTAAAATGATGCTAAGACGAAAGGAAAATTCAGTTGCAGCCGTTCAAAGGCTTCTTAGAAGTCAGAGGATCCTGGAAGACTTGACAACTTGTTTCTCTCTCTCTCTCTCTCCTACAGATATGTTACGGGGTTTCAAGATGAGAAATGGCTTCGATGACTACATATAGAGATTCGTCCCAGAGGACTCTCGATAAAAAGCCCCTGATAAGAAGGTACTCCACCCTTATTGGTGGTGGTGGTAAGAGATATCACCACAGTAGGAACTGAGAGCCTCATCCAATATTTTTTTCTCTCTCTCTAAGTTTCTTATCAGAAGGAGGGAAAAAACAATAACAAGAAAGACAACAAAAAGATGCTCCAGAAGCTCGATGATTCCCATCACTCACTTATCCTTGGAGCCTTCACACCTTATACAATAGCAGAGCAACCCTCCTCCCATTCAGTAGCATGGGGACGGCATCAAATATAATAAGGTTTCTTACGAATAAAAAATATTTATATATATCATTTGTTAAAATGCATTTAACCTCTCGCCAGATGTCGCTATTAAACGTATTAAAGAAGGTACTCACAGAATCACCATTATAGTACAATAAGTAACTATGTGTCAAGATGTTACTAAAATATATATGTTATCAGAAGTTTAGGTTCCCTAGATTGTCTTCGAATATTAAAATATTAAATAATCTACAAAAGAATCTACAAATTAATATTGATCGTTACTTTATTTTTTTAAAGCATGACTTCCCCCCCTTTTAAATCGCTATTCATACGCGAGAGTGGTCATTTGTCGTCATTCTCTGTCCATCATTTTTCTTCCTCCCCCCCGTGGACAGCCTGCATTTAACTTATCAAACATGATGGAATGTATGTTTAAAACCATATAGTAATTAAATATAATTCATCCTCATACCTTGAAAAACAAAAAACAGAAGGACATTTTAGAGGGGGATTCCATAATAACAAGACTCTTCCCATGCGCAACCCCCATAATCACGTGGTCAATCAATAACCTTGACAAATTGAATGATGATAAAATGAGAGAGAAGAAGCTAAGATTGCAATAGAAAAACTCCTGTCATAGATGTTTACAATATATAGATTGACGCCTAACCACTAAAAAAAGAAGAAGAATGTAATATCAGCTGGTGTTGTCAATGCCTAAAATTTGATTATTTTCTAATTTTTGCACTCATACAAAAATTCAAGTGCCCAAATTTTGGTATTAGTCCAATAACCAAAGATGTTCAAAAACATTGAAATAGTCCCGGCCGGGAAATAATGAATTTAAACGTGTTAAAGCAAAAGAGAAATATTGCAGTAGAAAAAGTGGCTGCATTCCAAAGAAAACACCGAGTCTGAACCTTTTTTATAAATTTAAATTATTAGGCTTCTTCAATGAGATCGATCAAGAGGTTCAGTAAGACAATATTAATACTCCCTGTGGTATTTTTCTATACATCTTGTTGGATGTCGAATAATTTTGTAACGTGTGGCTATGTTTTTTTCCGGACATCTCCACTGATAACGTATAAATATTTGATTCTTTATTGTGAACTCATCAACTGTTGAAAGTCCCCTAATATATATATATATATATATATATATATATATATATATATATCTATATATATCTATATAGCCCTAAGCGTTTTAACAAGGCTGCTTAATAAACATCGGCCAAAGAAAGGCCTCTATTATTTTTTGGAGTATGCAATAACCCCATCAGACTAATAGCAATAATATACAGCCCCTATCTCATTCCACTTGTGGAACATATGTTCAATAAAATCAATAATGTTTTTATTTAGTTATCATAAGCCATGATTACTTTACAAATATATATCCCACAATTGTCTAGGTTAAATACATCTATCATTATTGTATCCATACCAATTATTACAATTTAAAATGATATCATGAGATGATTTAGTGTCTATCTTTGCAAGTATATTATTTGCTAATCTGTAACATTAATGATTTTATTTTTTTCCCCGTATTTATATTACAAAAAATCATTGAATACACTATGAATGCGTTATATTTTTATAAAAAGACGGATGATTAGTTCAAGGAATAAATGTACTACATTAGAACAATGATGAAGGCACGATTAACATTAGTGGACATTGCATTTTTTGGAGTTTTATATCTTTAATCTATTGTACAGCAGACGCCATATCTTTTCCCTTTTTTACTATTTTAATTTCACACATTTTAATAAAAGATATATTATTATTAGTATATAATTCCTTCGAGTTTCCATGAAAAAAAAGACGCACCTCTTCTTAGATTCCTGCGGGAACGACGACAACGCAACTGATATAAGCCATAAACAAGCCTCAACTTATTGTAAATTAAAAACCATCCACCTAAATTTCAGCAATCTGACAGAGAAAACAGAGGAAAAACAAAAAAAAAAAGAAGAGAAAAAAAATCCATTAAATATTTTTATCTCTTTTCTTTCTCTTAGTTATATGTATACAAAGTATTTTATGGTTTAAATCCGCTGACTCATTCCGGATGGATAAATGAAAAAATTGTTTGTGTCTCTGGACATTGCTCACTTCCGGATTATGGATAATCCTCCGGAGAGAGAGAGAGAGAAAATAATCGAAGAATTGGATTAGTAAACATAGGTATTTTTGCGTCTGTTGTGGAGGACGAAGGGGGTTCAAATCATTATAGTATTATTAGAAACCACAAAAAGTCAATAACAATAAAGGCAGAAAGATTTGTATTTATTTTGTATGTTTTTTTCTTTCTATACAGGTAGCTGAGATCCTTTTTATCCTAATATAAAGATGCATTTAAATCAACCAATATATATATATTTTAGTTCAATACGGACAGAAGTTAAATAAGTTAATTTGCATCTTAACAATCATGAAATAAAATTATGAAATCATTATCACTAAAGGAGTTTCAATTAGTGTCTCAATATTTTAAGAAAAAAGAAAGAAAATACTTACTTCTATAAAATGATTGAGGTATTTTTTTATAAAAGAATTGGTCATTTTTTCCATTTGTGTTGTTCATAATTATTGATTGAAATGGTTGGATTTTAATAATATAATGGTACCAAAAGCAAATACGTAAAAATATAAATAAACAAAACGCTTATAATTATTATACAATAATTCTATCAAAACAAACCAAAAAAGGTTTTTAATAATGATTAATAATGGCAGATTTACTCGAATGATGCTCAAATGTTGGTTTGGACATACGGTTTGAAAGAAGTCGAGATTAAATTAAATCCTGGCATTAAATTGAGCTCAAAGTGTGAACTCTACCTCTTGTCGAAAATTTAGTCTGGAAGGGCCATCAAGGGGATTATAAGGCATTCACGAGAAGATTGTGTTGAAGGCAGTGGACATGGCCCTGATGTGAGTAATTAATTAATGAATTCGGTGCAGCCAGCCACTTATCCACTCCACAGTGGAGCTGATGGATCAGGGTCAATATGTGAAGGAAATACAAGTGCTAATAGGACGTGGCAAGGTGCATAATGGTTGGTAGTAAACGCTCATCCGATCAAGAAATGAGGACATGTTCAGCGGTCGGGTTAAAAGCGGCCCAACATATGACCCATCGTGCTGTAGCCATCGATTATTGGATTGAAGAGCGGCTTCGGAAAGACCACGAGATCAGCGACAAATGAGCTTCTACACCAGCCCTGCCCAAGCCTGCAAATACTTTAATAGCAACACCAAGGTGTGGAGCGAACATATAAAATTGCAGGAGGCGAAGACACTAGAACAAACGAAAAA
>CP045890.1:21102587-21131249 GCA_013387185.1 Caligus rogercresseyi
ATATATAGGAACGGAGTGAGAAGAATTTATCCACCGGGATAATTATGCCCTCGCCAATGATATTCGCCACATTGTGACGTCACGTTCAATATATGTAACACATTTGTGTATATAATATTTTAGGGGTTCTGAAGGCTTCAAATATTTGCTTTTAGAATTTGTTCAACTGTTATACTAACCAAATAACATTTTTTATCAATTATATTTGAGTTATCCCGTCTCAAAGACACCTTTGTAGTCGTAATTTCCTTGCGGTTAAGCAAACTTCGGCCTCATTTTTATACAATTAAATATATAGTCTATTTTTACTTATTTATTCTAGCTCTAATATTCATTTTTCTCTTCCCTTTTTCACTGACAATATTTTTCTTCATTTCTTTTGCTCTCTCTCTCTCTCTCTTCCCTCCAAGTCATTCATCGTTTGAAATACGACCTCAAAATGTCAAAGAGTCTTATCTTAAGTTTTATTTATATAGAATTGCAAAAGTGAGTCATTCTATCAATATTGACTTAGCTCATAAAAAACGGGGAGGATTTTTTTCCTCCCTGGCTGAAGTGTTTTAATCCACCAATATTGCTATGTAAAAAAAACATTAGGAATTGTAATGTTTTAAGTTAGCTGCTTTCTTAGTTTGCTGGAGGTATCTCCATATTTTCATAAAGTAGATGCTCGTTTTTTTTTTTTTTTTTTTTTTGCCTATATGGTTCGATAAATTGCATCCGATTGGACATAAATAAGCATTATAGCATTATAATTAGTCTATCGAACCTAGGATCTTATCAATGAGGTAGACCAAAAAATGACCTCCCCTCTCGGGATTCGAACCTGCGCCCCCAACATTGAGAGTTGGACACGCCTTAACACGCACGGCTATCGAGCTCCCTTTGCTCGTTTGCCAAACTGTCGTCATTCAAAACCACAGTGGGAAGAGTAGTAGTATAATAATTTTGGATGACGTCATAATAGAACTAAGAAACCTTACGCTTCTCTATTCATGATATAAACCTACTTTAAATTATATGTACTTTGGTTGCTTTCAGGGTTATTATATCTTTCACCTGTATTTGTCAAGCTTTAGACATATGTAATAGTATGAAAATCAACTAAGGCGACCTGATATTTTTGATCAGTCTGATTGAAAACATTTTTCAGAGCCTGGAGAATTGATTCAGATGCCCAGTTTTATATATTTAGTCGGAAGGTCCTGTTAAGACAGTTGGTAACCCCTTTTTGTAATTTGGAGTAGTATTTATATGAGGTAGACAAAAAAATCGTGTCTTTACGATGTGTTTTAGCGTCATTGGTTTAACAATATTGTTCGAAAAACACCTTCAGAGGCCTGTGTTTGAAACGCCTTCAATTCATATTTAGAAAATACCTGTTGGAATTTATATATATTAGTCAAAAGCTCCATTTTGGCAGGATGTAACATATTTATTTCCAAAGTAGGATTTGCTTAAGCAGAACAATGGATCAAATAACACATATGTTTAGAAGTCCTTAGAAAGGCGTCAGAATCTCAAAGGTTATGGGTTTTTGGGCCATAAAAATGGGTATCTCTATTTAGAACTTTGATATTCATATAGAAAAACTGCCCGAGAGCAATAATTTACAATTATAATGTTTATTTATTATTAAATTTACGCAATTGCCTGTATGAAATAATATGCTAATAACAAATTGGATTGCTTTTGCATTGCAATAATCCTCATTCCCATTAAGTGGTTTTTTTCTTCTGCATTGTGTACTATATTCGAAGTAGAAAAGTCGTTGTTTATGAATAATAAATTAATATTTGACTCCCTCTATTGAATAATGATGAAGTTGTTGCTGATTCATCAACATGAAGAGCCAGCAGCAGCATTTGACCGCAGATGACGACAACAATAATCATATCTCCAAGCTGAACTTGACCCTCTTAAGTAAGCAAGAAAAAAAAAGATGAAACGACTTTGAAGGCATGCTGCGAACACTCATATAAATTATACAAAACATAAATCAATTTTTCCCCTCTACAATTTCCATACAACTTTTTACGATATGAGGGGTGGATGATTTCCCGCAGGAAAGTCGTTTTTTTCTTCTTTTTTCTTCCTCTATACTCAACGCTCCATCCGGGGATATCTATAAAGAGCACGAAAGAAGAAGAAGAATTGTTGCTTAAGGAAGAAACCCGGCGTGCGATATATTAGTGCCATTTAAAAAGAAGGCACGCGCGCCTGTGTTTCTCTCTCCTTTTTTTCGGCTCTTTGAGACCCGCTCAAAGACTGGCTACAATAGTCAAAAAGACCCCACACACACTATCTACAAGCTACCCGAAAACTCTGCAGTGGTCACTAAAAAGGTGTGAAAAAAGCGCTTCACTTTATTGCGTGTTCTTTTAAAGAAGGGGGTTTGTCGCTTCTATTTTGACAAAAAAGATAATTTTATATTAAAAATAATGAGGGTAGTCATCATCATTTTAGTAGCTGCTAGAGTTTCTCTTTTGTATGTTGATCTTAATTGGTGAGTGTGCAATAGAGCCACTTAGGGCTTTTAAGCCAATTTTGAGAGGAGTTGCAATCAGTTGTGATATGAGTTTGATAGAAGTATTATTACTTCTTAAATATTCTCCAATTAGAATTTGAAGGAGATCTTCGTCGATCTATATATATATATATATAATATATATATATAATATATATATATATATATATATATTATATATATATATATATATAGATATATGATCAGAACTGCGACTACAGAATGTAAATCAGTATTAATACGACAGTAGATTTCAAATACCGAACCGATTATACGATATTCGGTCAAACTACCAATACTGTACCGATTGACAATCGGGCGGTATATTTGAAAGTAGACTTTTGTGACAGTCACATAGAGACATCAAGATAAGAGAGCTTATTCCCTTCAATAGCAGGGAAACATTGTTCAACTGTCGCTTTGCCAAGCGCTCCCTGTGTGAAGAATTTGGACTTAGCAAAATAAATAAACAACTAAAACTTTTAGTATTATAGAGCAAATACATAAATATACATTCAATATAAGCTTATGCTATGTATTGAATACTAGAATACCTCAAAGTAAATTTAATATCGGACAATAAGAGACCGTAAATGAAAAAAAATCTATGGCCTTCCATTTCCTACAAAATCCAAGTACATATCTAATTTTTATAAGATTAGTATGTATTAAATTTCAAATAATTTCCAATAAATTATAACAAATTATGTACTTAATTGTCCTTTGTTATAAATTGTTCGATATTAAATGCATATGAATAACCATAGAGCAGATACATAAATAAAGTATCTCTCTTTCTTATCTACTGCACCGAATATGGATCGATACTGGATATAATAAAATCTACCAATATCGATCGGTAGAAGGTATATACCGAATACCGAACCGGCAGTAGATTTTTCTACGAATCCCAGCTCATATATATATAATATGTAACATAAAATATAATATACTAATATATTAATATAGTGTACTATATAACATATATATATATATATATATATATATATATATATATATATATATAGATATATATTGGCACCAATATTTATAATATAATAATCCAAGACAGTCAGTTTCTAATTATAAAGAATGGTATGTCTGAATATCTGTACATTTTTTCATCAAATATAATGAGAGATGGTAACACAGGTAAGTTAAATCTAAAGATACTTTTTTTATGCTATTGCACAAAAGCCTAATAAAATTTGAATGAATGAGTACCTATGAATTGAACTAATTTTCAAATTTGAAGGTAAATAGATTTTGCTTATTTTGATGTTGGCCCAAGGGAAGAAAAAAGTCATTTTTATTACAGCCAAAATACAATTTATCTTTCCAAATTAGAAGCTCAAAAGTTGTTATTTTACGATATTTCGCTAAATTAATTTAAATAATATGTGTAAGAGTTTGTCTCTTTGAGTGTTGTGCTGAGATTTTAACGTAATTACAGATAAAAATGTTGTATATCATAAATGAATCACTGTGACTTGAACTAAACATAAAATATACATGGCTAATATAGTAATAATAATAAAGCGACAATACAAAAAAAATGGTCGATTTTAGTCTTTGATTTATAAATGGCTGAATCCTTTAGGCTATCGTTAAAACAGAACATACTTAAAAAAATATTCTAAACAATATAGAAATAGTACAATCAAATCTTATCACTAACGTAAAAACAATATCATGTATTTGTTTTAAAGATTGCCTCACAAACTGAGCAGCAAAATAAAGATCTTCACATATGCACCAGGTTATAATTGTGGCACAAACATTAATAAAATGTTCTCTGGCTTATTCATTTTATTTGTATGTAGATAACCTTATATGACCATTATATTTCCTTATACGGTAGTAAATAAAATTTATTCTAATTAAGCAATATAGGACGTACAACATTTGGATAAAAAAGAAGAAATTCATTAATTTATGTAGACATTAAACTCACTGTTTTTCTTTACACAAATGATATATATTAATGGAAAAAATATGGATCTGCTTAGTCATCCGTCAAATGAACAAAAAATCACTCAAATACAAATATACCACCGACCCAATAAATAACTGAATATTCAACAGATATACAAATTCAGTTTACTGAAAGAGCTATTCAATGACAAAGATGACTGCTCCAATTGGTGATGAAACAATTAAGTTGGAATAGAAGAAAGGAAATCCTGCAACAAAAGTCCTCTGATGCCATCGTCCTTTGTTATATTTCAACAAACAGTAGTATCTTAAAATGACGTCATTGGGATGCTACCTTTAGCTATTTCTCCCTTTTCTATTCCCTAAGACTCGACATTTAGCCTTTGACTCCTCAAAGTATAATATAAGGTTGCTATTTTTTGTCTATGTACTTTTTTTCACCAATTTTAATAATATATATTTCATAGTTAAAAGGTGGATACAATATGGCGTCCATCATTTGCGGACTCCGACAAGACTTTTTTTATCATATAGTCCAGTTTATTAAGAACAACAACAGTATAACTGTCCATCAAACGCTAAATAGATTCATTCAAAGCCATTGAGAAAGAGGAATACTCATCATGCGACAAGTGAACGAAGTGTCACTCAGTCCATGAACATAAATAAACATTGACTCAAGATATTGAGGTCACATCTGACGTCACGTTCAATACATTGGGATTAAACACCTGGTAGCATGATTCAATGATTAAAGAGACGACACGACTGGACCCCTGACGTAGGTAAAAATGATTTAATTCAACCGCCATTTTGTTTTTAGTAGGTATTACTTTTTGTGGGTAAATCTCGGTCCCAATATTTCTTGCAGATTTTAACCGCCATCTTGTTTTTAAAATTACTTTTTGAGGGTAAATTGGACATTGACTCGAGGTCACATATGACGTCACGTTCAATAAATTCATACATTGGGATTGAATACCTGGCTGCATGATTCAATGATTAAAGAGACGACACGACTAGATCCCTGACGTAGGTAAAAATGATTTAATTCAACCGCCATTTTGTTTTTAGTATTACTTTTTTAAAGGGTAAATCTCGTTCCCATTATTTTCTTGCAGATTTTAACCGACATTTGGTTTTTTTTAAAGTACTTTTTGAGGGTAAATTGGATTTCCGTTCCCTTAACTATTGCAAATTTAAAAGAGTCATTTTGTGAAGGGGGTGATCAATTAGGATTGTTTCTTTCTCTACTATTATTCAATCCAGGTCAGCAATTTTAAATGGAGTAGACATCATCAGATAAGAGAGAGAGATAATCTATTAAATATTTAGTCATATATAGGCAGAAGCCCAACTTCTTTTTCTTCCAAGTTTTACCTTGTATCTATATAATCATGGATGGCTTCTTTATGAAAAAATAATCTAAAATAATATTAAGAATTCATGTCTCCCTCCCTCCTTACACGATTTCTTCCAGTTGAGTTGAGACACACACACACACACACTGAGGGGTAACCCGTAATTGATGATGAGAAGGAAATTTTGACGATCATCATAATGATGGCTTCTTTTTCTCATTATTTTTTATTGTTCTTTTTGTTCTTGCCCATATTTTGCTGCTGTTGAAAAGAATTTGTGAGGCAACCCCCCTCCTCTTCATTGTACATACATATGTGTATTTGATCACGAGCCAGGTCCCTCCAGGTCAGAGAGAGATCTCCTAACCTTATAATAAATGATTTGCTGAAAAATATGTATTAAAGTTTGTCAAATGGTGGAATTTTATATAAAAAATATGGACCTCTCTCTAGAAATATAGGCAGAAATGTTAATATTGTATGATTCTTGGCAAAGATTGTTTAATATGCCAAAGTTTGTAGTGCTGTTTTTTTATAAATATATATGAATGTTAGTGTCTGTGTGTTTAGTGATATATATTTGGTGTCAATATGACTCTAGCTTTAGAGCTACTAAAGGTGATAAAAAGAATTTAAATAAATATAATATAATTTTTTTTTTGATTTTGTAACCATGCTTTTATTCTGATTCCTTAAAATAATGTTATGATTGCCTTTTTATGATATTTGTAGTGTTGTTCTTCTGCTATTGTATTATTTTTAGATTATAATCTATATATGTATTTAACTCAATACTTTGGCATTTGTAGAGAACTGGAATAAAAAAATATAAATTAACTACAAAAACAAAAAATAGCTTATCAAAAATTAGAGATGTCTTGAGATCCTTGCAAGCCTTGTAGCCGCTCTCCTTGCTTCTAGAAGGGTGGTTGTCTGCCTCAGCTCCGAAGACGAATTCCATGTTTTTGCCATGTTGATCGCAGAAGTGCAGCCCAGTGAAGTAGGTCTCCTGAGATTGCTCATTCCACTTCTTGTCCTTGAGTCCGAGGTGCAGAGTGTTTAAGTGTAATTATTTTTAATTGCATTTAGTGCATCTTTATTTATTTATCAATGTGAGTATACAACTTTGTAGAATGTTAGATTAAAAAAATGAAATTTTTCATGTATTTTTTTATAAGTGTGAGTTGAATAAAGTTGTACAAAAATAACTATTGTATATGTTTTGACAAAGATTGTCTAATAGAGGATATTTAATTTAAACAAAATAGTATTTTTATCGTTAAATGAGGATACTTATAATTGATATTCAATCCCAAGGATTCATATCTTTAACGTTACGTCAAATACGTCTCTTCTGCATAGGAGCAAGAGGCTCAAGTCTATTTCAACAAAGGGCCCCTATCGTATAATTAGTTGAACCCCTTAAAACGAAAGAATGTTGTAATATATGTATTATTAGAGGAGCTTGTGTTTTTGGTTCAGCTCCTTTTAATCAGTTAAGATCTCATATCGAAATTAATTCACTTGTAATACAATTAAACCTTTTTCCTTTAGAACCTTTCGTTTACTAGTTAATATAGTTTTTCAAAGGTAGCTTTAATAACAAAACTTATGTTTGATCCTAGATTGAAGCTCCTGCAAATCTACTGGATCCTTATATTTGTGTTAATGGTGGAATGACTTGTAAATAAACAAATAGAAGTTCTATACAAAGTCTATTTGGATTTACAAATGAAGGACTCTGAAAATATTTATAGCGGCCCAAAAACTTAATCTATTCCTTCAGCACAGTTTAAATTTACAATATATTAATCATATTGAGTTGCCCTATCATTTCTTAAAGACTTTTTCTTAATATTTCATTTTTTTCTGATTATGTTAAGTTTTGCCTATAATTCAATTTTGTCAAATTGCATAGATATTTTAACTGTAATTATTTCCTATTTATATATGTCATTTTTATCTTTTATCAACATATTCAAAATTTAAATGTTGTTATGTCATTATTATATGTTCTACATTTTATATATATTTATATATTTAAGATAGCAAGATTAAGTAAATGTGGCTCTCCTTGAGTAGAGTATTGACTTTCTTGTTAGCTAACTGATAAATAGTAGATTTATAACTTATGTTGAATAAAACGACATTTAGTGTATGTTGTGGTGAAATTATATACTATTTATTTTGACGCTACATATAGTTTGCACTTTTTATTACAAAGATTAAAGGTTTTGATGGAGACACTTGATTATAGGGAAGAAATGATAATAGAGTCAAATTCTAAATTTAGACATAATACAAATATATTTCCTCTTATAATATATATTTGTATCAATAATGATATTTGATTAAATGCCTACAGAATAGAAAATAATACAGAATACAATATATATAGAGCTCCCAAACAAATATATATTATTAAAGAATTGGTTATTGACTCATTATTAAATTGTTTGCCTTAAAGCTATTTTAGTTTATAAAAAAAATCTATTTAATTTTAACTTAGCTTTGATAGTTGTCCAATGAAGATTAATATTACTTAAGAATCAAGTAGGGTTTTTAGCCTCAATATTTTTTTATTAATATTATCGCTCATAGAGCCTTAGGTTGCCAGTGAGAATATTATGTTTGTAAGGATTTCAATAAGTTGCATTCAATAATCAATAAACTTTGACATTATATTTACAGTCACAATAATCTACACGTGACGTCATATTTAATGGATTCAGACAAGGGTATTGGATACATGTGATCAAGCCATATAAATATAGGTAATGAAGTAACGGCTGGTACCACTGTAATTATGGGTATTTGTTAAGCTCTCCATTGTTGTTGAAAGGCAGCAGACAGAAAGAGTATGAAGTCTCACTCTCTCTTAAGTTCTTTCTGTGTCTCTCTTGTCTTATACAATGGAGAACTATCAAATACCCAGACAATATTCAGAGCTACCATGTGTGATGTTGGCACTCCATATTATCTTTGGATAAATCTAAAAACAAGTCCATAACAAATCAGTTATTAATCCCTCTTCATTTGCAGGGATCCCTGAGTGGCGGGTAATTTAAACTGCTGTCTTTTTTCCCTCCTTTTTCTTCTTCTTCTATCCAAAGAGCAATTAAGAAGAAGAAGGGCTTCTCTTTTTCCGCAATTACCTTTTCCTTGAAGCATAAGAAGAAGAAGGGGTTCGGTTGCTATTGGAATGTGATTAGGTGAGCTACCTTTCAAAATAGGAGGAGTAAATAGGAGGTCTGCAAGTAAAGCGAGCAGCCAACAAGACTTATAATGAGTTTTTTTGAGGAGCAACAATTATTATTGGTATTATAATGAGAAGAAGTGGGAGGAGAAGACGAGATAAGGCTTTTGTTTTCACCAAGAGGAGCTTCAAAAACTTCTTTATTGCCTCTATACACTGTGTTTTGTTTTTTTCTCCCCGTCTGAACACATATGAGGAAATAACATATTATAAATACGTCGTGCATAAAATCATTCTTTTTTTACTCGAGGAAGTCCCCGCCAAAAAAAAAAAATAGAGTGGAAAATACCTCCCATACTTTGACAAAGGTCCTGAAATGCCTCCCAATGGGCTTCTTTAAAAATGCATGTATATCACTTAAAAAGAAGCCATTTAAATACATCAAAGTTAAATGCAGATGTTAATTTACTGAGAAAAGGCTTAGATCGACTACCCACTCCACTTTGGATCACGGATCCTTTCTGGATCCGATGTCATACAAAATAGTATCTTTTTTTTTTGTTGGTGTCTAACGAATAAAGTCTATCGTGAATCAGAGCCAACTCCTGAAGCTGTACAAAATTGGCGAGAAAATGTGTCAAAAGTGCAGCTGACATTGAGTTTATTAGTTAGACAGATCAAATGAGTGGAGCTCGCATACTAACTTGCTATTGGTCTGATTTTGAAATCTGATCATTAAATTAGAGATTTCTTACTTTTGGCTTCATATACTTAATTAAGTTTTTTTTGTACGGAACCAATTTAATAATGGTATCAATCATAAAAAATATTATGGGAACATGTGGCCCTATCATATACATTGGACACGATATTTAAACAGTTTGCGCCTAAAATGTTTTAAAACATCCATTGGATTATTGGATTTTCTCATCTGTAGAAATTTGTAACCCTAAATTTGGGTACGGTTACTTTGATCTCCTACCTGAGCTAGAAACAAAGAGAAACCACACTTCAACACGGCCATCGTGCTAACATTCCTCACAAACTCTCTATTATTGTACTTATATAGAAGGATCTGATCCGCGAGTCCCGTTGAACATATTCATGAGCCGAGTCAGTGCTAGGAGCGACCACATTGATGAAGGAGCTCCCAAACGTCTCGTCTCCTCCTCCGATCATTGAGGAGGAGGATGAGACGAGACGGGGCAAATATAATGACTGGAATCATGCCACCCGTTCCACTCCCAGTCGAGAAATTTGATCCCAAGCAATGATGAATCAATGTAAGCAATAACAATAATAAGAAACAAGCAGGAGCACTCTGGATGACGAATACTTTTTTCCTTCTTCTATAATAAGTACAATAATAGAGAGTTTGTGAGGAATGTTAGCACGATGGCCGTGTTGAAGTGTGGTTTCTCTTTGTTTCTAGCTCAGGTAGGAGATCAAAGTAACCGTACCCAAAGTTTTGTTTCCTTCTCCAATGTCATTTAAATTGTGATTCAATTGTCGAAGTAACAAGCTGAAATGTGATATCGATCAAAAGGAAATGTCTTTCAAAATAGCATGAGTTTATACTCTTTTTATTATTTATTTCATTTCTTAAAATTCTTAATGTTCTTTAATTTTACTTTTTTAACATAACAATTTTCAGATTGCATTAATTTTATAAATGACGCACGGTTAAATATGAGTCAAAAATAAATAATTAATAATTTTAGATCTTCATGAAGTCTTTTGAGATACAATTTGAACCTTCATAATGAGCATAATCCTTATCTAAAAACTTTAGCTCACAATGCAAAGTATTTTAGAAGGGAATCTCAGACAATTAAACGAAGATGGAATGATGTAAGTCGAATAGTTTTTTTAATTATTCAAAATCCATCAATTTTGTCATATGCAAAAGTGGCCAACTTTGGACCATAAAGGCACGTCTTGTTCTGGTAATTGAGGACTCTGCAAATAAAAACAGGAATAAGAAAAGGCAATAAAATAAATGAAAAATAGAGAATTAAGGTTATGCATGCCACCATAATTGAGAATGGAAAAAATATATACTCAATGGACGTCTTAGATTACACCGAGCATTCATAAAAGACACATCTTTATAAAGACATATATCACTTAATTCCCGCAATAGAGACTTTTATAGGACATGACCGGAAATGCATCATCTCTCGACGTCTAATAAAGATCATCTCAACATATAATATAACTTCAAATGCTTTTATTTTTTCTTGTGAACATCTGGGTTTTATACTTCTTTTCAAAATAAGAAGCCATCTTTTAAAGGAAATAATCTATGAGTGATAAAATGGACTTATTTTGTATTAAGTAAGGGAAAAGAAAACATTCCTCCTCGACGCTTGACCGAGATTGCAACAACCCCCCCGATTAACCTGATCCATTCAATGGCAGGAGCCATGTAGGTTTAATGGATCCTCTGGAATTTTTCAATTATGATTTAAGATATGTTATTGATTTAAAGCAATAATAATAATAACGAGAAAAATAAAAGGAAGAATGACCTGAGGTAGGAATGTGACAACCTTACGGTCTTTCACGGTATCCATCTTCTTTTTTTTTCCTCCTTCTTTTTTTAATTTGAAAAAGCGAGGGAAAGAGGGAGCCATTATTACATCCACTGATTACAAGAAAAATATGACAAAACTACAATCAAACCACATTGCAACGTATTTATTGATATGTGTGAAAAATAATCTTTAATAAAAAGACCTAAAGTATTGGTAGGTAAATAACCCCATATTAATATGGATACTAATTATTATTTATTATCGCATATATACTGATTGGCGTCACGTTGGAAAGCTATTGGTACGAAAAGATCCGTATTTTAGGCTTGTATCAACTCTGTTTTACGCTATTATACATTTTTTTACAAATATAATAAATCTTTCATAGATATTTTATTAAAACAAATAACAAAAAAATGTTTAAAATATTTTTCTGTAAACAAGTCGTCTTACTATTGTGACCTTTAAAAGCCTGTCCACATAAAATATACTGGATTAAAGTTTGTGTTCATATTCAATGTTATTATATAATTACTTTTGTAAATTATACATCACTAATTACATGTTGTAATTTCAAATATTTACATCCATAAAAAGAGTCTACTGCAAAGACAGATTTTTATTTTTTATTTGCTTTACAAAGCTTCATAATATTAGATATTTTCATTCAAATGAATTGACCGTCCTATTCATGAAGTCTTTTGTGGTATAACAAAACATAAAATAGATTTCTATATAAAAAATATAACAGTCATAAGTCAAATATATTGATTCCTTAAGAAATGCCCGATTGATCAGAAAACTCACAAGCTCTAAGTATTTATAAATCTTACAAAGCGGTTAATATGAACTCATTTTATAGTTGTTTGAATTAATAAAGATCTCAGAAGATTGTCTGTGCCACAACAAATATATATTTCTGAAAGGTTGCTATCTTAATAGTAATTACGACTAATTAAATTTAAAATTATTTCATAGGGTGCAGCAAATATTTTGACTATTAGGGACAGTCTATTACTTACTAGTCAAATGAATATCTGCCACAGCTCGATCTGCCGCACTGGAATTAAAGATCCTCGGAGTTAGGCGGATTCATGGAAATATGCAATCGATTTGGTTTCGTACATGGTACCTTCTTCGAGCCGTCACCTCACCTTGCTGAAGAAGATAGTCCTTGAATATCTACGTTTTTTATAACCCCTTTTTTTTTATAGTTTTGTTTTTATAATAAATATTATTTCTGTTTAGTTGAGTTTGGTCTTTTTAGGTAGATTAATTTTAAACTGTTTATTTATGTATTTTTTTACGTAATTCTACATGTTTTTTATAATTTTATGTAATACAATTTTAAATATCGATCATAAAAAATGAATATCGAATATGAATTTATTAATAAGTATTGTACAAAGATATTGTATAAAATGTTGAGTTACACCGTCGATGCTATGGATTGCCATCAGTATTATGAACGAACATTGATATGGCGCTATAAATCTTAAAAAAGTACAAACCATTTACAAAAGACCCATGGCAATGTATCATACTAAAGACTCCATTAGCAAGTGGTAAACTTCGTGGATGCCAATCTAAATGATGAAGTATTTAGCTGACTGAAGAGCCCAATATCCTGTGATTGGTCAATGAATTGAATGTAAATGGTTATATAATGTGCCGGAATGACAATAGTTTTTCAAGAATTTCATGGTCATACAACTGGCTTCAACTGAGGAATCCAGTACATCACGATGACTAAAGACCAATAAACGGAATGAAACCATTCAAAAAGGAATCAATCACTCAAGACTAGAATGAAAGAAATAGGCATCAATTGAAAACATTAAAAGAAAAGACTCATAAATTCAACGAAAGAGGACCATTGTCGACGCGCTCAGGAAATTGCTCCCATATAAAAACGGCTATCAAGCATATAAAAACATGAATGGTCGTCGGACAAGGTATTCTGATGTTTTGCAAAAAAAAAGAGTGAAGAAGCATGTAATTTTCACCCATTTTGATCTCAGTGGTCTTTTTTATTAATAATAATAATAATAATCCATTAGTTTTACATGAGATTATTATATTTGTATCCCTTGGAAAGCCCTCCCTCCTTCTGGCCATGCTTAATTATACCTGTTCATTTGAATGGCTCCCTAAATGCTGTTTTGATTCATAAATTCGGAGGAGTCGGAGTTTATGTTGATCCTATATAAGTAGTTTCCCCCCACTCTGTGTTTCTTTTTTGCATGTGTAACCTGACAGTTATGGATCCCTGCATCAATTAGCCAAAATAAAATATATACATAATAGAGGTCTCATAATACAAAAAACAACAGCCGAAATTATAATAATTATTATTTTTATGACCATCATCTTTTTTCTTTCTACGAGGTGATGGGCTCCGAATACAAAAAGCCCTCTGTATGTCTATGGAAGATTTCCCTGCTCATTTATTCTGTTGCTGTAATCATTATTATTATTAGTAGGTCCATTCTCCTTCTCAAGATACTCTAAGAAATGGCATCTTTTTACAAGATCTGATAAAATACATAAATTGAGTTAGGTGTTTGTATAATTAGTTTAATTCATTTGTATATAGATACTTAGAGATATCTAGGAGGAATATCAAATCTCTTGGAACCCCAATTAGTTTTGAGCTCAGATTTCATCATTTTTTTAATTAATTATGTTCTATGATTCACTTGCATTAAAAGTGCTTAACTTGCATATGATTATATATATATATATATATCAGGAACCGACCAAGATACCTTTTTTCGCCGGAACCCGGGCCGGGACTTCAATTTTTCAAGCCGGGCCGAGCCAAAACATGGCCGGGGACTTTAATATATTTTCGTTCCTTCGTCAGTCTTAAAGTGACAACGTTTTTTTAAGAAAAATATTTCTATTATTTTTCTTAATTAAACAAAAAATCTCAAATAAAGTAATGAAGTTTTCTTTTAAAAAATTTTATTTTAAATATTTTTTTAAAATTTCCAAAATATTTTCTACAAAAAACGTCGTCACTTTATGAATGACGAACGAACGAAAATATTAAAGTCCCGGCCCGGTGATTTTTAGACACCGGGCCGTTCAAAAAACAGCTGGGACCCGGGCCGGTACCCGGTCGTTTCTGATATATATATATATATATATATATATATATATGGCATACCAAGGATACCTCTCACTCCCCTCAAAAAGAATATCTTGGTGTTGTTTTTCTATTGAGAAATATAATCATCAAAAATATATTTTACAATGTACACAAATAGTAATGAAAGCAGACGGAAATATATGTAGTGTGCCCTTTGTTCCAGATTTTATTTTTTGCATGTTTGTCATGTTTAACAACAGGCTTCCCCCCATACATATTGTATGGATGTATTGTCAATGAGGTTATGGTAGGAGTATGGTAGTAGGAGAGGGAGTCCCTGCCATGGAGGCTGAACCCATAAACAAACAACATATTTACCATTCAATAAAAAGAAACGACAATGCATCTTGTTGCTGCTCCTGCATGTCATGTCTATGCATTGTTGACAATTCTCCTTTTTTTCTCTCTCCTCCCTGAGGCTCTGTAGGAACATCCACCATAGGACTACCAATAATAATAATACATATATAAATATAGATTCCACATTCCTGTGATTATGTTCCATAAGTAAAGAGAAGTTGCCATGGAATGAGTTGCCATTATAGTGGTTCTTCCCAATTCACCAATAAACAAAACTTCTTCAACTGGTATTTTTTCTTTTTTAAATATCTATTTTCTATGTCTAAACATCAAAATGATGATCCATTTATCGGCAGATATATTGGCACAACATTAATTCTTTTGCCTCAATATTGCTTTATTATGTTCATAATAATAAGTGACTTTGGAGAGGACAAATAAAAGGAATGATTTATATCTATATCCATGAGGAAAAGACGATTAGTGTTTAAAAGAATACATTCGAGAAGGTTTTTTTAAATTCCAGTCCTAAAAATTCCAAAGTAATTGTGTTAAAACAAAATATAATATACATTAAGCAGAACTGCGACTACCGAATGTAAATCGGCATTTAATATCGGACAACGACTAACAAAAGACAGGAAATGATTTGTTTGCCTTCAATTTCCTTTAAAATCCGAGTGCATATATGTTTTATATAAAAATAACATGTATTAAGCTACAAATAATCTTTAAGCAAAGTATAATAAATTATATATTTAATTGTCTTTTGTTATAAATTGTCCGATATTAAATGCATATGAAGAAGTCATAGAGCAGATACATATAAATTTATCTTCTTTCTTATTTACCGAACCGATGGATATTCAGTAGTTATATAATACAATCTACAGTATCCCAAATCATCGGTACCGAATCCCAGCTTTGTATATATATATATATAAACAACTACAACTTATAGTATTATAGAGCAATACATAAATATACATAATTATAAGCAAGTGCTATGCATTGAATACTAAAGTACCTGAAAGAGCATTTAATATCGAACAATAAGAGACAGTAAATGAAAAAAATCTATAGCCTTCCATATCCTACAAAATCCAAGTACATATATAATTTATATATGACTAGTATGTATTAAATTTCATATAATCGCTAATAAATTATAACAAATTATGTACATAATTGTCTTTTGTTATAAATTGTCCGATACTAAATGCAAGAAGTCACAAAGCAGATATGTACATAAATGAATTTATCTTACTTTCTTATCTACCGAACCGATGGATATTCGGTAGTTATATAATACAATTTACCAAATACCGAATCGGCGGTTCCGAATCCCAGCTCTGACTTTAGCAAAAAATAATTAGACATTTCTAGTGTCTGAATTGTCTTTTGCACATCAGCCGCTGCAAGTGAGAATGAGGCTTTATTTCATAATGCCAACTGCTTCTTATTATCACTCACGCTCTTTTTCTTTCAATCAATCACATAATAAAAAGTTTCCCTTTGTTTATCCTTATCCATGGGGCTATCTATATTTTAGTACTCAAACATTGTAGTTTCCACATTCCATTCCCCTTTGTTCTTATGGAGATGGAATTTGCTATGGACAATATTGAAGTAATGGCCGAAGCCATTCATTCAGTTAGGAACTTCTTCTTCCAACCTTTTGACTCCGCTTTGCTAGAAAAGGCACAATTAGAGCCCCATTATTTATGAGAAAGTAATTATAAGGCAGCTTTTGATATCTCATAATTCTTTTTTGAGCTCCTCGTCGTCAATTCACTTTTTTGGGTGTGAGGGTCAATGATGTGAGTGTTAATATTTAATAAATTGTGTTAATAATGGGCTTTGCAAAGAGAAGGAGAAGAAGTGTATTTGCTTGGGCTTGCTGTTAGAATCTAAGGGTTCCTCCTACTTTATGTTGGTGATGGAAGTTCTTTAGAATTATTGATCTTGCTGATGGCTAAACTCATTTCCCTGAGCCACATAAATCCCTTTGATTGGGAGATGGGCCGTTAAAGTTATAAAAAATATAGTCATATTATCAAACATGTCTTTTTTTCCTCCACGGTAAGGTCTTTATTTGGCTTGAATGTATAAAAACGATAAACATGAAACTAAATATGAAATAATTAAATTATGTTAAAAATAACATAACATAAATAAACATTTGGAAATTTAAGAAACTAGTACAATAAACATATTTCATTGAGCATTAGTTGAAGCTCATGGAAACAATTTTTATAACATCGTTCAAGCACTAAGTAACTTTATATAGAATTATAGCATTTAATTATATATTTATGAGTTCGACTCATTTCTCTGGTCAGATAATAATCTTTGGTCGTTAGAATCATAGAAATTTATAATCATATTATCATTTGCATATATTGTATATATATATATATATAATAATATACAATATATAAAGTTATTTCTGAAGTGATAAAAAAAAACATAATGTGTTTGGAAACGTTATTTAACATGAAATGATTTACAGGATTAAAACTATCTCAGCTTATATTAGGTCTTTATAGCTTAGAGACAACTTTCTTTATTATATAGTATTGAACTTGTTAAATAAATAATTGAATATAATTTGCAAAAAATAATTTAAAACCATTTTTACCTTTAAATTTTATCAACAAATAAGAATATACAAAAAAAACTTTTGAACAAAAATTATCTTTTTAGTTCGTTAAAATATTTTTTATATTTTAAAACTATTCACTGTGTCCTCAAACTGTTTTGATAATATAAGCGTACACTGTGGCACAGTTCTGTCCCGCTCGCTCTACGTTTGATATCCCTGAGCTGGAGGCGGCTTGAATGTCCAGTTGCTCAAAAATCTAAGCATCACCTACATCGTAGATCCTTACATCTTATAGGTCACCTTTGTTTTTTGATTTATTTAACGAAAAGCGTTAACTGCTTAAGAGTTATGTGCACCTACCTACGTATAATAAGTGACAAATCTGTCATTCCTGTCAAACAATACATATTTCAAGTTAACACGCATGACAAGTGAAAAATTATAGAGGAAACTTTATCATAGGTCCTATCCATTCGAACACTTGATTATAAAAAAAAAGTTGTAACACTCAAAATTCCTTTGATGATATATAAATATTTAATGGCCGTTTAGGGGCTGCCAGGCTTTATGTTTTATCATAGCATTGGAAAATTATTTGGTTGTATTTGGCAAGAGAAAATGACATATGACACTATAAATATCACTAAAAACTCTTATAATAGTCTCATTCAAAACAATATATTTAAGAATGCAAGGATTATTCACTGAGAAACTGCAAAATAATATTTAATCATTTACCAGTTTTAACAGTCACGTACATTTATCGTAATATGAATGTTAAATAGGCAAATTAGAATACGATCTAGAATTTGAAATTTCCACCACTAAAGCATTCATTGAACTATCCTTAGTTAACACATTTAGGCGTAACTTAATAAAAGACATGGGTTTCCTTATTGTGTGATCGGACATTTTTTAAATAACTCCCATTCAATCCATAATACCATCATCAATGTAAATATCTTACAAACTTGTTGACGTTCGCGAAAAATTGTCGTTCGTTGTTCATCAAATGTTATCGTTCGTCGTTCATCGTTGTTGGTCGTTCATCATTCTGAATTTTTTTTAGAAAGGAAATTAGTGATGACGTTTTTTTAAAGGAAATTTTTCCCATGAAAAATATAAAAAACGACAAGAATTATTTCTTGGACGAACGATGAAGGAATACTAATGGACAGCAAATCAATAAGTCTGGTATCTTATATCAACCTCAGTGGATTCTATGGTATTACCATTTTAAATGTTTTAATATAGATTTAGAGGAATATGTTATAAACAAATAACATATATATATATACGAGTTGCAGAGTGATTGCATAGATGATAGATAGATAATCCTACTTTATGCTGCCACCATGCTATTCAAATGGTGCAAATATCCTCAGAATGATTTTCAAGATTCTCAAGTTCAAGAATATTATAAAATATACTGCTTATAAATTTTCATAGAAGAAGTGGCTCCGTTGCCCAGAAAGTGTAAGAAGTTGAATTTGATTTCTCAAATTGAAGGAGGAGAAATGTTGTGAGTTGTTTAACAAAAAAAATATTCAAAATGTAAAGCAGAAAAGTGCTATCTGCATTCACCCTCAAACACCCAGTAAAGAAAATGATTTAAAAGTCAGTGCCATAAGCATCATCTACTTTAAACCATGAAAACTAAACTATGTTTCTTCATGTTCATTGGTGTTTCTTTCAACTGCCCTGAATATGTTTACTCTGTTTTTTTTTTGATTTATTTTAGAGTATTTTATTTTTACATTGTATGATTTTCGCCAATCACTGAATAAAATGCTTTTAACAAACAAAAAAATGTTGTTTTCTAGTTAAATTGATTGAAATACATTCTATCGTTAGTCATATATATTTTCCTTAATTCTGTCGAACCATATAGGCAAAAAAAGCTATCTGCGTTAAGGTGTATTCAACTCTCAATGTTGGGGACCAGGTTCGAATCCCGCGAGGGGATGGTCATTTTTGTTCTTTCTCATAGATAAGATCCTAGGTTCCATAGACTAATTTTAATGCTATATTGCTTATTTATATACAGTCGGATGCAATTCTGTCGAACCATAAGGGCAAAAAGAGAGTGTGATAGCCACTTGCTTTAAGGCGTGTTCAACTCTCAATGTTGAGGGGCAGGTTCAAATACTCCCGAGAGGGGATGGTCATTTTTGGTCTTCTTCATTGATAAGGTCCTAGGTTTGATAGACTAAATTACACGCTAGTATGCTTATATATATATCCTATCGGATACAATTCTATCGAACCATATAGGCAAAAAAAATCCATATACACAATGATATATGACAGATATATAGTATTTAATTTGATAAAATTGTCACAAGAATCTAGATATATAAAATAACAGACGCCATGTTTATTTAATATTTTCATCAACAGTGAAACGTCCAGTACCTTGTTAGTATTATTATTATTTAAACTTCATCATAAACCGACTAAAGCAATAACTGCTTGATGACGTAAGCAGGAAGCACTATAAGACCTACCGATGTGACGTCATCGGCAAGCAAAAAGTCAGCTTTTTATTATTATGGACATACATTGTTTATCAATATACCTAGACGAGGAGAAGGACATAAATAATTAACATACTGAAGACTCAAAGTGTGTACTTAATGATTAATACGTGTTCAACTCTCAATGTTGGGGGCGCAGATTCGAATACTCCCGAGAGGTGATGGTCATTTTTGGTATACCTCATTGATAAGATCCTAGATCCAATAGACTAATTTTAGAGCTAAAATGCTTATTTATATCCTGTCGGATGCTGCAATTCTATCGAACCAAACAGGCAAAAAAAAAGATTAATGTTGAACTCTTTGACTTAGCTATTTGTACTCTTTGTGACGTCACGGAATGCCAGTATTATATTTTGTAGTTAGAGTTATATATATATATCAGTTTGGAGGTGTGTGAGTCCCTTGGTTTGTATGTATCCTTATTTGATTATCTCCTTAGAATTGAGGAATGCAGATGAATTGCATTGGATTTTATTATTATTATTCTTTATTCATATTTATTATTTTCTACAATATTATTATTATTATCATTATTGCTTGTCAAAACTTTAAATCATATTGATTTTCTAAATATGTACATATGCGTATATAAACAGACTAACTTCCACTGTGTGTCAAGTCAACTAGGCCTCCAGGGACGTTTTGACAGGCAGCCAATGTTCTCTTCTTCTTTTTCTTCTTTCCATTTACTATTATTTTCAATGTCCATTAATTCCCTATTCCACGAACTGATATAGCAAATGATGGAAGTTACCTTTTCTTTTATTTTAACTTGAGGGCAGAGGCATTATTGCTGTATTTATTTATTTTAATCTTTTAATGATTCTCTATCATCTGTACAACAACTCTCTATGTATATATACATTTATATATTTAATAATAAATTGCCAATTAAAGGATCCAAAAGGAAAGAAATAATCAGAATACTGCTAATGCTAATAATAATAAGATAGGCACATAAATTGTTCTCCGAAATAAAAAAAGTGGAGATAAGTTAGAGAAGGAAGCCTTGGAATTTATAATGATGCTGAATTATGAGGCCAGAGCAACAAACACACACACACACAATTCTGCCTTGTGCATGAGGCCAATTATATGGTGTGGCCGGTTAGACCCTACGCGGAGTTGTGGAGAATGAATGAAGAGTTTTAAAACAATGATCGAAACATAAAATAATTGGTATTTTTTAATTGTGATTATTTATTTATATTAACTTTTCATGTTAAATATTTGTTGATGATATTTTAATCCCACGTAACGTTTAAACGTGTGATGTGATGGAGGTTATTAATGTCGTTGCAATAGGGCGAATATAGAGGCTGAGTCCCTCTTGAAGAGGAACAAGGATTGACCTAGTCTCTTACCAATATGCTTGACTTATTTCAATTAATTTGTTTTTATCAAAAATATAGATTTGATAAATAAACATAAATACAATATACTTTTAATATTGAAAATCAATGCATTTCATCTATTTATTCTTGGAGTAGAATCTCAACTACACGTCAGTTTATTGACCTGGTCTCTAACCACTAAGATTGACTTATTTAAAGTAATGGTTACTTATCAAAAACAAAGGTTGGTGTACTTAAACATTATTACAATATATTTTGTCTATTTAAAGTTAGTGCATCTATTTACTCTTGGAATAGAATCTCAACTACACGTCAGTCTATCTGCCTTCATAATGTCTACAGCTGCTCATTCTCTGAACGCAATCAGGCGGATCAAGTTTTGTGTAAAGAAAAAATTAACACAATCCACCTGTTTGTTTATTTTAAATATAAAACAAAGATTTTTTTCATTCATAAGATAGAATATAATATTATGGGATTATATAAATAAATATATATATATCCTAAATATGTCCAGATCAATGAGTAAAAACTAGTTATGTTTTGATACATTTCTGATGATTTAAATATATAATAATATGATAATATTTACCATAGAATTATAATATGTACGACTACGTATTTAGGGCATATGTGCAACTATAGAACATCATAATTGCTAAATGATGCGATAGTTTTTGTCTACTTAGTTCCATGGAATTGAAGTATCCAAGTGGGTATTAATAACCATTAAAAATTTAGTTATTCGAACTCAGAACTTTTCATGGTGAATATTAACCTCTCGAAAGGATTCGAACCTGCTCATACGACTTTGAGAGTTGAGTTCCTTTCCATCAATGCATGCCCCCACCAATAATCATTTTTAATGAAAAATTTCATAAGCTGTAAGATCCTTATCGACTTTGTCTTGCGTTTGCAAACCTATCTTGAGCCATTGTGAAGCATTTGTTGAAGAGTTTGCCAGTAGTTTGAGGTCCTTCCATATAGATGTTGTAGGAGGCAGTTATAATACAAAGATTTTACAGAATAAGAAATGGCGAAAAGAAATAAAAACACAAATTTTTAGTCATAATGGTGTATTTCAGTAGACTCCAAATCTTCCCTCGAGTCAAATCCTTAGGACTGCATTTGTCAAAACTCTTTATCCCTTTAGGGACCCACAAATCTTGGCATTTCCAAACAGTTTCTTGGGATATAAACCATTTTAAAGCTTCTTTAAAAATGTCGGATAACTCCTCAACTTGTACTTCCTTTTCACTTCTGTTCTTCATTTATTTTCCCTTGCAAGCCTTATTTGCTGAAATCAAAATAAAACTAATTAACATCATAGAAAATTGGAAGCTTTACAACACCATTATATAAAATAGATTTTGTTAATAAAAGGCCAAAAATCTCACAATATATTAAATTCAGCTATAAACATGGGGATACTATATACACACAAGTTTTAAATCATCAATATTAACATAAAACACGAATAAAAACTATGGGCATAAAGATCTTAAAAGTAAATCAGAAATAAATTTTGTTATCAATAATATCCATGACCTCACGCTCAAGAACCGCTCCGACGTTTCTCTCTTTTCATCATCAACGAGCAGGTCCCCTGCACCGCCTCTCCCATCTGACATGGTATACAGCAGTAGTTTCGACGCTTCGTCATGCAAAGCTCAACGTTTATCATTGAATCATGAAATATTCATATCTAAGAAATGACTTTTTGTGCGCCTATAATTGTATTTGTTTTAGATGTGTTGTTTTTCCTATACCTCCGCAATTTGTGTAAATGAAAAGTATAATAAGCTTGCCTTTTGGCCGAGAAAAAAAATCAATAATATCCATGACGTAGATTATTTTTGATAGTATCGACTAATCTTCATTAAAAGATGTCGGGCCAGGGATAAAATTTAACCACGTCATAAGCTTCATTCCACGAACCGTCCTGAGTATTGGGATCCGTAGGCGAAGAACACAATACCTTGCAGTCGCGAAAATAAAATAAACTTGGATAATAAACTTACTCATCTATCTATTATTTTATTTTATTTATACCCATTTTTTGCGCTTAGGAAGGGAGTGGATCATTGATTTATGTTCTTGGGTCCTTTGACCTTTCCGCTTCTTGTATATATATTTTTTTCATTTGACAGAAAAAATAAGATTTCTTTCTCGTATAGACAAGAGCAACCCAAAACAGCTACAGCTACTAACCTTTAAGACCAAGAGAGGGAGAGAGAGAAAAAATGTTTACAAACAATTCCATTATGTTGTAGAGTCATCGATCACAGGTTTTTGACAGGCTTGTAATTAATTATATTGAGTTATGTTAGTCACCACACACAAAATGTTTCTTTTGTCCGTGGATATTTATGAGGAAAGGATCGCTGAGAGGGGAGCCCGCTAAAGGAAATATATACAAAGACAGAAGAAATACATGGACCCCAAATACGCATGCAAAAACATGCTAATATTTACATTTTTTTTTTTTTTTTTTTTTTGCATCCGATAGGATATAAATAAGCATTATAGCGTTAAAATTAGTCTATCGAACCTAGGATCTTATCAATGAGGTAGACCAAAATGACCATCCCCTCTCGGGATTCGAATTTGCTTTTTCTGGGTTGACTTGCCTATTTGATTCGATTGAGTTGAATGCGTGAGGATATAAATAGCATTTTAACATTTATATTAGTCCATCTAACTTAGGATAGACTTTTCAGTTGATCAACATTGACCTCTTGGGAGTCGAATGTCGAACTTTTGTCCTCAAGATTGATACATGAACAAGCTAACGCAATGAGCTAACGCGCTTTGCGCGAACGAGTTGTTAGGAGAATATATCCGAGTATTGATACTATAGTAAAAAAATATATATACAAATAATGTGGTATTCTTTAAGTCATATTCTTATACCGTAGAAGAGCAAAATATATTTTATAAAATCAAATGTTGACTTCTTCATGGATTCCGCGCAACTTTTTCATACGCAGGGGATTCAAATACAAGGTAAATGCTATGCTATTGGGTCATATAAGTTGTTGATATACCATTTCATAAATGTATAAAATAAATAACATGCCATGAGTATAAAACTATTTAATGTTGAGAATGACATTAATTATATAATATAAAAACTATCATTTAACTGATAATTTTGCTTTTAGGTTCCAGTATTCAATTTTTTTTTTTTTTTTTTTTTTTTTTTTTTTTGTGCTATGGTTCGATAGAATTGCATCCGATTGGATATAATAAGCATTATAGCATTATAATTAGTCGATCGAACCTAGATCTATCAATGAGGTAGACCAAAAATGACCATCTCCCTCTCGGGATTCGAACCTGCGCCCCCAAATTTTGTCAGATTTTTACAATCACATGTAGTGACTGATGCAGAGGTCCTTTCACATTATCAAACGCATAAAACATTCGAATAGGCCACTATGGCCGTTTTGCCGAACCACTTTTGGCTATATAGTAAAATATTGGTGTCTGTAGAGGGAGTCTTAGCAGATAAAAATGAAAAAATGTGTTAGTATATCACTCCCTAAAACTACCTTATTTTGTAGGTCTGGCGAAGCAATGAACTCTTTAGTTATCGGAGGCACTGATATACCATTATTTTTTATTAATAACAACCATGACTGGAACAAATAGTATTTGCGAGTGGCCATAATTCTAGCGCTAAATAAATAAATATATATATATATATAGTATTAAATTAAATCCATCCAATAACACATAGATTACGAGCATGTTATATACCTACTATGTAGATTCCAATTTCAATATAGATTATAGCGTTTCGGATGTGAGAACACACTTAACATAATGTGTCTCAAACCTGTTTTGATTATTTAATACTCTAATGTATTGATTAATTAGCTATTTCTTCGGTGTATCATACTCATTAACTAATGACTGGATGCTGTCATAACGACATTTCATATATGTTTTTTTGTAGCTGTGATTGCAAGCAATTTTTGTATTTTTGTATTTTCAGTGACAACAATAAGATAATGTTTAATACCTTTAATATTCTTTAAGATTAAGATTCATTATTTTATTGTATTTATCATTAGAACTTGTATTTTTACCTCCGCCCGAGGGGTATTGTTTTCTCTGGCGTTTGTTGTTTGTTAGTTTGTTGGTTTGTTAGTTTGTTAGTTTGTCAGCAGGATAACAAAAGACTGAACGGCTTCGAATGAAACTTTGTGGAGTTGTTGAAAATGTCAATAGAAACAAGTGATTAAATTTTGCATCTCTAAGTGCTTTTTATAATGCAAATGAGCAAAATACTACTACATAATAATGAAATGAGGTCTCTATTCAGGTAGTAGGAAAAGACAAACGCGAAAAATATTCATTGACGCATTATTGTCTCATATTCAGCTCAGGACTATGTTAGCCCAGTGACGTTAGCTTAAACTTCTTCCTCTTCCCGTCTCTGAGTGCTTTTTTTAATATGCAAAATGACTAACAGAGAGGAAACCATGATTAGAAATAGAAAATCGGGCGTGTGAAAGGGAGAATGTTTGAATGGGAATGTTGTGGGATCGCGGAGGTACACCCCTCTGGTGTAATATGCTTCTAGTTGGTTATAATTTTGATTTGTTTTGGCATTTTATATTATTTGACCTTTGTTTATGAATGCAATTTTTTATTGAATTCTTAAGTTATTAATTATATGCAATTTATCTAAATAATTAAGTTTCTTCTAAAAAAATATTTGATTTTTAGAGAGTTGATATAAACTAAGAATAGGGAATAAAAAGCGTTACTAGGAATATATATATAATATATATATATTTAGATTATATTATGTATATATATATATACATTTATTTATTGATGTATTGAAAAGAACCCTATTATTTTATTGTAGTGACCGCCCCATCATTTATATTATTATTAAAGAAAGGTCAACTAAATTGATTTTAAAAAATCCAATATATTTTATTCCTGATGAAGTCAAATGATATATAAATAGTGTCACAGAAAGTAATATAAAATCCACCCTAATTTAATCCTAAGGTCAAGTTGGTGTATTGCTTAAACATGTTGTCTGAAACCACGAACAAAGGCTAATTGTTTTTGTTTGTATAGATAGATTGTTTGCTTTTTAATATGCATATTTTGTTGTTGATTTTAGATAAATGCTTAATGAAGCAAAACATCTGAATTAACTAGTACATACAAAACAAAATTAAGAGCCATTACAGTCAATGCCTTGATTTGCCTGAACCATCTTTATTGATGTTTGCATGATAGGATTATATAAAACGTTTGTAGTTCATTTAAACTGTACACTTGATTATATATACAATATATATATATCTACCTAGATATATAATATGGAATGACTCATACATTTAATTAAGCAAAGTGGATATATATTTTATAGATTAAATGGTCTAAAACATGGTACAATGTTATTAGGATTTGGCTGTAGGTGATTGTCGGATTCCACGATAGTATGAAATGTCATTATAAGATGATTGGAATCGTAAGTGAACATTGACATACTGTTTTCATTCAGATATATTTTAGCACATCCCATAGACCCTTCTGGTGGGTTCTTATAGAGATGGAGTTACTTTTTGAAGGAGTTAATATTTCATACAATATTTGTCATTCTGTCATTATTGACAATAATGAATAAACCGATGATCAAATTGGGAGTCATTGATTATTTTTGGCGATAGAAAATGTCTTGACAAATGAGTACTTATTTTATACTTTATTGAATACTTTAGTGTAAGGGATGTTTAACTGGTACCCTGTGTTTGAGCCGGACATTCCCGACGTCTCAAAGGGTACAGGTTATAACCAATAAATAATTAGGGGAGTGATAATTTGATGAGATCTTAATTTTTTAAACTGTACTTTATTTGAACATTTGATAGTCAGATATTAATAACAGGCCGACACTAAATCAACTAAAAGTCTATTTTTAGATACTTTGCACTAAAGTCATACCACATTCACGATGTCCTAAATCCTTATTTTAAAAGAAGAACATAATGTATGTGAGAGAAATTACATTTGAAATACAAATATGACGATTTTAATTTAAATTATTATTTAATCAAAGCCAAAATTAAAAAACAACGCACCAATAAAAATCACAATTGTAACCAAAAGTATGATAAAACTATAATTATAATAAAAATCTACAATTTTTAACATATAAAGTATAAACAGGCAAAGCACATGTTGAAAATAAAAACTATAATAATAGAAATCACAACTATAACAAATAAGTATAAAATTGGCCAACATAGCTTTGGAGTGTATCTATAGGCAAACGGAGATATTCGGAATGAATCAACATACAACTTAAAAACCATTTTGCTACCAGTTTAAACTTTCGTTGAAATTGTATTAAAATGTTTAAAAAAAATTAATGTGTTCCCCGTAAGTAAAAAACTATCATCGTTAAAATTGACTTTTATACTTCATGTTCAGGATTGGAATTGGAATTTGGTTTCTATTGCATTAAATGGTAGCTCCACTTAGTCAGTTTTTAGATCCCAAGTTGTGGACTTCGAGATCTCCCATTCTGAGATCTGGGTCCGCCATTTTGAAAATCAGAACATTTCCTAAAAACATAAAATCATAAATGATTGAATTAATAAACAGTTCTACTATGGCACATCTTGTTGTGGACTCTAATACTCATAACTGAGGCCCGCCATTTTGAAAGTCAAACATGCCCTTAAAAAATCCTTGCCATTTATGATAGTATATCCACAAACTTATAGACAAAAAGCTTTTGTCTATAGAGACTTATGTAGTTTAGCCTATATCAAAATAATATTTTGCAAAGTCTCTATGAGTAAAAGTCGACTCTCTGAGCAGCCATAAATCATTCAACCCCATCAAAACAAAAAGATCCCATCTGCCCCAACTCTCAAATATGTGTTATTCAGCCCCACATGCAGGCAAAATCGATGACATTTATTATTATCATAGCTTTTTATGGTTTTTTGGTCAATGAATCAGGTTTTATTTATTTTTATTGTTAGGGTCCCGATCTTGTGTCATCGCAGTCATTAATATGGTACAGAGAGGTATTTTAATATAAATTTCAGTGGTCACAGGTTTTAATTCTATTTTATTGTTTTTTAATTGTCATAAAATATAATCTTTCTT
>CP045890.1:21131349-21155429 GCA_013387185.1 Caligus rogercresseyi
TACTTCCATCTTGTAGTATTTTATTTGCCACTTTTTCTTTGCACTCTGCTACAGAATTATTTCTTTAGGTGGTGGTGGTGTTGTAAAACGCGTGTCCATTTGAAATAATATGGTCAGCCCTCAATAAAACTCACTGAAAAAAAAATACAGTGAGAGAATTCCTTCGCCCTCTGTAAAAGAAGATTTATGCCTCATTTCGAGGTGGATTGCCTTTGTTATCATTAATTTGAATCTATCTTTTTTATGTCCCTGTCCGGGAGAATTTATTTAATAGTTAAAACAACAAATACAACTACAACAGACAAAAGAATTTTTATTTTGGTGCGCAGTGTAAGGAAAGGTTTTTTTTTTACACCATCATGGTCTTTGAATCAAGTCCCATTCAGTCTCAGGTTTCACGGCGGGAAATGGACGAAAAAGAGGAAAAAAACTTGGGAGAGTTATGTTTCTTCCCCTTATAGGAGTAGATATATACCCCTAAGAGGCAGTGTTGGGTGCTTCTTTCTAGGCTTATGGATTGGGCACCCTTAAAATAATGAGTAAAACTGCAATTAGACTGTCAAACGTATCTTCCCCCCACCGCAAAAAAATCAGCCTTACGGGTCATTGAAAACTCTCCTTTTTCCTACTCTTTGTTTTTTTTAACCCCCTGCACTTGTATGCTTCCACACCAAACAAGAAGAGATATAATATTTTAATAGTACTATGCTTTTAGGCTCTGGTCGGCCATTTTAGAACAAATGAAGCGAATCATTTCACTCGTTTTTAATATGTGGAACATGTGTTTAATAATTATCCATGATGAATGGAAAGTGACGTATTGTCCAAAATAGCACCAAAAGTTATATATAATTGTTTGGAAGAAATGTCAAAAGGAGATAATGGTCAAACAAATACATTCTCTTGTAACGTTTTAAAGGGATAATACATAATAATGGGAGGATTTTTAAAAAATAAGGTAAAAAGCACTACAACTCTATATAATTAAATTCATAGAATGGGACTGGATGCCCGAAGACTAATATTTTTTTCCCCTTTATATAAATTGACCTTATACATCTATATGTTTTTTATACTTTATACATCATTTTTCCTTGGAATTATTTCTTTTTTCCCCTTGTTATATTCAGAACGGGGATCAATTTATGACAATGCAACAGAATAAATATTTCTTATTTCCCAGATTGCAAGGAATTTGCATTACAGTTGATTGAAAAAAAATCATAATTACCATTAATCGCGATCCATGATAAAATACCCTTAGTATTCTAAAGGATAAAGTTGATATCTCCGAGTAATTTTCACACACCCTGATGTCATTTTTCATAATCTAAACTTTATTTATTACTCAGCCTCCTTATCTTTCGCCCAATCACGCTCAAAAAGTTCCAGTTTAACATCCTTAACCATATACATCTTATATACATGACATACTGGGACTTTCATAAACTATTCGAAGTAGTCTTGGCCGCAAATGCATTTAAGGTATCTCTTGTTCACAACATTTTCTTATCCTTTAGACAGGCTTTGTTAATACATTTGAGGGTTCTACATAGATTACAATGAATGTTGATTCTCATTTGTGATTTAATTTATATCAAACGTGAGCATATTGATTGATAGCTCATAAGGCGAAAACTGCGCCATGATTGTTAAACAACGTCCTTTGTCTTATTCAAGTCAATAACAGCTAATTATTTACAATACTTTTGGATATAAGAAATTAAATGTCGTTTAAAATGGTTGAGTAATCCAAGAAATAACTTAAAAAATAATGTGTTTACTGTAAAAATCCATTGCTAGAGATATATAATAGGTGATTTACATCAACCACAGCCACCTTTTTCTAGAGTGAAACTAATTGCTTTAAATTATTACAGCATTTAAAAAACAGCTTTAATTTTTTTTACAAAGCTAACATAATAAGAAGTTTTAGGAGGGAAATATTTAAGAAAGATTTGATAGATCAATTTGAGGTTGCATAAAACGCCCAAGGGAAACATGACTTACATCATAAACAGCCGCTAAATATCACCCTAAATGTTGAAGCCTCTTTCTTTCTTCTTTTCTTGCTCTTACTTTAAAAAATTATCACGCAACCTCAACCCTATGTTTCGATATTCTTGAAAAGTGCAGATTTTTGTTTGTTCCTATTGATGCTAAAGTGTTAAACTAAATGTTTAATTATGTTTTTGTCGCATTAACATCCTTTTTTATACATTCTCTTTTTGTGCTTTTATATTTTTAATGGACTGTGGAATATAAGAATGTATTATCTTAGGGAATAGATGGATAGTCCTCATACAAGGCTTGCTCTCTCACATTCTCCTTGGACCCCCCCCCCTTTAAACATTACAAATTCCCATAGAGGATCCCTTTATAATTTGAGCATTCATCTATAATATTTTCTTAAGAGAAAAATATTACTTTTTAGCACCATAAACGAGGAAAAGAAAGAAAAAAAAAATAAACATAATAATAGTACTCATAATAAGTCGAAAATTTATGGGCTATTATTGTGACCTTTTTCGTGACCTCTCTCTCTCTCTCGCTTCGTATTATTTCTATTTACATACCTATAATAGTTTGCTCACTCTGGTTGTATACATATTATCATTATTAATTTTCTCTCTCTCTCTCTCCTCACAAAGAATGGGCTTTTTTGTAATTTAAGAAATATGTTCATATTTATTTAATAACTCGGACGTGATATTGAGTTAGACACCCTTCTTCTTCCTCCTATTTCTCTTCCCCTTGCCTTGTGCTCAACGAAAAGGGCTTTGTGGTAGAATGAGTGTGGATCTTTATATATTCAAAAACCCTGCTTTAGTTCATCAACAGATTGTGCAGGATCATATCGCTATGCACGAACGCAGCATTGGATTACTTAGCCTAATGTTAGATTCGACCAATCAATCACTTTTATTTTCTATGCCAGTACAGGCTCAATCGATCCCTGAATGACTAGAGAGGTGGCCGATATAAGATACTTGACCCCTTTTTGTCTGTACCATTTTCCATAGGCCCATGCGATCATCTGGTCCCCTTTGTTGATTTTTAACAACATTATCAATCTTTAAAACGATTTTAGCTGTAATATTTGTGATTTGGATATTAAGTTCAATATTAACATGGTTTTAGTACATCAACCGATTGTGCAGCGATCAGATCACAATTTTCCATAGGCACTTGTGATCATCTGATCGCCTTTGTTGATTTTTGACAATATTATCGATCCTTAAAAATGATTTTTAGCCTTAGTATTTGTGATTTGGATATTAAAGAACAATATAAGACAGCTTTAGTTCATGCACAGATTATGGAACAATCAGATCGCTAAGCACGAACGTATCAATTGATTCCTTAGCCTAGAGACTACCATCAATCATTTTCTTTTCTATGACAACATAGCCCAATCGATCCACTGGCTATTTCCCTGGCTGACTAGAGGGGTGGCCGATATAAGATACGTGACCCCTTTTTCTCTGCACCATTTTCCATTGGCCCTGCAATCATCTGATCGCCTTTGTTGATTGTTGACAATATTATCAATCCTTAAAAATATTTTTAACCGTAGAATTTGTGATTTCAATATTAAAGTACAATATTAAGACGACTTTAGTTCGTTGACAGATTGTGCAGCGATCAGATCACAATTTCCATAGGCACTTGTGATCATCTGATCGCCTTTGTTGATTTTTAACAACATTATCAATCCTTAAAAATGATTTTTAGACGTAGTATTTGTGATTTGGATATTAAAGTACAATACTAAAACGGCTTACGATGACGTAGTACCATAGAGATATAAAGACATAGATGGCTTATTGGATTCTTTAGAGGAATACGTTTGTGTCATAGAGATATAAAAGCATAGAGAGCTTATTGGATCCTTCAGAGAAATAAGTCATTGTGTCCCGAATACAGCTGAACGATGTTTCTCTGCTATTGGAGGGAAGAGAAATACGTCATTGTGTCCAGAATACAGCTGAACGATTGTTCTCTGCTATTGGAGGGAATAAGATCTATATATCTTTATACCTCTATGGTTTGTGTGGCCAATATAACAAATCTTTCTACCTCTATGATCAATTTACGATGACGCAGTACCAATACTTTGTTATATTGGGCACAGGCGACAGCTGAACGATGTTTCTCTGCTATTGAAGGGAATAAGCTCTCTATATCTTTATATCTCTATGGTTTTACCCCCCCCCCCCCCCCCAACAATGGAGGTGCTAACGAAAAATACGTCAATATTCAGTGCTACAATACATATATTCGGCAGCCTATATTCTCTATCGAATATATATAGATTAAGGCATAGGAAGATAGGACTTTACGTACGAAAAACAATTACATTTTCTTTATCCAAGTGAATTCATTATATATATATAAATATTATTTGTTCTTATAAAAACAAAGACAGATTATTTAAAAGCCCCTAAATATATGGTTTAATGTTACAAGAGGAATAGATCCTTTCCGTGTCTCTCTCTCCCACACAGATACATACTCAAAGCCTTCTGAGCTCAAATAAGGAGGACCCTAAGCGGATTATCGCTATCATCGTCGTTTAAAAGATTACATGTATGGGATGAAGAAAATAAAAAAGAGAATCAACTCCTTCTTCTCATGTAGTAATAATTTATTTATCACTGGCCTTGTGTGTAACAAACAAACATTAGAGGTCAGAGGCTCACATTTCATTCAAGGAATGGACTCTGCTAAGGGGAAAAAAGAAAAAGAAGGGAAAAACATGTTTACCAATATTTTTGGAAGAAGATCTTTTGAGTAAATGAAATAAATAATAATAATATTATCTTGCTCTGAATTTGTCAGGAAGAAAGAAAGAAGAAGTGCAGCGGAAATGTCTCATTCATCATGTAGGTTTGTTATTTAGTTGATGGAGGCTAGGAACAAGTTGAATACTCAATACAAATGAGGCGCAAAGGCTGTGTATCTGGTGCTTCCATACTTTCGGCTTTATGGGTACAATACAGTCAAATTGGAGTGCATATTTTAATTAATAGTGTAATAAAAGTATAATATTTTGTATGACACTTTGATTTCTCAAATTTTTATCATAACAAAGATAATTAATTTACGATCATTTAGTTTTTAATGACGAAACATTCGTGGAGGGTAACGTTTGATATCTCAAAATTTGGTTTATATAATATCCTTATATATATACATATGTATATATATATATATATATATACAGGTGTTCCATCAGAATTGTAAATTTGAAATGGCGAATTAAATGTACTTAAAATTAGTAAATTCCCTCATAGATACATCATTTTAAAGGAACGAATGGATTTGTATGATTTTAACATTTATTGTCCTATAACGTAAAAAACGCATCTTCTTAAGCTTACAAAAGTTGCTGGAAATTACCCCCTCCAGCCTTTAGACAGAACGACGCCAACATTCTTGCAAACATTTTTGATCGTCTCCTTCAGCGAAGGTTTGGACACATAGTATGAGAGACTCGATGGAATCTGGTTTTCAATATAAACTCGAGTTTGTGCTGCAGCCCAGACAGAAGTGGAAGTCCAAAGGGTTGAGATCTGGACCGTGAGCTGGCCAGGGATTTTCCATCTTCGTCTGATGACTCGATCTCGAAATTTTTAATTTAGAAATGCTAAAGATGCATTTTATGCAATGTGGTGGAGCTCTATTTTGCAGAATGGTTCAACCTAGGCCAAATTATGTCCTGGAGCAACCTAAGGTATGAAACATCATTAACCCAGGACAAATGGTCATCATCATCAAACATGCTAGAACGATTGGAGCCATTCCATTAATGATGACAACGAAGATCAGTTTTCAGGTTGAAGTTGGTTAACAATCAATTTCAAATTTGTATATATAAAATTCCTCTCTTTATAAACAAATATGGCATATCCATATACAAACTGAATTATTTTAAGGACTTGTAATTCGCAATTAAAATTACATTTCTGATGGAACACACTGTATATATATATATAATATATATATATATATATATATATATATATATATATATATATATATATATATATATATATATATATATATATATATATACCGAAATGACGTAAATCAATAGTACATTCAGTCTTCCACTTTTTGTGACTAAAAATATAAGTATATATGTTTTTCAAACATGTATGCTCATATTTATCTTTTTCCATATCGCATAAACAGTAATTTGAGGATGTTTTGAGTCGAAGCAACATTCATTTCATATGTATGTATATTGACATCATAAGATGCCGTTTTTCACTTAGGAAGACTTAAAGTTCATGAAGGCAAACTTCCGGAGTTTTCAGAGTACTTTTTGTATGCCCATTTCTTCTTCTTCCTTTCATTAAATCTTTAAGGTAAGGCTTTAATCTAGATTCAAAGAATAAAAAATCAATTTCTTTTATGTATAATTTAATTTAAAAATAGGTTGTGAAAGGAGTATTATTTTTTTCTTCGTTATAATTATCCACGGTTGGATTCCGTTGAGGAACAGCTTAATTATGAGCTTTTAATATAAAATAAAACGTGTCATTACGGCCTTAATTTAATAATTTTCTTATTAGTATTTATTCAAATTACATTTCGGTGTTTCTTTGTGTATACAAAATAAATATTTTTAGGCAAAATATGTAGATAAGGAAAAAAATTGGACTTTAACAGAAAAATAATATTGCTGGATGTTCTTGTGCATTGTGAATGTGCACTTATCAGTTTAATGTTTACACATGAATTATAGGTAAATCTGTATCATATTTTCGTGACACATTTACTTCTCAAATGACATACATATATGATTGCTCATGTCAACTATGACAAAACATTATCTTTGGATTTAGTACAATCTCTACTAAGTTATTTCTATAGTTTAATTAATTTGTCTTGTAATATAAAATAAAAACGAAGAGCTAAGAACTGATTTGAGATTCGGATTCGTTCAGTCGTACCTCGAATTTAAAATTGCAGTATTAATTTTTTACATTATGAGAAAATCTATACTATATATATATATATCGGGAAACGACCGGGTACCCGGCCCGGTTCCCAACTGTTTTTTAAGCGTCCCGGCCCGGTGTCCCGGTTTTTTAGACACCGGGCCAGGACTTCAATATTTTCTTTCGTTTGGCATTCATAATTTCGAGGACTTTTTTATAGAAAAAAAATCTCCAAAAAAAGTGAGGACTTTTTTTAGAAAAGAATCTCCAAAAAAAAAGAAAAAAATTCAGAAAAAGTGACGAAGTTTTTTAAAATATAATATTTCGAAAATTATTTTCTAAAAAACGTTCTCATTTTTTTGGGAATTCTTTTCTAAAAAAACGTCCTCACTTTTTTGGAGATTTTTTTCTATAAAAAAGTCCTCACTTTTTTGGAAAGTCTTTTCTAAAAAAAGTCGTCACTTCACAATGTCCAAGGACCAAAAATATATATTAAGTCCTGGCCCGGTTTTGGCCCAGCCCGGCTTGAAAAATTCAAGTTCCGGCCCGGGTCCCGGCGAAAAAAAGGTGTCCCGGTCGTTTCCTGATATATATATACATATATATATATTTATTATATATATATATATATATATTATATATTTATATATATATATATTTATATATATATATATATATATATATATATATTTATATATATATATATATATATATATATAACTGAAATAATTCAATAATTTATTTTACTTATTATTCAACTATTTTTTATTATCTGCCATTATTAATAAGTTCAAATTAATATATATTATATTAACTCTGGTACACCTGAACTCAATAAATTTAGATATATCCATGACATTAACACCTAGTGAGGATGTCTTTTATTTCTACGCCCCAACATGTAAATATTATCTATTGTGTTGACGTTCGCTTTTGAAAAGTAGCCGTACATCGGTTATAAAAAGCAAAGTTTCAAAAATGTTGTTTAAAATCAATAATTGTTTTGATGTATCCTCTCAAAATTGAATTATTCTATCATATAAATAAGCATACTTTACTTTAGCTGTTTTAACATATGATATCATTCCCAGTTTCAAGTATTTGTTGATGTTTTTAATCGAATTTTATGAGCTTTCATGCTCGAGAATTGAAATGTCTTATATAAATTAAAACAATAATAACATATTATTGTGGATATCCTTAAGAAACCAAGAACCTAAATTAATTTATTAGTCATAAACAGAATTAAAAGCCAAACACGATTGTAGTGTTAAATTTGTATCCTATATTATTTAATTTAAAATTGCGATGCAATCTGAAAATCGAAAGCTATGGGCAGCTTGCAAACGCAAAAGGATCCGGTGCTTCTACATACATCCTTTTACTTTTCCTCCCTCAAACAAATAAATAAATAATGCTTACTTAAATATAACAAACAGGAAGCACTTTATTTTATATAAAAAGCACACAAATAACATGTTCGTCATTAAATAGGGGTTTCAGCTGATTTTAGCATCCAATGGACAACATTTGTTTTGCACAACTTTTACCCCTCTTAATATATTTATTTGTACTGACGTACAAAAACTTTGTTTCATTATTAATTTCCCTTTAGAGTATCTTAAGTATTAAAAGACATATTTGTAAATACATATTATAGCATAGCACAATAGACATTATTATTACTTAAATCAACGGGAAGCCATTTTTAATAATGGTTTTCACATTTTTTAACATGTTCTGTGAAAAACAAATAAGTTATTCGTCATTAAATATAGCTTTCAGCTGATTTTGGCATCCAACTGCCAACATATGTCTTACATAACTATTACCCTTCTTTATTCAGCTCAGTATAAATTAAATAGAAAAGAATCGATCTCCTTTTTGAAGCAACAAACTATTCTGTGATAATATAAATACATGCCTACAAGGGTATACTTTGTGAGGTAAAACGAAAAAAAATATATTTTTATCTAACATCTCTTTTTTTCATCAAATACCCTTTTCACACTCACGCAGGTGTTGAAAAGGCCTTTTGCCTTGGCTTGATGGTATATTTTAGTGAGAGATTGAAATAAAATTTAAATTCGTCTAAATGAGCATTTCATAAAATAATAATGATGATACTTTTATAGTGGGTCTCATAAGTAAGCTACTTCATAATATTATATGTATATCTCGTCTACAAGGTTTTTTTTTCATGAGTGTTGGAGAGGGGTTAAAAAGGCATTATTTATTGCCTTGTTATTCTAATTGGAGGTTGATGGATGATGGATCTGGGGCTTGAAGATAGGATTTATGACCCTCAAGGGTTGAGCAAGCATCTCTGGGATTTTTTTCAAGTCATTTGAATGCTGACATATCTATTTTTCCCTAGGGATTTGTCGTTACAATCATACATCTACTTGGTCTTTAAATTATTAGGCAACTCATAATACCCAACAACAAGATAAATTACTCAAATCCTTCTTTTGGCGCGGTGTTTAAAGAAGTGGGCAGCGACATCTGTGAGCTTAATTGTGTACTGTAAGTATGCAGATGGATACTTCAAGAGCTTACTTATTGAAGTAATATATAAGGGTATATATTTTGAGTATGAAATAAACTTAAATGGAATATCAATTAGCTTTGAACTCTTGTGTGCAATGATTATTGGCATAATTCACTTTTATATATATATATTGTTATATAAATGCTTTTAAATATACGAATGTTGGAGACATTTTAGAGATTACCATCGATGTTGACATCATCTTGGTATAGCTTATGTTTATATTTTTATAACATTAGTCGTAGCTGATATTCAAGATATATATGGCCTGTAAGCCCAAGTTGCGTCTTGGAAAAGGAAATGGTCATAGATAAGTGGATTTTGGGAGATATCAAGGGATTCGTTTTGATGATAAACTTTTGTGTTATCAAATTTTGAAGAAAAAAACATTACTTTAGTTATATAGTCCTACATCAATACCTTTTTATATTAAAAACATTGTACTGACATTGTTTTTGAAGTAACAGCGCCTACTCTGATTACCATGGACCTAAGCAAATGTTCTATTGAATGAAATATAATGATTAACTAGAGGCATGTATACACTCAGAGAGTGCAAACCTCCGCCGTCACGGGGTCCTTATGAGCCTTCCGAGGCGGATTTTTCACGACTGGGGCGGCGTAGAGGGACGGGGAGGGTTCCCCTCGACGGAAATTCCGAGAGGAAGACGCTCCCAGCACCCGATTTCACAGCACAGCGACATATATAGGCAGAGTAGGCTAACTTGAAATATTTATTAGTATTTAGCTCATTTTGCATCTTAATTATGCACTCAGAGATGCCAAAATTTAATCACTTGTTCCTTTTGGCATTTCCAACAACTCCACAAAGTTTCATCCGAATCCGTTCCGTACTTTTTGAGTTATCCTGCTGACAAACCAACAAACCAACGCCAGTGAAAACAATACCTCCTTCGGCGGAGGTAATAAACACCAAATGATTAGCTATGAAATCCAATTGACAATGTATTATGAATCAACTTTGGATCAATTAGTCAAATATTAACAAATTATTTTGTACTCCCTTCCAAGCCAAACATCAACAACAAAAAAAATGAGTATGGAAGCGAAAAAATATATTTATTCATGGCAATGTACTTCATATATAAATGTGTGTACTGCCACTTTTTTGCACAAACTCTGCGCCGTTTTGTTTCCAGTAAATTTGATAATAGTAAACTCTTTGAGAGTACAAACATGTGTTCTTCAAAAAAGGATATTGTCTATGCAAAATTCAAATACACGACACACTATTTTATTGAATAATGGCAGTGAGAGTCATGGCTTGGTTGGAGCCTGCAGGATTTAGGGCCGATTGATAGGTGGACATACATCTCGAATTTCCAGATCTACAGTACCACAGCTTTGTCATGGAAGTGTAAATGTTTTTTTTGAATTGTAGGTAGAAGAAGGGGGTTTGAAATAAGTATTTTGACATGGAATTATAGTAAATAAGAATTAATGGAGAGACTGGAAGGTTGTCAACTCATTTATCAAACTGGAAGTCTTACTTCTCCTGTAGATATAGATGACTAAGAAAAAAAAACTTGCCTGAACTTAATGAACCGTCGCATATAATTTTACTCTTAGTGTATGCATGAAAAATAAAGTTATGAATAAAATGTGTACCAATAATCTGGTATCGCTGTATACCAAAGATGGATTTTATCTCAACATTCTATCACAACATAACACGACCTCCTTATTTACTCATGATATCACTTTTCCTCTTTTTTGCTTCTATCTCTTCTCTGTGGCATATGGCGAGGTTATGATGCTTGGTTGCTGGCCAAAAACCATGTAGATTGTTTCAAAATAAAAAAATAAAAACTGAATTATAGAGTAAGGGTCACAATTATAGTTCATGGGGGGGGGGATTAAAACACCATAAATGAGGCCAAGGGATTTTGCCAGCCATGATTATGACACATAGTGTCTCAGGCTCCATAAATCACACTCATAGCTTATTGGAACTCAAATAAAGCGCCAGTGGAATTAGCGATTCCTTCAGTCACAGTCATAGGCTATTCAGGTGGTCAAACTCACCGCCAGGTTAACTATAACTGTGACCGATGGATCCTGAGGATCAAATGCCAATAACCATAGTCAAAAATCAATTGGTCGTTATTTGTCTTATTTTTAGCGGAATCCTACATTTAAAAGTAAATATGTATCGAATCTAGGATCTTATCAATGAGGTAGACCAAAAATGACCTTCCCCTCTCGAGATTCGAACTTGCACCCTTAATAATGGTGGTTGAACACGCCTTGACGCACTGAGCTATCGCACTCCTTTTAGAATAATGTTGAACGTCTTAATTTTAGTTCATTAATTTTAGCATATTTTTGGGATAACGGAATTTTTGTTCTCGACAACTCACCAAAGACCTAATTTTTTTCATTTGGTAATTTTGAGTTTTCTTTTCTTTCTTTCTTTTACTATGTCCGATAGTCAGAGTGATGTTCCATTTATCGACACATATACTGAATCAAAATAGACATTCTCTTTTTTCTTATACTTAAGCATTTGCTTTATTCAATTAATATTACTAGGAGTAGTCCGTTCGAGGAATCCATATAGACTAATGAAGAAGGATTCAATTTGGATGAATTTCGTCTCTTTGAATTGATGTTCATTCCTCAAAGGCCACGAGTAAAGTGAACCTTTATAGCATAAGTCCAACTACTTTTTTGAATATTCAATTATTTCCTCTCCTTTTCTTTCGACCAATCACGTTTAATAAAAAAACACCACTGTTTCGTATCCGTAAATCTTTATCATGAAGTTTTATTCCTCTATCGGGTGGTGAACACAGTCTCTTAGCATTTAGAGAGATTAACACCCTTCGATGAACATTGTTATATTTAAGGATGCTTTAACTTTATTCTATTGCTGAAAGGGTTATTTTTCATCAAGGTCGATCGAAATGGCACTTGAGAGACTAACACACACGCCCAAAAGATTGAGAGAGTTAAATTCGCTTCTCTTGAGCCATCTCCTTCCTTAATTTTAAAATTGAACAATTATGAAGATGATTTAGTTTTGCTCCATCGGTCTGGACCAAAACAATCTCATGGAAGGCAAATTTTCGCCCTCAAATATAAGAGTTAAAAAGGCTTTCCTTAATGTAGATATATACAACCACTTTCACGAGCATGGAGAATATAATATTTTTATGAGCAAACTCTATATCAAGTACATATATGTCTATATAAATATAATAAGATATGAGAGAGTTTGTCTTGCTCTATTGAGGTCATTTCTCCTTCTCTTTTTAATGCAAAAAATAAAAGAAGAAAAATGGAAGAATTGCCCAAATATTTTCTTAAAGCATCAAAATATTTCGCATATCATGTCAAGTAAGAAATTATTATTAAATACAAAAAAAAGTCTTGTGATATTTCGTGTGAAATAAATTTAGTTTTTTTTTCTCTACAAAAAATCGTTGCACATATCTTTGGGGGAAAGAGATGAAAGAGTAATGGGCCCCTCATTTCGTGTGTGTGGTGTGCTGTAATTTGTAATTAATCAATTATTGAGGCTAGACGAAGGAATTTCAAATACTATCATGGAATCCTAGCCCTCAAGAGAAAAAAGTGAGTATCAGCAACTGTTGATGGCATTCGATGCCACGCTCTCAAGACCTGAAAGGTTCATGTTCTCTTCCTCTAAAAACTCAAACTAATGGAAGACAATCTGTTGACCCTTTTCAGTTCTCTGTGGAATTTTAGAAGCTTTTGGATCGGAATCTTTCCCTCCTGGAGAAACTAAGAATTGACGGAAACCATGGATCCAACAGGAAAAATGTTAATAAACCTATTCAATACATGTGGCCCTTGTTTTTTCGCTCTTATTTAGTTTTATTTCTATCTTAACACCAGGATATAAAAATTATTATTATTTTACACAACGTTTGCAAAATGTTTTACATGTTTATGAAGGAAGGTTTCACCGTTTTCGGCATTATAAAAAACCTCTTGAGTACCTATTGTGGAAGATTGGAAGAACCTTACGGAATAATTAAATGATCTCCGGGATAAGGTTCTTCCCAACTTGTCCCAAACATGATAATAAAAACATTTTATTATCTGCCGCAGCTCGGTATGCCGTACTTGAATTAAAGATACCCAGAGTTAGGCCGGATCCATGGGAATATGCAATAGATTTGGTATCGTACATGGTACCTTTTTCGAGCCGTCACCTCACCTGCTGAAGAATATTGTCCTTCAATATCTCTATTTTATAACCCCGTGTGATTTGTTTTTAATGTTTTGTTTTTATATTGCATATTATTTCTGTGTAGTTGAGCTTTGGTCTTTTTAGGTAGAATAATTTTAACCTGTAATGTTTATTTATGTATTTTTTACGTAATTCTACCTACTTTTTACTCCGCCGAAGGAGGTATTGTTTTCACTGGCGTTTGTTGTTTGTTTGTTTGTCAGAAGGATAACTCAAAAAGTACGGAACGGATTCGATGAAAACTTTGTGGAGTTGTTGGAAATGCCAAAAGAACAAGTGATTAAATTTGGCATCTCTAAGTGCTTTTTTAATATGCAAAATGAGCAAAATACTAAATGAAATGGGGTCTCTATTCAGGGAGTACGCAAGAACAAACGCTAAAAAATATTCATGACGTATTATTGTTCATATATCAGCTCAGGACTATGTTAACCCAGTGACGTAGCTAAACTTCTTCCTCTTCCCGTCTCTGAGTGCTTTTTTAATATGCAAAAAGAGCTAACAGAGAGGAAACAATGATTAGAGATAGAAAATCGGGCGTGTGAAAGGGAGAATGTTTGAATGGGAATGTTGTGGGGATCGGCGGAGGTACACACTCTCTGAGTGTATATATGTCTCTAGTTATAATTGTATTTAATGTATTTCTTAAAATACAATTTAAATAAAGACCTTTAAAAAACATGAAGATCGATAAGCGAAAAAGTTATAAATATTTAAGATTGCTTTCATAATTGTAACTTATCAATTATTTTTTATGAATCTGTTGAGTTTGACTTCGAATCACTTCATAAGACGATATTAGGTCTCTTGATAGGGTATCTTCAGGCCTAAAGTGTCAATGGAAAAGTCAGCATCAATGACGATACTTTATTATAAGCATTTAAAGGCCCCTCGTAGAAATCAGAGTTTTGTAATAAATTCCTATTTCAATCAATATGACTATTCTCCTTACAATATCTTGGGCAATCAAAATGAAGGACTGAAAGAGGGGAAAACCAGGGCTTCAAAATATTTTAAATACTTGATTGTCAGAGACAATTTGTTAACAAAAATTGTCATGTTGACTGCCTATCTAATACACAACTAGTAACTGTGGACATTTTTTTTCCTAGGACATTCCTTAGAGACAAACGCGATAAGTGATTGGATATCAGCAGTTCATATATTTTAACGTGACTCAAAGCGTTGAATAATAATCCAGCAAGGCCAGGATTTTTTTTAAAATTAGAGTTGGTTTTAAAAATGTATCATCAAAAGATATGTGTAAATTTTTTATACTAAAGTTATATTTTAACTGTCGTAGGCGGACCAAAAATCCCTTTGGTATCCATTGACCCTTCGAATGAGGTTATCCCTGCTATCCTCCAGCCTATGCACCTACCGAGAGGCGCAAAATACAGGGATGAATAACGAACGCCAAGAGGATTTAAATTGTTTTTTTTTAAATCATGATCCATTTACAAGTTGAAAAATAAAAAAAATGACACAAAAAAGTTTTTTGAAAAGAGCACAAAATAATAATAAAAACAAGGACTGGATGAAGCAAAATTGTCTTGCCTCTCCGTTGATCTTAGTCTATTGAGACTAAGATCTGTATTCCATACTCTAGCCGCCGTCCATTGTGGTTTTGGTCCGTGTCACCACCTCTCTTTCTTGTTATCATGGCGCTTTGGCTTTCCTCTTATTCTTACCGAATCTCTATCGTCAACAGGGCCATTATTATTCGTTTTAATATGAACATTCTAAACCATATTTTTTATTTGTTAATTTTAAACTAAGGTGAAACCGTCACTGCATAGACGCAGTCTTGAGAATATCTCTCCTAAAGGATCAGCATGACTGAGCTTGTAATACGGAGTCGGCACGGAGACAGCTGGAGTTATCGATCATTAAATGTCTCCTACTCTCTAACGTCTGGCATCCCTCTGTGTTAGGATTCTCTCAATCGCCTCTCAATCTCCTCTTAATCCTGGGGTTCTTGAAATAAATAAATAAATAAAGAACGAAGTAAATATAAGTGTATATATATATTTCCACCAAACCTCTCCTATAGCTGTCCATGGAAGAACCCAAAAAAACTTTGGTGCCTAAATTATCTGACAGTTTGATAAATGTACTTTCAGTGCCATCGACACATCCTAGTGAATGAGTCGACCTCTACAGATATACTACTCTTGACATTGACTTAGATTCCAGCTCTTTGAATAAAGTCGTCTTCATTATATTATAAAGTGCTTAAATGAACGTTTCTAAGGCGGCCTGTGTAGCTCAGTATGAGTTGCAGCTGTTGAGTCTTCTTCTTCTTATCTATGTACATATTAATGCATGCTGATGACCCAGAAGGAACAACAAAGAAGAAGACGAAGAAGAGGAGGAGTGCAAGAATCCCTCGTATCATATTGCAATGACTATGAAATTCATTTAGAGAAATCAAGGCACTTGAATTACGACTCGAGTCAAAACAATTTTCTTTACTTAAGGGGCTGTTAATCAAATGAGGACCTATGTACACTAACCCATTCCTTCATTAATTCTCGTAATATATGCGCCTTTATTTTTGTTATATGTGTGTTTAAATAAACTTAATTGAGCTGCTGGCTATTGAGGGAGTTGGAGCTTGGAGGGTGCATGTTTAAAATTGAGAATAGGGTTCACTCCAACGATTTTTATATACAAATGGTGTTGTTATGATAAATGTTACAAATATAAATTAATGAGCCTCAGAAAAAAGGCTAAAAAAGGAGACAATTTAACACATTCTAGCATCATATAAGTAACTTTATTATAATAAAAATATAATCGGTCTTAGTTGAACTAATGCATTACATATTTAAGCTAAAAGTATCCTTAGCAATTACATGTAATTGACAAATAACGAGTAATAAATACTGAATGTCCACCTACAAAATAATTCTAAATGAAATTAATAAAATTAAATTATAAAATTATAACATTTGAAGTGCATCTATTAATTATAATTTCATTATCCCCTTCAAAACTTGACAGAGACCACTGTTGACCCTTTTTTCCAGTAACCTATCTTCCCGTCGCCACTCCAAGGACTCAAAAACACATCATAAATTGTAAATGCCTTTGCCATCAACAAAAGATCTTAGAACGTGTCTTAAATGTTACTATCTGGAATATTTGTTAGTCGCTAAACGACAAGGAAAATGTAGTTAAACATACATGACCTCATAGTAAAAATTTATTTGAGCAAAACAAATATTTAACTTTTTACTTTTCATGACATCAACTCTTATTTATATAAGCATCTTTTATTACTCCATATATTACTTAGCTTATCTCTTAGATCAGCCTAGAGAACTCAATTTGTCAGTAGCTGAACTCTATGGGAGAATCTCTCTTTAAAAAATAAATAAATTATATGTTTATATAAGTTGAAAGAATTTTTCTTATTCTCATATATTTCTCTACTAGTTTAGGGATTCACGAAAGTCATGCGGACAGTAGCTTTATTATATTATTATTCTCATAGAGGTAAAATATTTTCCTATCATATAGATATCTATATATAAGACCATATTCATTACTTGTCATTATATCGATCCTTGAAGCTTTATTCCTTTTTAATTAGAATATCTACTATAAAATAATATACTCTGTAATAAATGCTTCACACTATGTCTCTATAGCAAACAACTGTATAGAATAGAACTTAAGGTATTTTCAGTCCAACCTCCGTCCTAGACAGTCAAACACACTGAGCTAACATACTTCTCATTAAGTATTTTTGCTTGATTCATGAATATGATCATATAAAGTTGTGGCGTATATAGTTTAATGACAAAGCAAGGATTTGGAAAGTGTTATACATGCATCAATGTTCACCATTTTTATATAATTCAATATAATTAATTTACTTCATAAAAATTGGGCTTATTATCGATTAAATGGATTAATATTGATTATTGTTTAAAATAGATGCACATACAAAATACATTCGCTATAGAATGGAATCTTTAACACAACGTGGTATGCGTGCCACGCCATACAATTCAATTAATAGTTATTCCTTATTTTAAACAGACATTAAAAATTGCTGACTCAGCACAATGTATGAGAGGTTGCGAGTATTCACATTTTATGTTAATCATAGGTGCAAATCCTTTAAAACATACTTGCCTGAAGTATATATATATATATATATATATATATATATATATACTATATGATGCTATTATATAATACCTGTTTATATTCAAACAGTGAAACTAAAAACTCATTTTTCCGACATTTGAATGCTTACCCTGTAGTGCTCTTAGTACTACCCTATTTGTGTGTTTTTGAGTGTGTTGATCATACAAAGGCATCCCTGTGTGTTCTGTTTATACTGATTCCTTGCTATTTATTCGATGATAGCCTAAATATTTATTAATCAGTCTATTTATTTATACATGTGAGAATAATTATTTCTTCCGTACTTTCCTCAAATACATTCAAGCTTAATATATGTATATCTTCCATGTATGATGGAGCAATGTTTTAAGACGTATGATGCTCTCCTCACCACCAATTATTACATGTCTCCTGTCCCTATGACAGGTCCTTTTTAGCTTTTTAAACATCGCATTCCACAAGGAGGATTCTAATATATTTTTCTCGTCATGCAATGGGGCATCATCAGTCCAAGAGAACCTTTGATTATAAGTCCCTGCTTGACCCTATGTGTTTTTGTTTCACTCCTCAGTTTTACCTTTGATAATATATACATATATGGGTATATAATTAAGCAGTTCCAAAATAGACTGCCAGAGGAAAACGATATTCTATAGATTTTGGTTTTACATCTTTTTACAGATTTTATCATTACTTTTTATTCTTATTTGATGTGTTTTGAACTATGACTCTCTTGATGTACTCTCAAGGACTTTGGGCGTACAAAACCTAGCATTCGCTCAATAGCTAGCTGTAAAGTTGGGTATTTCCTAAACTAAGAACTATATATATATATTATATATATATATTTATATATATATATATATATATATATAGAAACGACCAGGACACCTTTTTTCGCGTGGACCCGGGCCGGGACTTAATATATATATTCGTTTCTTCTACATTCTGAAGTGATCCCTTTTTTTAGAAATAATTTCAAAAAAAAGTGAGGACGTTTTAAAAAAAAAGAATTTTCTAAAAAACACATCTCAGAAAAAGAAAATAATATTTCGGAAATTCCTTTCTAAAAATAAATGTCCTCACTTTATGAATGACAAACGAAAGAAAAAATCCCGGCCCGGTGTCTACAAAAACCGGAACGCTCAAAAACAGCCGAGACCCGTACCGGTATACGGTCGTTTACTGATATATTTTTTTTTAGTTGAAAATAATTTATTGCAGTTTCACATTATCACGTTTCCTGATATATATATATATATATATACAGGATGGTAAGATCATATACGGCTGTTTTTCTCCTCTCAATTAAATACACAAAATTGTTAATTTATGTTCAATTTATTTATTAGACATAAATGTACAGACTGCTTATTTTATGCTTACAGACACATCTGTTCTATTTAGTAGATGATCAATCCATCTGCCTTCTACGGTCGATACAAATTGGGAGAGCTAGGGGGCCAGTGGGTCTTGGGGACGAAGTCGTATGTGTTTGACCTTGAATTTGTAGCTGTGACAACGCAAATCCTCATTCACACAGGCCAACAAAGTTACGTGAGAAACGTCCAGCTCCTTGGCGACATCCTTGATGGGCCTGATGGGTCGTGGTCGAAGATGTCTGACACCCTCCTGATGAAGTCGGGGGCCCTGGCCTTGCGGGCGCTGCTGGACCCTTTCGACGTCTGCACGAGGGTCCCTGGTATCCTTCAGCTGCTGCCTGAGACCAGCAACCCTTCTTCTGTCGATCCCGAGCAGCTCAGAGACCTGGGTTGTTGCTGATGGTATTGCCCTTTATATAAAGAATCTGGATAACGGCACACCTACGTTCTTGCTCGTTCCAGATAATAGGCTGTAGATTTCCATATGCGGCCATTACGATGATAAAATTCAACTGAAATGATCTCTCATATGTTGGCTGTCTGCTAAAAAACTTGCCATAAGTTTGCCATGTTTTATAATTTTATGAAATTTCAAACCATGTCCTGATTAGTAGGCTATGCATAGCATAACCCCATTCATTTCTACCCTCTATTATCGTACATACATTTATTAATGTAAACCCGAAATTTTATTTGATCTTGTTTTCATAAGTTTGCAATGTATTATAATTTTAAGGAAATTTTGAACCAATGTCCGGATTTAGTAGGCTACGCATACCCACCCATCATTTCTACCCCTATTATCGTACTTACCTTTTATTAATGTAAAACGAACTTTTATTTCACCTTCTTGCCATAAGTTTGCCAAGTTTTATTATTTTAAGGGAATTTTAAACCAGTGTCCGGATTTAGAAGGCTATGCATAGCATAAGCCCACTCATTTCTACCCTCTATTATCGTTCATACCTTTTATTAATGTAAAAAACGAAATTTATTTGCTCTTGTTTTTATAAGTTTGCAAGTATTATAATTTTAAGGAAATTTTAAACCATTGTCCGGATTTTAGAAGGCTATGCATACCAACTCATTTCCACCCTCCATTTTCGTAAGGGACCTTTAATTTTGACCTCCCCAGAAGAAGCCAGTTTAATCACCCCTGGCTCTTAACATACAATCATAATAATTACTCTGAGCCCGTCGTCCATTTAGTCAACACTTTGCAGGGCTCTTCAATTATGTATTTCTTCTCCATCTTTTTATTTATTTTCAAGGCATAACACAACAACAACAAAAAAAAGTGCCCATTCGTCTCCCTGCAAAAGAGAGAGAGAGAAAGAAAAGAAAGAAACAAATTGGTGGATAATGGGGAGTGAAAAGAGAGCCTCTTGGGACTTTTTAAAACTAAAGAATCTTACTCATAATAATGATAATAATGAGCACATAGAAGAAGAAGAACCTTAAGGAGCTGGTCTCCCTCTCTGCCTTAATTGCTCCCCCCGCTTTAAAAAAGCTTAAAAACAAATAGTAACCAGGGCGGACTTCTTCTTCTTACTGAGTGCTTGTGTGTGTGAACATAAGACAGAAAATACATAATTATTTCGTCAAATTCCTTGAAGGAGAAAAGTAATTAAAAAGGGTTAAGTACACTTACATTGGTGGGTAGGTAAGCGGGGGAAAACAGGATCCCCAGCGGATGATTGGGGTTAATCGAGGGGTGTTGGATGGACAAAGGCTGCAGAATCAGGTGGGACTATATATAAATAAATATATATATCAGAGCCAGTTCAGTATTCGGTATATACCTTCTGCCGATCGGCATCGGTATTCGGTAGATTTATTATATATCTACAGTATCGATCGATATTCGGTACGGTAGATTAGAAAGAGAGAGAAATTTATTATGTATCTGCTCTGTGACTTCTTCATATGCATTTAATATCGGACAATTTATAACAAAGGACAATTAAGTACAATATTTGTTGTAATTTATAAGAGATTATTTGAAATTTAGTACATACTAATCTTAATAAATTATATATGTACTTGGATTTTGAAGGAAATGGAAGGCTATAATTTTTTTCATTTACTTTCTCTTATTGTCCGATATTAAATTTACTTTGAGGTACTCTAGAATTCAATACATAGCATAAGCTTATATTGAATGTATATTTATGTAAACTCTATATTATAAGTTATAGTTGCTTATTTATTTTGCAAAGTTCAAGTTCTTCACACAAGGGAGCGCTTGGGCAAAGCGACAGTTGAACGATTTTCTCTGCTATTGAAGGGAATGCTCTCTATATCTTTATGTCTCTATGTGAATGTCACAAAATTCATAATTTCAAATATACCGTACCTATTGTCAATCGGTACGGTATTCGATAGTTTGTACTGAATATCGTATAATCGGTTCGGTATTTGAAATCTACCGTCGGTAGTATCGAATACTGATTTACATTCGGTAGGTGCAGCTCTGATATATATATATATATATTCATTTATATGTAGGTGATTAATTTATTTCTTCCATAATATACGAGGTTGTTTCGGATAATGATGCGAATCAGTTTATATCTTGCAAAATATTGCATCAATCTTCTAAATCATAGGCTTAAATTAAAGCTCAGACAAATTGAATTGATTTCTTTATTATGTATCAAAACCGGTTTAAAACTTTGTTTTTTAAGAAAATCAAGCTTTTGTTTTTGTTATTTCGTAACATTGGGTCAAATTTTCTCAAAAAGAGAAATGTCGCGCATCCACAATTTCGTGGATGACCTCGCCAAGGCCAGGAAGACTACCAAGGAGATCAAGACCATGGTCGACACGGCCTTTGAGGTCAACAGCATCTCCCAAAGCCAAATCTACCGCATTTCAGCATTAGTTAAGGCCGGGAAGGACTCTTCAGACAAGAGGAGCACGAACGGGAGGAGGAAGGTCCGTACCGACGACTTTAATGAGGCTGTGAGGGTGTACGTGGAGGCTGACCGTCGGGTGACAATGGAGGAACTGGCTATCAAGTTCGAGACGTCGATCAACACCATTTTCCACGTCCTCCATGACGATCTTGGGCTCTCAATCAAGTCAGCAAGATGGATCCCCAAGATGCTCACAGAGGATCACAAAATGAAGAGAGTGAGGTGCGCACAAGCCTTCTTGAAACTCAATTTTGAGCTCGGATTGGGGTTTCTGGACAAGATTGTGACAATGGATGAAACCTTTGTGTCTTTTTTCACTCCTGAGTCCAAACGAGGGTCATCTCAATGGCTCCCGAAGGGCTCCAACCCGCCCCTGAAGTTCAAGCGTCAAGAATCAAGGAAGAAACAGATGGTTCTCAGCTTCTTCGACAACTGCGGCGTGATCTTCCAGTACTATCTCCCGATGAGGACCTCCGTCACCGCGGCCGTGTTCAAGGATGTCATGAACATGTTTTTAAAGAAATTCAAGGAGAAGCGACCTGAAATGGCCAAAAGAGACTGGTACTTCCACTTCGACAATGCTCCGTGCCACACGGCAAATAGCACGAAGGAGTTCTTAGCCAAGAAGGGGATCAAGGTCATCGATCATCCACCCTACTCTCCTGACCTTGCCCCCGCAGACTTCTTCTACTTCCCCGTCATGAAGGAGATGCTCGAGGGCGTGGAGATCGTCGACAAGAGCGTCCAGAAGGAGTGGACCCGGGTCGGGAGGGCCATCCCGGAAGACAGGTTCCGTGAGGCCTTCAGGAAGTGGGTTGAGAGGTGGGAGAAATGTATTCGAATCGGCAGAAGTCATTTGGAAAAGATTGTTAAAGTTGTTTTCGTTATAATTGATACAGTTTTTCGCATCGCCTCGTATATACTTCTTTTCATTTATAAAACAGCGTCAATGAAATAACAATTTTTAGGTCAGAGTGTTGCATGTTCGACAAATGCTCATAGCAAATTAATTTCAAACTTATATTTTTAAATGTTTATTATCATTACTAAAAAAATTAAGTTTAAAATAGCATCAACAAACTTGTGGTTTTTTAATGTTTTATCTGTTACAAACAAGATCGTTTGAATCCAATAGGAACAAAGACTAAAACAATTTTAATACTAGTTTATTTAGAGCAATCACTAAGCAAAAAAGTTAATCCAAATGTCAACAGCGAAACGCGTCCCCTTTGAATATTGCATAATGTAATAACAATATCCATTAAGGCCAGACACTATAAATGGTTTCCCTCAATGCAGTCTTATAATATAGATCATTTTTGCTATTTTCAGGAAATCAAAATTATTTGGTTAGAATATGAAAAATGAAGAAATATTTTTTTATATTTTTTCCGGATCCATTTGCATCTAAAATTGAGTTCATTCGTCTCTATGACTTCCTCTCTCCCGGCTTCAAGTCTGGAAAAAGGTTGTTTTACTCTTTGAGAAAGAAGAAAAACAACCAATATAAATATATTGTTTGGTAATTTTATCCTCTACATCCTAAAATTAACTTGCGAGGCCACGCGCCGACTCAATTCATCTTTCTTTTCCTCCTTCCTTTCTTCACAGGAACATCAAAGACTTGAACAATTTGTTTATTATATCTCCCCCTACCTCTCCATTGAGGAAGACTCTCGTTCATACCTATGACAGTGTTCTCTAATTTACTTTGAATCCATTTTACTCATTGCATATGTCTGTGTGTTTTAAATATATATATGTAGTAGCTCGGATGTTTATAAAAAGGGAATACATAAAAGATCCTAGAGACATAATCGATTATTTCTCAATGAAGTTCTTAACTCACTCTAGACAAAATTGATCCATGAGACCAGCCACATTTCGCTCTGTGGTACA
>CP045890.1:21155529-21180736 GCA_013387185.1 Caligus rogercresseyi
TCCGCCCTACTACTAAAATAGTGCATTTTTTAACAGTACATGAGGATGACAATTGGCATGAGCTCCTCTTCTCTCTCGACAGGGACTCATCGTCGCCATCTGGGATCTCCCAATGAAGAAGCAGAAGAAGGATTGGATGATGTATGCAATGGAAGTGATCAAAAAATACACTCAGAGAGTGCAAACCTCCGCCGTCACGGGGTCCTTATGAGCCTTCCAAGGCGGATTTTCCGACTGGGGCGGCGTAGAGGGACGGGGAAGACGCTCCCGGCAACCCGATTCACAGCACAGCGACATCTATTGGCAGAGTAGGTTAACTTGAAATATTTATTAGTATTTAGCTCATTTTGCATCTAAAAGAAGCCCTCAGAGATGCCAAAATTAATCACTTGTTCCTTTTGGCACTTCTAACAACTCCACAAAGTTTCATCCGAATCCGTTCGGTACTTTTTGAGTTATCTGCTGACAAACAAACCAACAAACTAACAAACCAACAAACAAACAAACCAACGCCAGTGAAAACAATACCTCCTTCGGCGGAGGTAATAAGACTTGAAATCCGTTGGTATAAAGTTTTTAATCAAAGAAACACAGTGATAGCTGATAAGATATTGGAAGTGTTTCTACTCTTTGATTTATAATATTGATTTATTTTTATATTTATCACCCCCTTAATATGACTCTATTGCGATTAAATATTAAAAAATATTTATATATAAACTTATGCTTACCAATTCGTAGACTTGAAAAAACAATGAAAATAATTAAACCATAAAAGAACAAGTACAAAAATATATTACTTTAAAACTGTCAAGTAAAGGCAAAATAATCGAGCTAAACAAATTAATTCTCGGTCACATGGGCATTATTACTCAGATAAGATAATTTAAGAGTTTTAAAATGGAACTGACACAATCATGGTCAATAGTGTGCTCTATATGAAAGCGGAATGTTGATTAAAAAGGCGTCATACATATACTTTAATTATTTGTTTTACTTATGAATCAAAGGCATTAAGTTATAGTTTTATTTTGTATTTTCATTATTTTAAAGAAATCAACAATGTTTGTTATTAAATGATCATTTAGAGGCTTCAAAAACCATCCTTGATAGTCGGATTTACTACCTCAGATTAATATACTTTTGAATCGGCTTGGGGCGTTCAGCTTTTTGCGTTTCAGCGTCCGTTCAGCGTTCAAAAAAAATTAGCGTTCCGTTCAGCGTTCCGTTCAAGTTTTGCGTTCAGCGTTCGTTAGCGTTCAGCGTTCAAATTATTTTAAAAAGTACTGCGTAGTGATGACGTTTTTTTTTTTAGAAAAGAATTTCCCAAAAAAGTACTGCATAGTGATGACGTTTAATTTCCCAAAAAAGTACTGCGTAGTGATGACTTTTTTTTAGAAAAAAAAAATTTCCCTAAAAAGTACTGCGTAGTGATGAGTTTTTCCAAATAAAGTCCAAGAAATGTTTGGAAAAATTGAACGCTGAACGCCAAAACTCTTTTTTTTGCGTTTCAACGTTCAGCGTTCAAAAAAAAGTTGCGTTCCGTTCAGCGTTCCGTTCATTGAACGGGCGTTCAGCTGAACGCCGTTTCAATTTGCGTTCCGTTCAAAGCTCTGCTATTGAAAGATAAAAGTCGGATGGGACATCTTTAAAGAGCACATAGATGGAGCTTAACAAGACCATAGCCTATTTAGCCAAAGGGATGATCGTCGTCGAAAGGTGTGATTACTTAGATTCTAAGAGTCACAACATATGAAATCTTCATCATTTTTGAATTATGAATGGAAATTATAATTTAAGAAAAACATGATTAAAGTTCAACAACTTTCCTATAAGATAAAGCAAATTGGTGTTAAAAATAAATTAGGAGTTACAATGTTATGAAGGGGGCAGATTTTTTAAAGAGCAGAACTAGTTGCGAGGAAGATGGCGTTTGAAAAATAAGGAAAGCAAGACCAATGCGAGAGCAGAAGATCAAAGGGATGAAAGGGAAGATGAAGGAAAGGAATTTTATTTCTAAAAACTATTTCATTTCATTATGGGGGGGGGGAGAAGGGAAATCATAGAAGTTTGATATTTTATCCCCAAAGATATTCTTAATATGTTTTATTTTTCTTAACTATGATTAAATGGCAGAGATGCGACTACCGAATGTGCATCGGTATTTAGAACTGGAAGCGTATTACCTGGTGTGAAGTAGTTGAACTTTGCAAAATAAATAAACAACTCCGGAGCTGAAAGCGCATTTAATATCGGACAAACGTTAAGGAAATAGTTTGTTTGCTTTTGTCTTCCATTTCCTTCAAAATCGAGCGCATAACTGATTTATATAAAAAAACATGGATTTAAAATTCAAAATCTTTCAAAAAAATATAACAAATTCTGTACTTAATTGTCTTTTGGTATAAAACTGTCCGATACTAAATGCATATGAAAAAGTCACAGAGCAGATACATAAATAATTTTCTCTTTCTTATTATCTACTGCACCGATCGATATTTGGCAGATATATAATAAAATCTACAGAATCGGTAGTAAATTTTTATACCGAATCCCAGCTATATAAATGGCGATACAAATATCGTTTACATAAAATGATGATCTTAACTAATTATATTACAATTTGCGACTAAACTATATGGATCTTCATTTACTTTATTCTAACTAATATTTCTGTTACTCTTACATTGACATCCTTTTAAAACATCTTCATGTCACCATCCGCCACTAAACTCAACTAGAATTTAGTGTGAACTTTCATTGTCTAAAAAATATTGGTAGGCTTGCCAAGGTATACTTGGAGTCGAAGTACGCCCATATTGACAAGAGAGTTGACTTTTGACTTGTCGTGGATTTTTAATGACGTCACACCAGCAGACGGGAAGAATAACATTTTGTAAGGTGTGTCTTTCTGCTTACGTCATCAAAAATCCATAGCTATAAAAGACTTTTCGATGCCATGAAAGTAATAATAAGATTTACTAGTCATGAAAACATGATTTTAACATCAATAAAGTTAGACTCGCCTTATCCATCGTATAAACACGGCTAAAGAGAACTCTCAGCAACAAAGTAGAAAAATTCAGCAAGTAAAATATACTGTATTCCTTATGTTATAGATATAGACTCCTGACACAAAGAGTTCGATAGATTTCCATCAATCTCCAAGTATAAGTATTGTAGTATTGAAGCGAGTCAGTTTCGAATTATCCACTTGAGATTCACCTTATGAATCTGCTTTTTGATTTGTTCATAAGGTTTGCTAATCTTAAGAAGTGCAACGTCGATAAACACGTTATATATAACATAAGTGAATGGGCAATAAAATATATATTTATATTATATATATAAATATATATTAGGGTTGTTCTTATTTTTCAAATGTTTGAAATGTTAGCAACATTGTGGATTTTCTGTTTCTTGGTGATAAAAGGAGACGACATACAAAGTTCGAACAAAATCGGTCAACATTACGGGTTGCTCAACGAGGTCAAAGTTTTTTAAATTTAGTAATTTAAAAACTTTGACCTCGTTGAGCAACCCCGTAATGTTGACCGATTTTGTTCAAACTTTGTATGTCGTCTCCTTTTATCACCAAGAAACAGAAAATCCACAATGTTGCTAACATTTCAAACATTTGAAAATTAAGAACAGCCCTAATATATATATATATATATATATATATATATATATATAGATATATATATATATATATATATATATATATATATATAAGAAGCGACTCGAGAAGAAGAGGCCTTCTTAGTTACGCATGATGATTGACTTTTATTTAAAATTATTGTAAGTAAGTTTGCCAGATCAATAATTATATCGTTCATACCTGTGCGTGTCCTTTTTACTAGATCTTGGGATCAACTTGCGAAGGGGTGAAAATCCGTTCAAAGTCTGAAAGCGTTAAAGACGAAGGTATAATAATTGATAAATATACTTTTTAAGATATTAATTACTTTGATATCATAATACCGAGTAGACAAAATGAATATTTAACTCTGTGGAGATGTCCATGGCAGATATATTCTATTTTTCCCCTATATGGTTCAATTGAGTTACATTTGTAAGGATATGGAAATACATTTTAGCTTATTTTAAGACGAAGGGCGCTTGACCTGTTACATTAATCACCGCTGCACATATGAAAAAGAAAGAATGGTTCAATGGTTATTAGAGTTGAGATTCCTTACAAAGAGCTTTAAAATGTTCATTGCTTAAAAATAAAAAAAGAATATTGGCCTAGCAATTATCATAATAGAAATTTAATATTCAAAAACTAACATAATAGAATGCTTCCATTCTATTATCTGTACAATGGATTTTTTAACCTCGTCCAAAATAAAGTACAACAGCTACGACAATACTTATAAACTATTCCTCTATTAAAAATAAGTGGCACTGTCCTGGACAGCGTGGAATTAATATACTTTGTTTTAATAACTTATAGGACTGGGATTGGAAATCTCCGAGCCCACAATTGCTGAATTTCAGGAGTACGTGTTGGAATTCGGAATAATTTAATCCCAGTTTATTACTCAAATCCATATTATTCTTACACTTTTCTTTTCCTTATGGACTTGTGAGTTGATATACGTTCGATCTATGACAAGATATAATTCAATATACGTTCTGACAATATCAAATAGAAAAACCGATACGCTTGCAGACATATGATTAAACAAGGTTACACGAATTAAATAACAAAATATATGTAAATATTATCTTTGATTCCTAACTACTCCGACTCCATGATGACGTCATTATATCACCCATGACGTCAAGAGTACTCCATTTATTTATCTTGGCAACATGCAGTCTCATTCAGGTAATGTTGAAATTATATAAAATCCATGAAAGCTATCAAAATCTCATCAACTTTAACACTCACTTTTTAAGAGTATTTCTGACACCATTCGACAGATCTAAAAGCATGGTTTTGAGTCTCCATTTATTTAATACGAATAGTTTCTTAGTAGAGTCGGCTTTTCTATAGTATAATAGTAGTTATTATGTCAAGATTGGTTCGAAGCCACCAAAGTCAACTTATGTTTAAGAACAACAATTAAGGCTGCCCAGGACAACTTTAAAGAAATGTATAATAGGAAAATTAATGTATCTAGAGTCACACAGGTGATGTGAGTTTATAAATCTTATAAACCATAGTCTAACTCATAATTGACAAACATGATTAAATGGCGTCGAATTCTTATCATGAATATCTTAATGAAGGCATTTTTTATACAATCGTATTATAACCTGTGACAATCCCCACATAGAAAGTCCCTGAATCCTATGAATGATTTAACTATGCCTAAAAGTTCCTGAAAGTGGTTATCACTGTATAACTAAATGTATATTTATTTGATATGAGATGGCTTAGATAACCATAACTCAAAGCAGTTGGTATGCAAGTCACTTATATGCATGATTCATAGGATCTCTTAGGAAAGCTTTTAACCAGGACTAAGTGAATTTGTATTATAAACCTGAAAAATATCAAGCCAAGCTATCATATAAAATAGGATTCAATAATTGATTAAGTATGTTAATGAATATACATTAATCGTGCTATTATATGAATAGCCAGAATATTCAAGAGAAAAGGATTAATATTGCCATTGATATAGATATTTAAAGCTATCGACAGCTTCTAAGACTTTCAATGCAAGCATTCCCTAAAATGTATACTATATGGTATTCATAAATTCTATAATAAACACCAACAGCTGCTGATAAAACCATCCATAAAAACATTACAAGATCGCGACAGCAGATAGCCCAAGCTCATTTTAACTGTAATTACCTCCAATATAAATGCCTTTCATGACGATGAAGCACTATTGGTATTTCAAAACACGTCAATTAAAATCAGACAAACTATAAGGCTCTTATTGGATGTCCCTATGATAAAAACTAATGTTGTACTCCCATTGGCTGCTTTAAAAAATAAATTTTCCAACATATATATGAGAGCATTCATCTCTTAGGAATATACATAAGTAGAGCTTCGAGTGATGGACGTTATGTATCCAAAAGTAAGTCGAAATGGTGTGATTTGAGTTTATAAAAATCAAGTCATGTATTTAGATTTTACAGGGTGGTTACATTAAATGTGTTGAATAATAGTGGATGTAGTAATAATAATATATTTAGGGTGAATAGGAGCATGAGAGAGAGACACACAGAGCGGGAGAGAGAGAGAGAGACAGACAGAGGGACAAACAGATAAGGAGGATAATACTAAATGTCGTGTGTAGTCGTTAAAAAGGAGTTTGGACGTCTTTGCATAAAAATTGGAAGAAGCTTCAGCTGTTGCTTTGTCCCGGGAGGAAAGGAGTGAGTGAAGAGGATTCTGGATCACAGGCTTGGTTCGGCTGGGAGGAGGGTTGAAGAAAGTAGTGAAGAAAGAGAGACAGAGATAGAGAGAGAGATAGAGCGTCGCAACAGAGAAAAATGCTTGCTGAGTGGCCAACTCTTCTCTAGTTCCCGACGACTTTGCTCTTGGGTCGTCGGAAGAGGAGGATGTGCGGCTCCGGTTCGTGCGCCATGTAGTGGACCCATCCCTGGCTCTGCTGTACGCCCAGGTTGCGCCATTCGGACTCAGACATGAGATGCGTCCGGGGAACCAGCTTGGCCAACTCACGAGGAAGCATGACGTGACGGTATTCAAACTTGTCGTCGTAGTACTTGTCCGAGTAGTAAATCTGCTTGGAGCCCATGCTGCTGAAAGGAAGGAATCACGGAGTCCGATGAGCGTGGGGAGGAACGATGAACAATAACACTTCGAGTCCAAGACTCGTCCTTTTTCTCTCTTCTTTTCTGATGGTGGTGAAAAATTTGAAATAGAAGCCGCTCAGTCTGCTGCAGAGGAATAAAAGAAGAGAAGAACATGGGACAAGAAATACTACAACGGTTTCCCTACCTTTTTACCTGGCTCGAACTCCCTCAAAACAGACCTCAATCACAAATAAAAGCATTCCCCTCAATTTATACACAACTCTACATCTTTTTAAGGACACTCTTGATCATTTTGACGACTTACATACGCCATACGTCCATAAAATAGTCGTTTATGGAATGTGTATGTCAAAGACCTTCCCATATCGAACCGTAGCATCACAAATAGTTCTCCTCTTTTTCTTCATAATAAAATACAAAAATATAATGACGTAATATAAGCAAAAAAATAACGTAGTTCTTGTTATAATTTTTTGATTTGTACATATTTGTATAATATCATATAAGGCATATAAATATCTTATATTAAAAGAACTAAATAATGAAGACGCAATCCTTTTTTTGTGATTATTTTTTGAGCAACGTGCATATGAAACATACAAATTATACATTTCCCCCCTCTCAAGTTGAAGCCAGAGGGCGCTACAGGTGGTTTTATTTTTTAAACGACTGAAGAAGAAGTTGAGGGGGAGGGGGAGGAGGAAGACTGATAATACACGCAAATGATTGAAAAACAACGTATATTATATAGGCCCTTAGTAACAAGGACCTTGTTGAAGCATGTGAAAAATGGAATTACACCTGAATGAAACTGCAGCTTTTTATGCGTGATTAATAATCACTGATTATGCATGAAGCGGTTTTTAAGAACTGGGGGGAGGATTTAATAGGAACCGAAAAGTTATTGACAATATGCGTGATTTGAGGCATATATTACTGAGGGACACAGTAATAATAAAGAGATAGACACAGAACAGATAACTGATACGAGGATCAAAATTCTTTTAGTATCCTATTTTTTGGTATTCAAATGCAGGGGCGTAGTGGCCACCGGGAGTACCGCGACTATTTCCGGTGGGCCGCTGGCCTCAAGAAACATAAACGCCGTTGACAGCCTCCTAATGGATATTGGAGCCAGTATAAGGCCGGCGAGGGCATAATTGTCCCGTGGGATAAATTCTTCCCACTCCGTTCGTGTTCAAATGTATTTAAAGTTGATAACCATATCTACCAATCAGTGGCGTTGGAACAGGGGGGGGGGGGCGGGAGGCATTGGCCCTCCAATTTTTACCCATCATCAACATTATTTTAAAGTCGCATCCAAGGTATTATATAACTTATGCCAAGAACTTTTTGGCCCCACCATTTTTTTTGCCCATATGATTCGATAGAATTGCATCCGATAGGATATAAATAAGCATAACGCACTAAAATTAGTCTATCGAACTAGGATCTTATCTATGAGGTAGACCAAAAATGACCATCCCCTCTCGGGATTCGAACCCATTTTTGAAATGAATCCGGCGCTCTGCTACCAACTGCCTTATATAATGACTGGATGCAGGGCAAATAAATACATAAATATTGGCAAAATGATTTAAAAAACTGCACTGGCCGACCTCTTGATCATAGTTTGTTTACGAAACCAATTAATGTTTCTCAATAGATACTTTAGATTGTCAAAGTAACGCATGGTATATCGGGATATGTGTTTACTCGAGTTTAGGACTACCATCCCCCAGACAATCATCTCCTGGACTAGCACCCCCCTGACAATCCCCCCCCCTCTCTCCGGGCATTTACCCCCCGTTAATAATAGTTCTTGTCTCTTAAAGTCCACTTATAAATTTAACTATGTTTTCTTTTGCATAAGTGTTTAAAACCTATGTTCCTAATATTGGTCATATGCTATATATGACCGATATTAGGAACATAGTAAATAATGCAAAAGAAAACATAGTTAACTTCCTAAGTGGACTTTAAGGGATAATAAATATTAGTATCGTGGGGTAAATGGCACGGGGGTGCTAGTCCGGGGGGATTGTCTGGGGATGTATTCCTATTTGGAGGAAAGCCGGGGACAAAATAAACTTTAAAAAAGTGAATAAATTAATTAATTGAAACTTCTAATATATTTTTTGTCACATGAAATGAGAAGTGTGATGATATTACATCACTCTCCATTTCATGATAAAAATATGAAATTCACTCTTTCTTTAGTTCATTCGGTTGCTGTCTTTCTTAAAAATAAGAGAACTAACAAATATCCAGATATTAAGCGCTACCATAAATTACTCCGGCACTCTATATTAACTATAACTATTCCTTAAATAAATGAACAGATAACCTAATCTCGAATAGTTTTAAGATTGCTGAAAAACAGAAGTCCTGTCAATATCAGATATTGCATTGGTAGATGGACCTAAGGAAGTAGTATGAATGGAGACATGTACGGTTGATATCGTTGCAAATAAACAAATATTAAAGTTTATGATGTATTCAGCACCTTAGCTTATGTCAAAAATAAATGCACCAGGAAAATACGGCCTAGGAAGAAATGTCACAAGAAAAAATGGCCGGAGACGACATGATCAAGAAAAGGAAAACGATGACACATAGAAAAAGTGGGCCATATACATTAGGGTTGTTCTTATTTTCAAATGTTTGAAATGTTAGCAACATTGTGGATTTTCTGTTTCTTGGTGATAAAAGAAGACGACATACAAAGTTTGAACAAAATCGGTCGACATTACGGGGTCGCTCAACGAGGTCAAAGTTTTAAATTTTTGTAAAAATATAGTTTTTCGCAAATTTCTTGAAAATGGTGGGCGTTACAGACTTCAATAATAATTATTAATTTAAAGGAAATCTAATTTACTACCAGACGTATGTTTGATGTTTTTTACTAAAACAAAGTTTTCTGCAAAAACAAAGAAAAAATGGAGTGTGTAATGTTAGCATATTTCATAGCTTTTTTGTATCAATTAACTTCACTCGCCTGTAGAAGATGACATGGGTATATATACATGGGTAAGCTATTATTTGAGTGGACTAATTATTGTAAAAATACTCCACCTAATATAAATTGAGTAAATAATGGAAAAAATAATTATAATCTGCAAATTAAAGACATATGTTGTTATTATTAAGCGTGTCCAATATTTATTTGGGCCATTATTTTCATATGACCATTTTCCTTTTCTTATTGTTGTCATTTCTTCCAGGTCAATTTTTGGGTCATTTATGTCATTATCACCTTTAGGTAGTTTGATATTAAAGTTCTTTATATTTTATTTCCATCATGTTATATACAGTGTCTCTTGGTCTACTTTAGAATAAAGCCATAAATAATGTGATCTCCTCCCTTATCATTATTTATCACTAACATTTAATAATATAATAATATAACAGGTAGAAGTATGAATGGAGACACGTAAGAAATACCATTGATATCGTTGTAAATAAACAAATATAATATTTATAGAACAAATATATTTCCACAATGCATTCCTTAGATATTGTTATTTTTTAAAATCTTACTCATCTCCCTTGAGGGTTCTGACAGAAGCAAACCTTAAGCAGAGATATCAATCCTCATCCATTTGACGAATGACACACACATTCCCACGCCCACACACCACATTTACTAAATATCACTCTAAACCAGGGTGCCATGGTGGCGGCCCGCGGGCCGGAACCGGCCCGAATGGCCATCACATTCTGCCCAATACGTCAGTGGTTGAGAAGTGCTTTTAAAAATAACTAATATTATGATACAGTATTAACAAATTTAAATCTACATTTTTTTTTGTTTGTTGTTTGGTCTTGCCAGACCAAAAATGTACCGGATATTTGGCCCCCCGAGGTCCCACTTGAAAACAATCTGGCCCTCTGACTATTTCACCCTGGCATCCCTGCTCTAAACTCACTTGATATCCCTAGTTGCTGTTATATATAATACTAAGGCAGTAGATTAAAATCTAATTAAATATTTGCCGGTTCAAATGTAGAATCTCGACTCAAAAAGTGGAATAATATCAATGGAAATTGACGAAATCCCATTCCCATCCTGTCATTCCCTCAATTGATTTTCATTGACAATGCACAACGGTTATAGTAGTTCAAATCTTGTTATCTCTATCAAAGGTATGAGAGAACCAGATTCCAACTATGTACATCAACAAATGTGCTGCGCTATAAGTCAATAAGAATGATCCGACCTGTCAACATCCTTTTGTACATGTGGGACTGGCTGATACAACGTAACGGAGGAGTTCAGGGGAAGAGAAGGTATTGGCTGGATTTTTTTGCCTATATGGTTCGATAGAATTACATCCGACAGGATACAAATACGCATTATAGCATTAAAATAGTCTATCAACCTAGGATCTTATCAATGAGGTAAACCAAAATGACCATCCCCTCTCGGGATTCGAACCTGCGCCCCCAACAATGAAGTTGAACACGCCTTAACGCACACTTTGGCTGGATTGCAAACTTGATCATATTTTCATTTTTTATTCATATAACATTTAGATTTCAGTAGGTCTATCTATTACATTGAATCTTTAAACAAATGATTCATACTTTAAACGAATCATTGCTTGTTATGTAAAATCGATATTAGGAAGAAATAGTCCAAGAAAAAATGAGCCCGAAAGAAATGACTCAGGATAGAAAAGAAAAATGATGAAGCATAAAAAAATGGCCCCAAAAAAGTAAGAATTTATCTATAATTAAAAAAAAATATTTTTGCTATTATTAACTCTCTTTATAGGATAAATAGTATTTGTATAATACTTAGATATAATCCATTCAAACCCTTGCCTACCCATGCATTCTGACCATTCTTCCATGAGTTAACATTTTCACTTTCTATCTAGTATCATTTCTTCCTAGTCCATTTTTTATTGGGTCATTTCTTCCTAGGGCATATCTTCCTGCTCCATTTCTTCTGGACACCGTAAAAATCAGCTGCTTTTGCAGATCTTATTCATTGTCAGTTAGTGTAGGCTGCCATCATATTTCTTTATATTCTCTGAAGACTTCCAACCCAGGCTTTTCTGTATCTAGTGATAAGACTTATTGACTTTGTGTATATAATAATAATATAATGAATAAGGCTGTTGTTTTTGTTAACTATGGCTACTTATCACTGACGACAATGAAAAAGATAAGGAGAATAGCTTCGGGTAGAGCTTTTTCTTCACCTACTACTACTACTACAAGGGTGTATGCAATTGTATCACCGTAGAATTTCAAGTATGCTTTATAATATGAGACTAAGAGGAAGGAAAAAAAAAGATGTCCTCCCATTGATTTATCTCCTTCTCAGGTGAATTCTCCGTCCTTATAAAAGGAATTCCTAGGTTTATTTTTCATAGTTATTCTTCTTTCTGTCAAAAGAGGGCACCTCTTCGAGACTTATTTATCCAGGATGAAGAAGAAGAGAAAAAAAATACTAGGAGTGAATTATTACTATAAATATTTTAAACTGTAAGAATAACCCAAATATTTATGTGTTGTTTGTCAGGGGAAGAAGGTAGGAGCAATGCGTCAGGGGCAGTAGCCGGTGATGATGGTGATTATTTAACAATGCAAAGAACCCGCCGACAGTACTTTTTTGTGTTGAATATATGTATTCGAACAAACAAAAATTAAGCATATTTACACGTATGGTATTTTTATAGAGGGGGGATTCCTCCTTGTGATAAATCCTTTTGGAATGGCAATGAATTAATAATAGTCATAATTCTTCTCCCTTTTTCTCTTCTTTTTTTTGCATTTTATTTATAGGCAGGTCAAATATAACATTGAGCGATTGACTTTTCATCTTGGATTTGATGCTGCATACATCAGTGGCCCAATGGGCCATGATGATGATCCCATGCGACGGCAGCGGGGGTTGATCTCATATGATGTAGATGTATTTGATGGATGTCCATGATTTTTATATGTTCTTCAAATGGGCAATTCATCTTTTTTATTTGTTACATCGGCTCTTGGGGCCCTCTTCTGTTAAGAGTTGAATCCCTTTTGTGGCGTTGTATAAGAGGACTTGCCTTTGAGGCTGTTCTTCGACTATCTGAGGGTTGTGCATAAATGTTGTGCACATTCCTCAACAGATAAGCCACAGGAGCATTTTTGGAAATTAGAGGACTTTCGACGCCCTCTGAACTAATATATAGAAATAACGATCCCTGATGGGATAGGGAGCCGGAAAATTGCCCGACTTCTTCCTGGTTTAACTAAAGACTGTCCAAGTAAAATCATTCCGGTTGTTCAGTTTTGGGGTAATCGGAGATTTCATTGTATCCGATTTATTGAAAGTTATAACTGAGTTATAAAAGCTAAGAAATGGGACATTTGTATGGTTTGCACTATTTATACTTTAACCTCAAAATGTTGTGATTCTAAAATTTGAACTTTATCCGATACAATGTTTGGTTTCTATCAAAATAAAAGTATCATTTCATAAGCAAGGTAATATATAAATATGCCAATTTCTGCTTCATTAATATGCTGTTACTTTAACCAAAGCCATATTTCAAATATCAAAAGTTCGTCGCATTTTTTTATGGCTTCGAATTCTACAACGTAAAAAGCCCTCGTATTTTGTACTTAAACACCAACTATATTATTATATATGATTTACCATATCGAATATCCGAGATTATGATATCCAAGGTCGAATACATTGTCGTGAAAATATTATACTGTCACTTTTTTAAAGAATTAATTATCTATAAATAATAATTATTGATTTTTTGATATGCATATTGATTTTAGTCTCTCTTTGTGTCAGATATAAACAACAGATTAACTTCCACATGGCAATATTCATTAACTAGTGTACATAACTTTCGAAAGCTAATAAAAGTACTAATCATAAGAAATATTTTTTTTCGATATGTTCAATAATCTAAATCTTGTCCCCTAGGATGCACCATGATTTAATTATATAGGTGTTATGGTTTGTAATCTTTTTACATATTTAGGAAGATATCTATTTTATAAATTTACAACAAACATTTTAACCAGTCTCCCTTTCTCTGTATATATATATATAATACATTAATTTGCAGTAAAAATATATCATTCTGTTTTTGGGATTCTAGGCAGAGGAAAATATAAAAATAATTTTTAACAGAAGTTCCATTAGTTTAATCATCAAGGATATGTTAAAAATATAAATACCCTTGAAAAATAAACATTAGGTTTTAATAAAATAGAATGATTTTTTAATAATTGCCTTGATTCTGATCGGAAATACCACTAGTTAAGCCAGATGTGCGGTATACAGAAAGAGTTAAGGGGTTCTAAGGTAGTTGAATTTGATGTTATATATCCACCATATTTTCATTAAAAGTCTATAGTCACATTATTTCATAAATCAATACAATGTCCAAAGGACACTTAGACACTCAAAAAAGACTTTTGGCATGACAAAAGTTTGGCGTCATCTTATCAACTTATATCCTCGTATATATTATATATAAAGAGTTGATCGGGGTCTATCAGCTAATAGATTAATACTGTAGGATTGGATAAAATTGCAGTGACGTTAACATGATATTATTAATTTCGCAATTTTTTGTCATAAAGGTATAATCGTTAGTTTAAGTTTATTTTAGCTACAACTATAAACTAATTTTAAGTTTTTATTATCTCGACTTCAAAATTCCCTCCTCCTTTTATATATATATATATTATTGAATTCCTTTCACATCGCTGTTCACAGACAACCTTAGATTAGCGTCATGGGATTGACAGAGAATACCAGGCCGTTATCGATTTTTTTTTTTTAACATACTAAGAAATGCAATTCATTTTGAAATTAATCTTTTAAGGAGAAATTATATTTTAATCTTTTATTATGCACCTATCTCCGGGCACAATTAAAACCGGCCCATAAAACCTTGACACCCCTGATGAAGACTCTTGTCCAAACTTTTATCGTATTTGATCTCTCTCGTATTTTGAACGGCCCAATCTTCCTTCTTACCTGTAAATGTGAACTTCAATTCAGTGTTAGATATATATTTCGGCCTGACATGATGACGCTTAGAGTGTAAGAACATAATAAATACCTCCTCGCTTCTCCTCCTTTCATAAGTGAAACAATAAGCAGTTCCATAGTTAATTACAATATCAAGTTACGAATTTTCTGTTGGAGTCTCTTTAGGGAGGTAGTAACATGTATGTATATTACTTTTGTGAGTGTGTGTGTGTGTACTTCAGAAAGTGATGTTATAAAGGAGATTCGACTTTTTCTCCTGCTTTAAGAGTCGTTAGAGAGGAGAAGGAGAGATGAAGGGGACCACCAAGGTCGACAGGCAACCTTTCCCCTCTAAAGTGACAACTTCCATACGCTTTTTCTTTAAACAATAGGGAATAAGATCAAGAGCAAAAATAGGCTCTTGTTGATTTCGTAAAGCTTCCTTCAAAATAAACAAAGACGTATTGACATAATAACTACCCAGGTTGTTAGTTGTTGATCTTTCTGGTCGATAAGTTGATGGTCGTCTCTTTGATTATATTATCCTTATTTTGAGACTCATCATAGACGAGTTATTAGACGAGCTACAAAATCAAACGATTTTGAGCATCTTGTTGGCTTAATTAACACTGATAATACCCTGTATATACCCTTCTACCCTTGCTTCTATACCCTGTATATATATATAGTATATATATATATATTTATTTATTTATATATATATATATAGATTAAGTGTCATGGGCTCGATATGAGGACTTTGAATTGAGGATCCCTAGAATAAAGTCGGAATCCTGGAACACTGCCTTCGACTTGGTGTCATACAAGTACCTTCTTCGAGCCGTTGCCTGACCCTCTTGAAGAAGATAGTCCATCAATATTACCGTTTTCTTGCCCACCTGTAATTTGTTTTTACTTTCTTATATTTCAAACTTTTATTTTTGTTTAATTGAAGTTTGGTCTTTTAAAGCAAAGTTATTTAAATATATAGTTTATTTATATGTTTTTTTACGTGATTATAACTATTTTTCATCATAATATTTGTGTTTTGTACACTTTTTAACAACTACCTTTTTAAAAAATAATAATATTTTGACCATATTATTAGATTTGTAGTAACATTGTATTTACAGGGTCCAGAAATCTCTTTAAGAAAGGAACTTCTCTTTATAGAAGGAAAATATATGACTTATTCATTTATAACCTGAGGCTCGACTATCAAATATCTTTGATCACTACGTAAATATTCGTTCCTTTGATTATAATATTTGCCTCCATAAATCCATGATTGAACCATTGAGCAGTCAAATCCACGAACATAAACCATTTTAACTTCTTTGCTGATTGAAGGGTTTGTCTTCAAAAGTCTTCAATAGTCCAGACAATTATTCATTACTCCAAGATATTTTCTTATCAGAGGCCCATCTATGTTATTTTACTTTTATCGCTAAATTTCAATCGACTTGCAAGGATAAGACATGTACAATATCAAATCAATAAATTGCAAGAACATTAAATCTATAAAATTGTACAAGATACAATTGATTAACCGTATAGTAAAGCATTGTAAAACGCAAACTGCCATAGATCTCTAACTAAATTTCTATTAAGGACGCTAAATTTCAAATGAAATCTCTATAATGCATTCAAATATAGAATGTAAATATCAATCATACATGTTTTGTATTTAGTATATTATTTTCCCCATTGACGTATTAATTATTTTGGCCTCTCGAAAGAATTGAGCGTGACCCATGACCTTATATCATGTGCCTAAATCCATGCTCCGAACAACAATATCATTCCCGGAAATATGTCGATTATGACTGCTGTATCGTAATTTCTCCACAGTCCAATATTTAAATCTAAAATATCGTCGTTTTCTTCATTTCTGCACCTTCTATATAAATATATTTTTAGACCAACGTGTTACGGCTAACAAAAAATTATAATCAGTCCATACATATCTACTAGCAGAATATAGTTATCCTTTCCAAATGATTAGTAATGATCAGAAGGCACGAGAAGAAATATTATACTGCTTCTACACAATAGGATTCAAATAAGAGATCTCTAAGCCAATAAGCGTGGACACACATAAACACACACACACACACACATAATATATATATATATATATATATATATATATATATACCTATATATATATATAATATATATATATATATATATCCTTTGACTGTTTCCAATCCAGATCCTGGCATTTAGGAACTTGAGTGGAGTGGAGAGAGTGAGTATTGTTTTAGTGACTGTGGAGCTTCTAAAAGGTACATCAATATGGCGAAGGATTTGATAAGAAGAAATGTTATTGTTTTATCAAGTTTTTTTTTCTTATTCTTGTTATTGTTTGATGGAAGAAGCGCTTATCAGTCTTTCTCTCTCTTTTTTGTCTTCAAAAAGTAACTAGCATGAAATCCAAGTCATATCAGTGTATAAATCAAGTCCATTTTTATCAAGACAGACTTTACAAATGGCGCAGTGCATTTGCACTGCATTTGCAGAGAAATCCTAAGGGGGAGAGAGAGAGAAGAAGAAGAAACAAAAAACGTGTGCTCTGTTTTATATTAAATATAATTTTATTATTATTATTATTAATTAGACGAAGAGTTAGTCCCTTAATAAGGTACACATAATAATAATCATCATCTCCTGAAGAGTGCGAATATTTAATTGCACTCCTATCATGCTTTAACATCTCTGGCTTTTAAAAGACTCTTCTCGTATTTTGTGTGTGTGTGTGTGTATGTATGTCGTCTTAATGTGTTACAATCTAAATTGTGTTCTTTGTAAACTAACGATCCCGTGAAGACGTCGCGTGAAATAATAAGTATAAGTGAAAGAACTAAGCAGAATAGAGTAAGATGTAATTGACAAGGGAATTATTTTTTCTTTATCTTTGTTATTTTAATCAAAACAGTTTCTACTTCCCTTGATAACTTAGAAATTGTATAAATATTAAAAAGACTTAAATTTCAGGCTCTTATCGATGCAATAATGAAAAAGATGGACAATTTAGTGATTCAAAGATCAGCATGATCATATTTTATACGTGTTCTAACAAACTGAAGTATTCATAGAATTTATCATTCAAAGATGTAGAATTGTTAAGAGACTGTAATTGGAGGCTCAGATAGAGGCAACGATGAAAATAGATAGATAATTTAGTGATTTAAAGATCAGCATTATCATATTTTATACGTTTTTCTAACAAACTGAACTATTCCAAGAATATATATATATAATATATATAATTCAAAGATGTAGTTCACGGTGACTGAGCATAGAAATACTACTGAAACCAGAACCTTATAAGAAGAGTTAACACGGGCTCCTGAGCGATTTTTACAATCCACACAGGCCGGCAGCAGGCCAAGGCTGTTGGGGTTCCACTGAGGAACTCCTTTTTCCTCAATATTATTATAGTGTTTGACTTTAGAGGACTTAAATTTCCTGATACAGGCTGTATGAAAACACCACATCAGTAAGTGTGTGGACCATATAATTCCATATTTATATGACTTCACATTTATACATTATGACGTCAGAGTGTAACTTGAGGCCCTTGTCTGTGTTCGTAGTGAGAAGGACGCCACATTATGGATTCCTTCTCCTCCTCCTCCTAATAAAAACACAATCCCTAAGAGACATAAAAATCTCAAGAATGTATTTAAAACCCTGGTCTTATTCAAGAATAATAATAATAATAAGAAAAATAAGGAGCTTTAGTGAGCTCACCATAGATTTTCCTTGAGGGTTAGGAGACACACACACACACATACCTACACACATTAAGACACGTAAAGTATTTCTTTCTTTCGCAAGGAATTTAAAGAGCTGAGGCCTACCACAGACCGATCAACGACTTTCTTAGTGGTGGTAAAGGGGCATTGCAATCTCTGATGCTGCATGAATCAAGGGTCAAGGGATCCTAAGAATCAATGGAAAAAGGGGCTTCACCGATGATGAAAATGATGAAGATTGTTTTGAGTGTCTTGCTGGACCACCCTTACTTTGCTTTAATCCACTTGCCTTTCAATGTAGAGAGAGAGGTAGAGAGAGAGTCTAGACCTGTCAGCTCCATTCAATAGTTGTCCCTCATCGATATGTATCAGAGAGAGAGTATGTAGTGTTCTAATTCTTTCATATTTGTATATTCATTGAAAAATATATGTCATAAGCGTTTTAAACAGAGTGAAACATTTCCCAATATCGATTTACTCTTGAACTTTGTATTGATTCGGAAATTACGTGACTGAAATCTAAATAATTCAACCCTCATAAAGTTATTGTTAGTCTATCACAGAATAAGTAGCCATCTATAAGGCTCCATGACTTAGTTTGAGAGCCATGTCTTAGACGGACATTTCTTAGGCAGACACTGGCCCATTTGCCGTTCATTTGTTACCTCAGATACCATAATTGTATCCGGTGAAGCCCGACGCCGATTGGCAATGGATTTGTAATCTCCGTTTGCCATAATTGGGATAAAAAATGTTAGTAGGTATATTTTCAATATCTCGGTTAAAAAGATTATACATCTAAGAACTATCCGTGTCTCCCTAAGAATTATATTATCATATAATCGTTAAAATTGATAACTAATTATATACAAATATATATACAGTCGTCCCTCGCAAAGTCGCGACGGCCCGGATCCACTACACGACCACCACGATATATATGAGGGTCGCAATGTTGATATGTATTGAAATTTAGACATCACCGGCGTTTAAACTACCGCCGTGAAAAACAGGAGCCAAGCCGTCGTCGCGTAGTAAAAGAACTGCAAGATGTCGAAGGGCGAAGTAGCGAGGGCCGACGGTATATATGTTTATAACTATATATATATTTTTATATATATATATATATATATAGTTTTATAAGCATATTTATATATATATATGACAATTTCTTGTCTAGAATGTATTTTAATAATTTTATGATTAAAATTTCCACTGCTTCTTGGTATATTGCCTGTTGTTCCTTTTTTTAGCCTGATAGGTCAAACGTTTGATTACTCGAGTCTTATTGTAAATACCTAAGTAACTTGTTTCAAATCTCAACAGTTATTTAGGGATTCAACATTTAGAATAACAATGAGCTAACTAAACTTGTTTGGGAGATAATTAGTCTACCCTTCTTATTGTCAACCAGTCCCTCATAATTAATACCTATTCATGCAAATCCAAAAGCAATATTAACTATAATTTGGCTGATTGATATTATTGCAAATCAAAGTTCAAAGACCTATAAGCGAATATAGGTCATAGAGGTAGACCGATAGTGATTTTGAGGGACGACATATTACCGATAGTCGATCATTCGGTCAATAGGTTATTATATTATGTATTACATGAAACTATGATAAAAAATATGATATACTTTATAACACAACTTCTTGTTACTAATTACGATAAAAAATTAAGTTAAGTTCACAACGCTGCTTTTGTTTGAATTAACAGCTTCTTAAGTATCTTCTTTGCGCCCCAAAAAGAGAAAAGGAATTTATTTTCCTCTATTTTGATTGTAGTATTATATTTTTATATATAGCCTAGGAATTAAAAGAATCTAAAGTAATATTAAAAAATATGAAACTATTCGTGCCAATGTTTGCCAAATAATAGTTTCAAAAATGTACATTTCGCACTGATTCGGCCTATTCGATATATCGACCGACATTTAATTTGGTTGTAAACATACTGAATGTATAATCAATATAAACTTTACATATACTAATCATAGTCCTGAGCCGACCAAATAATTAAAGGACTCAGCTAGAAGAAACATCATTTTATAATTTCCTATTTTTTTCGACAGAACGAAACTTCACAGATTTAGAAGTTTTGATTCCTTTATATATGTTAATATGTATAGTAATTAAGCCTCTAACCAGGAATGCCATGGTGAAATCGGTCAGGGGGCCTGATTGTTTTCAAGTGGGACCTCAGGGGGCCAAATTACCGGTACATTTTTGGCCTGGCAACACTAAACAAACAACAAAAGTAGATTTAAATGTGTGGACATTGTATCATAGTATTATTTATTAATAAAAACCTTCTCAACCACTGACGTAACTGGCCAAATGAGATGTCCATTCGGGCCGGTTCCGGCCCGCGGGCCGTCACCATGGCACCACTGCTCTAAACATTAAAGTATTTTTCAATGCTTACTATTTATTTGAATCTTTGGAATATGTATGATGTGTAAATGTGTTCAACTTCTAAAGAACTTATATAACCAAATAGTTTTGGTTATATCCGTATGACATCTTTACTCCGGGTTTTAATTTAATCCAGCATATGTGTGTGCTATGATATATATTAATAAACGAACAAAATATATTGTTGTAAAGATTCAAGTCCATTATCAATAGCCCCCTTTGACTATTTAGATAAGAATATGTACCTTCTTTTGTCTCTTCCATTACATCAATCAAAGCTTTTGCCAAAATAAATATAATAACACAACTAAATGTCACTCATAAAGCTCTTATCTTTTTCCATTTGTGTGGCACAGAATTGCCTGATAGGAAGGGATCCAATTGCATTATAGTTGAAATCCTTTTTTTGAAAAAAGAGAGGGAAAAACTTGATTACGGTTGAAGAGTTACGGGAGGTCTTCTTCAATTCCTTATCTCCTTTTGTTCTCTCACATATATGGATTATATATATCTTCCTTTCTTCTCCTTACAGAAGACAGTAATAATAATAATAATTAAGAAAAATGACCTATTTTAAAATAGGAGCCAATCCATACTAATGATCCCTCATGGGAGCCACCAGAATTGATTCATTCATATGATATATCTTCACGTTATGAGCTATTTTAAAAGGATTTATTCTACATTTATAAATTGCCATTAAATTCATTTATCACTATTAACTCTTGGAGACTCATGGACTGACACTTTCTTTATTCGCGTATACAAATATATATATTGTATACACTATCTGATGTTCAAGAATAGTAAGTTTTGTTCTTTCTGGTAGATTTGTCAAGAGGAGCCAAGTTAGATCTACCAAAGGCTATACGACTTCTGCTAATGTTTGCAAAGAGGTACATGGGCTTGGACTGATCTTCATTGGAAGCGCATGTGTCTTATGCCTAACGTTTCATTATGTGCTCGACAAAAAGAAATAAGAATACAAAGATGTTATAGCTTATAATAATGTGGCCCAAAACAAACCTTTACATCATTGGAGCAATGATATCAAACGGAGATATCAGAGTTTTATAAACACCAACTCTTAAAAGTAGTTCTTATACATTCATGGTTTTGTACAATCAGTCCTTATATATATATATATCCGAGCTGCGACTACCGAATTTAAATCGTATTCGATACTACCGACGGTAGATTTCAATACCGATACCGAATATACGATATTCGGTAGAAACTACCAAATACCGTACCGATAAATTGAAAAAACATATATTGCCTTCCATTTCCTACAAAATCCAAGTAGTAATATATAATTTATAAAAGATTAGTATGAATTAAATTTCAATTATCTCTAATAAATTAAATTAATATAGTACTTAAATTGTCCTTTGCTATAAATTGTCCCATAATAAATGCATATCGAGAAGTCACAGAGTAGATACATAATTAAATTTCTCTCTCTTTCGTATCTACTGTACCGAATATCCTTCGATGTAGATATATAATGAAATCTACCAAATACCGATACGAACGGTAGAAGGTATATACGAATACCGAACCGGTGGTAGAATTTTCTACCAAATCCCAGCTCTGATATAATATATATATATATAGTTGATAATATGTATTATCCACTGGAACCCTTTAGTTATTCTAAAAAGCAAACACGAATTGATAAGAGGTTAAATTTATCAATCCTCTATCGAAAAGTCCTATCAAGAGGAAGCAGATAGGCAAGAGACTTCTTTATCAACGAACTAATGAATTTTATCATCAACAAATATATTGAGTCAATCCATTTTGTCTTATAGGGTCAAGAAATAACAGCGAAGTATGAATGTATTATTTTTGCGTCACATCATAATAATGCCTTTGTATACATAAATGTATTATTTTGAGATTATTATTTTATTTTAAATTGATTAAACTCCTGGGTTATTCGCTTGTTTCGCTTCATGATAACCAATTTTACAAAACTTTGCATCAGCGCAGAGAGAAGTGATTCTAAAGAACAATGGTATCTATAAAGTCTATTTGCAAACTTTATAGATAGACTCCTTTAGTTTCCGAGTAAAAAAAATCTAAAAACGCTATTTGAGAGGTGAAGATAGCCTTAAGATTTCTTTGCATATACGATATGCTTATTATATATATCAGTTAAAGTTTAGCTTTGCTCACTTTTAAAAATAATTATATTCTTATTTCCTATTTTCAAATCTACCTCTCAAAAGGATGTTTCCCTCCTTTTTTCATTAATTAGATAAGATGTATTCAATAGATGGCGCTGCATGTCTCATTTTGAAACTCCATATTACAAATACTAATTCCCATTATTTGAGGATATAATAGCGTATTTGATTGAATATTTGGCCACATCGAGTTTTCGATCGAAAAAGTACTATAAATTACATAAAGCTCTTGAGCCAAATCAAGATGTTCAATCATTACTACTTTAGGGATATTAGGGATAGAGATAGGTGTTCTTTTTTCTATAACATGATTGGTTGAAGGAGAGGAGAAATATGTTGGCATTATGCTACAAAATATCATTTATTTTCGTGACATTAGAATGTTTAGCCTTCAAAATCCTAATTCTATCCTTTTCATGGTCCTACATCAATGACGTCGTTGTCAAACCCTTTGAATGGACTCTTAGTATTCCCCCTATTAATAATAATTGATTAAAGCACTGCTGAGTCTCAGGTGAACTATGAGGGTAAGATGTTTTTATATGACATTCTAAACATAATTGTACTATTTATACATATTTCGATGATGTTTTTATTGAAGTAATTTTAACGTGAGAGAATAAAACGTATGTTTTTATTAGTTCAAAAAAATATGAGGGGTTGTTTTTGTGGACTCATATTGTCGATAAATGGTTCAGACTTATGAAAAAGAAACAGTGCTATATACTGAACAAGTCATGTTTGTAGGCGAGTTTGCAAGAGTTTATTAACCCTAGTAGATCAAGCGACGCGTTTTCCTATTTTCTTTACTCTTACTCATACACAAAAGGAAAGAACTCCTTCCTCTCAACGACTATTCCTTGTAGTAGGGAATAGAAACAATAATCTAATTTAAAACTTCCCTCGTCATTAGCCTTTAAAAGTTGTTTTATTAAGCTCATCCTTATGAATACGTGACCCCCTCCCTCCCTCCCTCCGTCCTCATAACCAATAAACCTCAAGCCTTTATTCCATTCTTCATTATTCTCCTTACCATTCATTCTTTTAAGAATAAAGAAGAATAAAAACAGGTGTTGTAGAGGAGGGCTTTAACCGTTGATTCACTGGTTATTTATTTGGTTCTGATGGGGGCATAAGTAATACAAGAAGGAAATAATAGATACACACATTCCATTTTTCTTATTTTTATCATTGCTTTTTATCTTGAAAGTATTTTAAATCGTTGTTATTCCAATCTTGCCCTCTCAGTCAAAAGGGAGAAGAAACATTATTATTTTCTCTCCTCAGCTTCCCTGTCTTTTGCAGTTTGGACCCTGAAGGGAGATTGCTAAACGGTATTTTAAGGTTTTTTTGATGTTTCAATAGGGAGAGTAGGACCTAAGTAACTAAGATTTGTGTGGTACATTTTCCTCTATTTATTGATGAGATTATAATGGATCAGATTAATAATACATCATATATAAATGTGTGCTGTCTATAAAATAGGATCATCATCTACTTTAAGAACAAAGAAAAGAGAGAGAGAGAGAGGGATAATGGGCATTTGATTTTCCCGCCTAATGGACGCAATACATTCTCTCTTTCCTTAATCACTTATAGTAATGCATCCTCCTTATATTCCTTTTAGTTATGCATTGGTACGATCAATACGTCTGCAAGCCTATAAATATCTTGTACTAAGCGAGTCCTTTTCCTCACACGCCATTGGTCAAAAGAAAAGAAGCGTGAATAAAATTAAAGCAGTTGGCAATGCTTGGACTATATCGTTTTCCTCATTCAGACCTACAAACATACAAATTCATAACATACAAAAATTCCTTCAAACGTACAAAATATGAGAATTCTTATATAAGTTTCTTCTCTCATTATTGATGTATAAACTTCAATTCAGATATAGAATGTAGTCCTTCAGACCACAGATTGTACTTTCTCATGAGCCTCGATCCATGAGACTGAGGAATATTTTTTGAATGGCTTCCTTCAATGTCACATATTGATGATAATGAATAAATCCCCTCCTCATTTTTAAAGAAAAATGTGTATTATGGATAATAAGTTCTGACAAAAATATATGATCATTCTCAG
>CP045890.1:21180836-21196661 GCA_013387185.1 Caligus rogercresseyi
GGAGTCGTTTTAATATCTTCTGGTGCCGTTAATCGTCATTCTCTTGGAGATTCCTTTCGCTTTTGGTGCTTGATGGCAAATGGATTATTTAAGTTCTACGCCAATAGTTTGGACGAAGTATTTTACAATGTTAAAAAATATAATTAAATCTTATGAAACTTTGAAAAGCAGTTAAGTTATTTTTTATACTTATTTAAGTTTGCTCATATCTGCCGATCAATGGACCATCACTCCGATTATCGGACGTAGAAAAAGAAAGGAAAACAATATTACCAACCGAAAAAATATGTATGCATGAGTTTGTGAGAAAACCTTTTTCGTCCATCCCTTGTCATAACGGACAAAACATCCTAACAAAAATTACAGAAAATCATAATTCTCATTGCAAGAAAGACTGAGTGAATCAAAACAGTATCATCAAGATAAAATACTCCCTACCAAGCTTGATAAGTCATTCAAATACTTCCCGTCAACTTTTCCGCACTTCACCAAGGCCATGAGAATAATTATTAAAATTATTATAAATTTAAAAAAGAGTCTTAGTTTTTTACTATAATAAACAATGTATTGTGTTCTTCATTTACTACGTTTTAAAACTTACATGTCAATAGAATTTTAAGATCTTACGGGGTATATAATTTTAAACTATAATGTTTACTTATGTTTTTTCCATAAACAAATATCTCCCTTTTATATCTATTTTTATTTTATATTATTGTATTATATGAAGAAACCTATGCCACGAAAAAAAGTCATTTATTATCTACGCGTTATGACATCGCTCACACTTTTATACTTTTATTAATAAAAATAACATCATATATCAAATGTCCACTCTTTCTCATGAAGTATATTGCGTTGCTTATTTTGAATAAATGTATAACAAAGCCAAAGGAGTAAACATTCATTGGCGTCAGGGTATTTCAGCAGGATTTTTTCTAATGGGGTTAAAAAGGTGTCCAGAAGAAATGGACAGGAAGAAATGACCCAACAGAGAAAAGGAAAATAATAACTCATGGAAAATTGGCCAAAATGCATCCGTAGGCAAAATATTTGATAACTAATATTAGGCGAATACTATTTGTCATATAAATTTAGTAAACAAAGTGCAAACAGAATATTTATGTATGTAATTATAATCAATAGATTTCTTGTTGTGGTTGCTATTATTAAACGGTGCAATGATTTATTTGGGTCATTTTTTCATGTGTAATAATTTTCCTTTTCTATCTTGGTCAATTCTTCCTGGTCCATTTTTTCTTCCTCCATTTCTTCCTTGGGCGTATTTTCCCAGGCATTTATTCCTAATGTCATTAAAATAAGTAGTATCAATTACATGGATACATATTTGACTTTTTATTTTAATATGTCAATATTCAACTAAATTTAAACGTTCTTTTAAAAATTAGTTTTGATCCAAATTAGACAAAATATTTGGTTGATGGAGCCTTGTCTTACAGATGTTTACTATTCCTTGAGGTTGATATAATGTCCATCTCAATTTGAATTGTACAATAATTCATTTTTGGCTCGTGTTTCCCAGTTTTATATTTTTATTCCTCTTCTACAACAAAAGTTTATTAAAATAGAAGCTCACTAGAAGATATAGAAACATAATAAACATTATATTTTAGAATAACTATCCAGTAACAAAATATCTTTATATAATTCCATTTGTTCACAGAGAAAAAATTGTCTATTTGTTCTTATCCTATAGCGGTTATAAATTTGATTGAGCTTATCAAAACAAAACGGACGAGGTTTTTTGCCCATTTTCATCTGGGTGATGATGACGATATTTTTATTTAGCGTATCTTACAGAAAACACCAATAGTTATAGCTTTTAGGTCTTCAACGTCAACGAAAGAGCTAGCGGTTAGTTTATGTGAAATTAAGGCCTCTACATTCAAAAAGGTATGTCCAATGCTATATTTTTTGGTGGGCGTTGTTGTTTGTTTTTCGTTTTTTATGTACTGAATTAGTGGAATTTATTTCATAGATGAAACCTTAATTTTTATTTATAATAAGCCGGAATGTGGTGTGACTTTATTAAGACGGAACTCGGGCTACTATCCAGGTGAAAATACATGTTTTCGTCACAAAGACAAAGCAGCCCTCTTACCACATACTGCAGTATTCTTATAAAGAGTAGTAATTAAAAATACTGTCAATTATTTGTTACTTTTTAATTAATCTAATTAGAGGAACAACAAACACATAGGCGTTTGTTTGACTGACTTTAAAGAAAGAGATGAAAACGAGAGGCCTCAAAGCGAGAATGAATATGACGACGATGATGAATGCGATGGCGTCTAACAAAAAATTCTTTTGTTCTTAACTACAAAAGCAACTCGCCACCATCAAAAAAACTAAAAAAAAAGATTTCATCATTTTTGTTTTGTGTTTGTGCAATGCGATATGGATGCGTAACATGGTATTTTAGAGAGGTACTCCTTTGTTTTCATTACACATAAAAAAGACCGGATTATTTAGATAGAAGAAATCTTAAAGTCTACTGTTCTATTGCCTAAAGAAAAGTGCATCAGCTGATTGCTCGATATTTAGGTTTAATATATTTCATTTAAAAAAATAAGGTTTTGCAACATAAAAAGGAAAAAAAAATAATATTAATCATTTTTTACATCCTCAAAGCAAATTATACGACGCTTATAATGTTGTGGGATATAAGACAATAAATATATGGATTGAACGATGTCAATACATCATAAGTGTCATGTAAATTGCTTTAAGGATGTAAAAATAGTTGACAATTACATTATTAATATTGTCCGTGCAAGTATACACGAAGTTACATTTATCTTGCTGTTCGGTAAACTTCCAATACAATAAGCCCATTCTCTCATAATTGTGGCATATAAGAAATCAATATTTTTATACAAATAGTAAATTATTGTAACGAATTTTTACTGAACAACAAGCTAATTTTAACCTAAGATATACCCCCAAGCACAGTTCTAATAATTTAATATTTAACGATAATGAATATAATAATATATTAGTTATCTTTTTCGTCATTCGTGCTAGAAATTGGTCGTTTTTAAATACAATACGTTTAAAGCATAGAGATATAAAATATAGAGAGCTTATTCCCTTCAGTAGCAGAGAAACATCGTCGTTCAGCTGTCGCCTGTGCCCAATATAAACAAAGTAATTTGTACTACGTCATCGTATGTTGATCATAGATATAAAAAGATTTGTTTATATTGGGCACAATGATGTATTCTTCTGAAGAATTCAATAAGCTCTCTATGTCTTTATATGTCATGGAATTATCCTGGAAGTAAAAAAAAAAAAAAAAAAAAATTACCTCGTTGTACTGCTTTTTATATCCAAAACTAACATATAATTTTTTTTATTTTATAAAAAAAACAGCATTCAAATGACACAACACATTATGGTCTTAAAGTTAGTACATTCAAACATAGGATTATGCTTCTATTAATGGTGATGTTTTTTTGTAACGTTATTGACTTACATTAGTTTAATGAGCTAAAATACATGTTAATTATTGCTAAAAATTCAAAAAAAATACACATAGAAAAGAACACGAATATAATCCAAATAATATAATAATAATAAAATATATTGGGTCACACAAAATTAATTGTTATGGATTCTTTAATTTATATTTAAGGTTAACATATTTTTTTAATTGAGAAAAAGTCAATATATTTCAACCCATATACAATTCTATCTTTACAAGTTAGAATTTCAAAAGTTGCACTTCTTCGTGATTTCATTGAAATTTTAAACAATATTGCCAAGAGGGTGTCCTTTTGGGTATTATGCTGAGATTTTAAGAATAAATAAAGTTGTATTCCATACGAAAAGAAAAAGAAACAACAAGAACACATTCGAAACATTAAAATAATAGTGAAAAAATCAAATTAAAGAAAAATTTTGGGCATGATATCATAAGTGTTCTCTTCTACTTTCATAGTCGAAGATATGTTTTCGTTTAGCCTGTCAGATCCGGATCCGCGGGGCTACGTCGTTATTTAATTTCTCCGACCTAGATGCTTCTCAATTACTCATGGGAGTTGTTCAGCAGAATGCAGCAGATTATTTACTCAATTTTCCGTTGGTACGAGCATTTAGAACTGGATGAGCCAATCAGCTCTAAAGAACTTGGAATCAAACACCTTATTTACTGGGTTCTTTATCAGCTCTACCAATATTAATGGTGATCTTGATATGAAATATTTCGGCAGTCCAACCCGCCTCCTTTACATTAGGTCAAACACACTAAAAAAACAGTGCTAAATCTTACAGAGAACAACAATCACAAGCAGAGAAAAGTTCCCCGTAACAATATATATATATTAATATATATATCTTTTCTCAAACTAAATAAAATCTTGGACATCAGCAGCACGTAAGTCATAAATTATTCAAATTTAATGAGAGCAGTTCCATTTCTCCTCTCCAACGCTTATTCTTTCTCCTTCACCCAATCCTTTGGAAGGTCATTCCAATGCGTAGCAGTGGGAATCAAATCAACATACGTCTAAAAAAAGACCCTATCAACAATGGAAGTGAGGGGTTTTTCTGCGTCCCAATCATCATCATTATATATTAGTGTATGGAAGAAAAAAGGCTCTCTAATGACCCCCTCTTAGCCCCCCCCCCCCTTGCACTAAATTGGAGTTGATTAATGGCAATATTCTTATTTGTGTGTCCATTATTTACATACTCTAGCACTCAATCTCTAGAGTGCTCTTCGTAGAGATATAGAGAGCTCATTCCCTTCAATAGCAGAAGACCATCGTTCAGCTGTCGCCGTGCCCAATATAAACAAATTAATTTGACCTACGTAATTGTAAGTTTATCATTGAGATGGAAAGATTGTTTATATTGGACACAATGACGTATTTCTCTGAAGAATCCAATAAGCTCTATATGTCTTTATATTTCTATGGTGTTATTCTTTGCAATGTGAATGGTTGAAACAAAAGGAGAGGGTTTTTTCAAAAAATGTAAAAATCAATGCACTCACATCTTTTGAAGGAATGAATATCAATTGAAATAAAACAATGTAATCCTTAAAAATAAAACACCCAGCTAATTCCTCAAATTTATACGTGGCAACTGCAATACCTTCAGTAGCTGAAAAAGCGATTAAAGAGGAACAAAATTGGCTAAGGCTATTATTCAGTCAGAGCTATCTTCCGGCGCTGAAGCGGCCTCGCGCTCAGTTGGGCGGAGGGTTATCCTTGCTAGAAGTTATTTTACAGTCGAAGGCAAAGCTATAAATGCTTCAATTTCTAACTGTAAGGCCTATATTGCCAAAAATTTGACAAGCTACACGCCAGTAAATGTTGACCATCTGAGGGCAATTTTATTTTCGCTGCTGCGAGGTATTGTGCTCTTCGCTTACGAATCCCCAAAACCCAGGACAGTTCATGGAATTATGCTTTTGAAGTTACTAAGTTCTACCCTTCTCAATCTGCACGACATCTCCATACTTTGAAAAAGGTGCTACGATTTTACAAAAAAAAATCTACTCCAAGGACAATGAAACCCGCAAGGAAAAAATAAAAAAAAAATTGACCTTAATATTTTTTTTTTCGCGTAATTTATTCTTTGTTTTTTAGATATTGTGTTAGTTATTTAGATTTGTATGTATTTGTAAAGATATTTTGGCCTTTTAGTAGAAAATTTATTAAAACTATAATGTTTATTGTTGTGTAAACTAAAATTTTCTATCACTCTTTTAGTTGCTTTAATATGTTTTTTATGTGACTAATAAAGGCCTTGCTGCAGAGAAAAAAAATAATAATAATAAATGAATCTTTAAAAAAAAGGAAAAAAAATAATTTATTTTGAATACATTGCACAAATATTACAATATTATATTTAGTTATTAATATATAATAATTATTACAATTAATCGTATACAATAAAAGTAATGTAATCGTAAACAATAAAAGTAATGTAATCGTAGAGATTAAAACATGACAACAAATAAAGGATTTAAGAATGACATAAAAATGAAGTAGTAATAATGATAAAACAAATAAACGAAGAAGGCGTCGTCAGGGAAAAATTAAGAGATGTGAAGCTCCATCAACTCGAACCCAGCACACTCGTTGGGGAGTTGAGACATCGCCGAGGATGTACGTGCATTTTATCTGAAAATGTTGTCATTAGATATTGAGCGTATGAGTTCTATGTACACGAAGAAGAGCACAGGGAGTCCCCCTCCGTTTACTCATGAGGAATAAAGGATCTTCTGAACCGTAGAGATCAAATGCTCAATCTCATAGGCTTCCACATGAAGAGCTGCCAGTCAGAAGGCGACAACCCTATTTAGTAGGCTTCGAATATTAACTTTTCCACCATTGTAATAGCGGGACAACTCTTGGACAGAAGTAGAAGAAATGGAATGAAGTCTCCTTGATCTCAAGTCTCTTGGTCTAATTCCATCTTCTTCATGGGACTCCATCCATTATGAATCCTTTGATTGGACTCTTGCCAGTCTACCTAAATAATAAAGCAATTGCTCTTACTCAAGAGATCATCTCTCTGACACACGGACGTATAAAAATAAAACAGTTTTATATTATGAAAAATCATATTTTGTGTGAGTTTGCGAAAACCGTCTTTTGTTGCCCCTATCAATCACTCTCCTGATGCCCTCTCTCATTCATTCATTCAACAACTACAATAAACCCATGATCAAACCCACCAATAAAATAATAGTCGCTATAATTAAAAATCCTCTCAATAAAAAGTTATTGTCTTTTTTATTGGAGAAAAACCTTAGATTCTTCCCAGAGATGGTTTTCAAACCCTCTTCACGTCTTATTTTTAAATACTACTACTACTCAATCATTTATTGATATTAGGGTCATCGTCATTGTTTTATTTGAATCTGATTTCAACTAATAAAATAATTATCTGTTTGGTTTATTTAGAGGTTTTTTTTTTGCTTATTGGACAAGATGGAGTTGCATCATGATATAAAAGGAGGAATTGCAAGTTCGTCATTTTTAAACAGACGCAATCAAATGAAAAGTATTAAACAATGGAATTTAAAAAGTATTTTTTCCCTGATTCGATGGAATCCTTTAATCCCATAAAATGTTTTTTAATATCCTCGCAGATGCAATCAAGCCATATAGGCAAAGAAATGATCTAATGTTACATTTAGCGAGAGCTTCGACGAAACAACAAAGAATCCGGAAATGAACCCATATGCTCTGCACCCAAAAACCGCCTCATTTGATATCCATTGCTCCTTGTGAAAGGTAGTTTAATATGATTAAAAATGGATGAAAAATTGTATAGAACTTCTATAAAAACGGACTGAGAACAAATCTAATAGCCAGCCAAGAGTGTGTAATCGAGTATATTTCTTGCCATTGGGCATATTAGTTACATTTGTAACTAGTCTAAAATATATAAATAAATAAAGAAATAATAAAATTATAAAATCATATAAAAAATATAAAATAAATAAAACAAATAAAAACAAAATGCCATTGCAGAATGGATTATATGGGGACGCTGCGTCCAATGGCCCTAGCTGCGGTCCTGGCTGTGTGAAGGGTAGTGGCCGACCTCAAGGCCTTAGACAAGTTCCACACAGATATGCGTGACATGCAAAAGTAGCTGTCTCCCTCCCAAGTGGGTACGCCACTGAAGTTGTGGACCTCATGGCCTCCTCGGGATGGGGGAAGACGAAATCACCAATCGGTTCCTGGCACCGCCGCCCCCGTCGCTGGAGTAAAACATTTCCAAGTCTCCATGGCCACCGCCTTGGCGGCCACCTCGTTGAGGGAGGGAAGGCCTGCTCTCTCAAGGAGGTCCCGATGTGGATGTGATCTTAATTAATTAGATTGTTATACGTCATTTGTAAAGCCTTATGAAGGGATTATTAATTATGTATAATTTATTGAATTAAGTATGTTACCTGCCATTTATTTGAGTTGAAATCATCGATTAAGAGAAGTTATACTGCTAAAGTAGCTTTATTAGCTTCACGATTGTGGAATATACGAAAAAAGTTATTCGTAGGGGTGTGGATTTGACTGCATATTACGCGTGCCCACAATTTTCAGTTCAACATCCCGGTCCCATTGTTTTTCTTTCGGACATTACAGTTTGAGAGGTATTAAAATGTGTACGCTTAAGAACGATTGTAAATTCGGAAATACCCTGAACCAAAAAATGCGTTGTTTCTCATACAAAGGTTTAGTAAAGTACAGACTACGACTCGCAAAGGGTACCAATAGGTTTTTCTTTTTTGAGATGAGATCTAAAGATAAATGTAACCAAGTCCATATTTCTAGTTATCCTACTAAACGAGGAGCTCAAATAGATATTTAAGAAAGAAAAAACGCACTTGAGTTATTTGAATAAAGTCTTTGAGAAGAAAAGTTATAAAACAATGGCTGATTTGAATGTAAAAAGGTATTTAAAGGAGAGAGAGAGAGATGCCAGAGCCCCAGGGAATACGTTTCATCTCAATGGGTGAATCCATTCTTGTTAGTGTGGTATTGCTAATGGAATTCCTTCGATCATTATTTTATATCAAGAGTATTAATAAATAAAAAAAGTTTTTTAAATATTCATTATTGAGAATAAGAGGCTCCTATCATCCTTCTGCAATCTAATGAATGTTTCTCTTAATAACGTTTGAACATAGGGAGAAGCTTTTAGCCAGAGGGGAAAAGCCTTGCGTTTTTATCTCTCTTAGCTCTAGTTTCAAGCTATAAGAATTCACACAGAAGAAAACTGTTTTATATATGTATTTATGATAATAAATTTTAAAACGTCCCTTCAACTACGTAAGGCGTTCCCAATAACAACATATTCTCCTATAACAAATACACTTACTTAAGTCAGCTAAACGTTATTTGAAAAAAGAGGCATTTTCTATAAATATATATTCTATTTTTATGTATGTTAAAACAGTAATAAAGAGATAGTTTTCAAGGATAGTTAGAAACTTTAGCCTCGTAGCTTCTTTGTGACCAAAACACCACTAGAAAAGTGATGACTGAATTACAAAATCCTTCAAACATCGATTTTGTATTAGTATTTTTTATCCTGAGATGAGGATTTTGAAATATATATAATTTTTCCTCCGTTTTAAAAAACGATCCAATATGGCCCCCGATTTCCATTCAGTATTCAATTACTATAAATTATTAACTTAGCTTCTAGGAGTCTCAGGATCTCGTTTGAGAGTACGCTTATCTCTTAAATGTAACATTTTAGCTTCCATTTAGTTATTTAAGGAATCTCCTTAAACGAAATGAAAAAGGGCGGGGACTTCTCCTGGGTCCCCCTTTAAAAAAAGTGATTTTGCATATTTTTCTGAAAAGAAATTGGATTTCCCCCCTAATTTTTCTTTCTGTTATTTTCCTTTTCTCTAACCCCTTCGTCCATTATGTAATTTATAGGTCCAACTACCAGTCACTTCTTAAATGAGGATTCTCCAAGACACAACAATTGATTTCTTATTTTTTTCTTCTTTTTAATTGGATTTTTGGAATGATGCGTTCCTTTTTTTTTCGTAGTGTGAGAGGACGGTAGGAGATATATCTAATCATGGCAAAGCCTTCTTGAAGGTTTTTCACTCTCATTATAATTTTTATATGCTTACAGTCAATCATGAGGTAAGAAGACTGTTCATAGTTCATAATTACAATAATAAAAAACATAATATTATCATGTCAACTCGCAAGTTTAACCAACATGTAATTGTAAATTAAATTATTTAAATATGTGATTTTCATTCATTATCTTAGGTTTTTATGTATTCTGTTGTACATATCATAAAAGTGAACTGTTGAATAAATAAAAAAAAAACCCAATTGGCATTGAATCTTTTAATTTTATTCAAACATTTTTCATATATATTTCCTAGAATATATGGTAGCTTATTTAGATATTTTGTACATTTTAGAGGATATTATTGCCAGCCATCAAAACATTTTCGGGACATCCTATGTTTCTACCAACGATTGGATATCAATGCATATCCAGTCTGACATGCCAATGAAACCAGATGAAATCAACACTCAGAATGAAGAATATATACCAAGCCAGTTAAAAGAATACATATGAATTATAAAGCACAACATATTTGTTAGCTAATGTTATGGCAGTGGATCCATAATTGTCAAGAGCACAGTTTTATATCAGTTTGTGAGGAGAATTGTCAATTCTAGAATTGCCAATTAGTTTGAATTGGGATACAGTTGAAATTAAACGGCATACGCATAGTTAACATAGTTTAAACGCTCCTAACTTGAATACTAATTATGATCTGTGGTTTATTTGTATCATTGTTTATCGAAATAAATGTAGGTGTCACTAAACTTACGATTTTATTACCTCCGCCGAAGGAGGTATTGTTTTCACTGGCGTTGGTTTGTTGGTTAGTTTGTTTGTCAGCAGGATAACTCAAAAAGTACCGAACGGATTCAGATGAAACCTTGTGGAGTTGTTGGAAATGCCAAAAGTAACAAGTGATTACATTTTGGCATCTCTGAGTGCTTATTTAAGATGCCAAATGAGCTAAATACTAATAAATATTTCAAGTTAGCCTACTCTGCCAATAGATGTCGCTGTGCTGTGAAATCGGGTGCCGGGAGGGTCTTCCTCTTGAAATTTCCGTCGAGGGGAACCCTCCCCCGTCCCTCTACGCCGCCCCGGTCGTGAAAAATCCGCCTCGGAAGATTCATAAGGACCCCCTGACGGCGGAGGTTTGCACTCTCTGAGTGTATATATGCCTCTACATAGTTGAATATATAATTCCTAAGATAAAAATTACTTTATATTGAGTTTATGGAGGAATCCTTAACGTGGCTGTTGAGCATTGCTGTTAATCTAAACAGAAATATACGATTAAATACACAAATACATCCACCATAGCATACGTATGTTAACTATTTATATCCGTAGTGTATATTCTAAATAAGTATGCCCAAAAACTGATTGACTTCTTCATTAGTATTATTATTGACCTTTACTACAGTGATCAACAAAGATATTTTCATTACGTGAACATCATCAAAACAAGTACATTGAATGAATGAACTTTGAACGGTCTGCTTCTTGTACATACTCTATTAATATGATGGATTAAGGATTGTTCAATAGCAATCAGGTTTTCTTGAATTCCATTGACCTGATGGACACTTATGTTAGAAATGCATCGATTCTTTTAGGAAGGACAATATTTAGAAAAAGAGTTTATTTTGAATCGTATATTTAATGGAAATAAAATGGATTGAATTGGTTTCCGGTTTTTATAAATAATAAATGGATATGAGGTTTTTATTAGTGCATAAAAGCAGGTTATATCGATATATCAAAAGTTGAACCAACAAGACGTTAGTCAATTAAAACATATTGGAATGATCGATATCTGTGTACCAGTTAGTTTACAAGAGTAGAAAAAGCCTTTCTATGTAAGACGCTATAAATATTTTATGAATCATTCAGTTTTAACGATACTATAAGTGTTTTATAAATTAGCTTATAATATTCTTCATTAGGCTAATTCTCCTAAACTGATGATAGTTTGCCAAACAGAATCCTGCAACCAAAAGGCACACCTGTCTTTGAATGCTGATAGAGCCAAATTCATTCCTCTCTTCAAAATTTACAATCGAATAAAACCTTATATTGTTTAATAATATAATGCATAAAATGATACCTTCGAATCAAACTATAACAATATAATTTTCAATGTCAAGAGAGTGATTACATATTGTCCTATCAGAACTGAAGTTATCTAATGTAGTTATCTATTACAGTGACTCGGTATGTGGCTTTAAGCCGGAAATCCCATCTATAAGCAATACCTCATGAACTGTAACGGCGATCGAAACCACAGAATTTAACTTTCTTTCCTTTTTTATGCCTATATGATTCGACAGAACTACATCCGACTGGATATAAATAAACATACTAGCGTGAAAATTAGTCTATCGAACCTAGGATCTTATCAATAAGGTAGACCAAAAATGACCATCCCCTCTCGGGTTTCGAACCTGCGCCTTCAACATTGAGAGTTGAACACGACTTAACACACACGGCTATCGCACCCCTTACTTTTAAATGTTATTATCTCCAGAAAGTTTATAAAAAAAAATTAATCAAGAAATATACCTTTTGTTTCGTATATATTTAATTTTTATATAGATATATAAATAAATATAGTTTTTATACCTTTTTTCAAAATATATATAAATGAATTCAATGTATTTTGGTTTGTCGATACAAAAACAAAACAATCCATTAATTATTTAGTTACTAAGATAACTAAGAAATTATTAACTCTTCACAATAGAAATACGAATAAAGAATATGTAGAATCGAAAAACTTTTGCGTCTCTTCTTTCAAATATCAACGGCCTTTTATGAGAAAAACTATACACTGCCCAGTCCCTGGATCAAAGGTCTATGAGGTCAAATTTAATACCTGCTTTGACACGATATTCCGCACATACAATACATATTCCTTTTGGAATCTCAGTGGATCTACGTCGGGGACCTGACAAAGTTTCATCCCCCTGGTTCGGAATGGATTCCACGTTTAATTGGACGGTGTAAAAGCTTTTAAGCTCTTAATTTTTTTCTTAAGATACTAAGAAAATGAAAAATGTCGTATTTCTATCAATTTTAGCCTTGTTTTTAGTTATTAGTAAATTAAATTGATTAATATGCACAACGTATAAATATTCTAATCAAATAAAGTTTTGAATATATGATAGATCGTCAGTTATCGGTCCATGTATGCAAAGATACAATCATGCCACGCATATCTGTATAAATGAGTATTTTTTAAATATTAATAACAATATTCAGATATGTATAAATTCAAATATTTAGATATATAAAAAATATACAAATAATTTTGCACAAATAAAACGATTCTTCATTCATATTTTTGTTTTCCTGTATATTTCTTAGAGTCTTAGAATATATAAAAGTATTGTTATTGTTATTTCTCCATTCATTTATCATACTGTGAGTCATGCACCTCCGTATTTACATGGGGGCATACCTATGTAGTTTGTAAGCTAGTCAGAATGAGGACCTTGCCTTTTCTTATTTTATGAAAAATGTCAACTCCACTCATAATAACAATAAGAACCATAATAATAATTATATTTTTATGTTAACACATTGACGGCACACGCACAAAATACACACCCATTTTCATCTGAGAGTCGTTCCCTGAGAGCATCATCACAAATTACTCCTTCCCTTACGACTTCAGAGACTTTATGGACAGGAAAAACCTTTACGACACAACAACAAAATACTTTTTGTTCTATGGACCCAATAATGGCGAAACGTTCTTGAATCATGAATGAAGCGAAGGGGTTGCGTGATCTTCGTTTGATAGTATCTTTGGGCTTGCTATGCAGGAAACTTATCTAAAACAAATAAAACTAGAGGACTCAGAGAGTGCAAACCTCCGCCGACCCCCACCAAATGAATCACTTGGTCTTTTTTTCATTTGCCAATAGATGTCGCTGTGCTTTGCTCTCCTCTTTGAGAGCACAGCACAGCGACATCTATTGGCAGAGTAGGCTAACTTGAAATTTTTTTTAGTATTTAGCTCATTTTGCATCTAAAAGAAGCACTCAGAGATGCCAAAATTAATCACTTGTTCCTTTTGGCATTTTCAACAACTCCACAAAGTTTCATCCGAATCCGTTCCGCACTTTTTGAGTTATACTGCTGACAAACAAACCAGCAACCAACAAACCAACGCCAGTGAAAACAATACCTCCTCGGCGGAGGTAATAATTGCATTTCTTGGATTCCTTTATTTATAAGATACCAACTGATTTAAAACGATAAAGGAAATTAACGATTTTGATTATGTATTTTAAATGCTTGAATAAGAGTTCGCTTGGGATTTTTCTTGAGTGGTATTGGTGGACATAAGGGATTGGTGAATAATTATCATTTATACAGCAGTTAGATTTATGAAACAAGGTAGAAATTCACTTCTGTTTGTAGAGGTGTGAGCATAACTCAGTTATCATTAGCACTAACTAAGTACATTTTTCCAGTGCTTCGATCCATGGCACCTAATAATAGAGGTCAACCGATATATCGGCGCCGAAAGCACATTTTAAAGAACTAGAGGTATCGGCAAATGTGGCACCGATATCTATCGAGAGTTGCATATTCAATTTTTTTCTCGAAGATTGCTTTAAAAAATATCTTTGACAACATTTTAGGGCTCTCAAATATATTTGTTCTATTTGAAATAATACATGATTTAATCTTATACCGAACATAAGTTATTTTTAAAACATGTGATCATACTTGTCAAGAACGCGCTATTCTCCACACAGTGAGCTTGAGCAGCAAACTCTTACATATTTCCCGCCAGATGGCGCGGAGTTAGTTTGCTTGTCATGTCTTTAATTTACGTAATGACAGACTTGTTATATTCAATTTATATATTTATCGCCCAGGTATATGTTATTGTAATGCTTAATTGCACGTTGTATAATTGATATATTTCTTGTATGAGTGGTTATTGCTATATTAAATAAATACTGGACTCAGAGAGTCGATGAACTTAAACTATAAGTTGTTTGTGATCTCACATCTCTTCCTACAGTCTACAATTAAGTTAGATGTATTCATTTCATCTACAGATTGTGAACTATAGGTATATATATATATTGAAAACGATTTTCGATTAATCTCTCCTTTCTAAAAAAACTCTCGGTAATATTTGGTCATTGGAATCAACATCAGTGACCTTTACTAATAAATTTTGGTTAAAAGAGGACCTCTGTCAAATTATAAATGTATGTTTTGATACGTCATATTAAACGATATATTGATATTCCCTATGTAGATCAGAAGTAGGACCAAAATAAAATTGAATTATCAACTGAAAAAATATTTTTTTTGATTTTCGATATAAACATAAAAGTATAAAGCATAATAATTACACTGATTTCTATAAAGTCTAGAATCAAAAAGTATTTCAGTTTTTGGACAATATAAATAAAGAAATACGTATATAATAATTACACCGAAAAAATCTATTAAGAAAACCTATTCAAAATTAGAGAAACACTTATAAATATCAATCAATGAAAATATGTGAACGGAAAAAAATATTTTCTAAATCAAAGTAATTTAAGAATTGTTAAAGTTTTTACGGCTTTTTTGACATTCTCTTAAGTTTGTTTTATCTTCTCGTAACATATTATTTGTCCGCCATTTTTAATGTATGAAAAATATCTTAGGTACAACAAATGAAGTTTGTACATAAGATGAACTGACGTCCTTATAAGTTAAATAGCTACAAGAAACAAATAACAGCGCAAAGAATTTTTCATCAAGTGAAATGGAGCCACTAACATTTGATGAAGATCCTTCATTGACAATATTAGTGACATTTATTCCTTATTAAACCCAAGAGATACAAATGACCTCTAATCCACAGGTCGAGCAAGGCAAATCAGTCATTTCAATTCACCGCACGTTATTTTTGCATGAAAACTACCTTAGCCTGCAATAGTCATTATGAACGATCCCTTCTTGCCATAGGTTCTACAAGCAAATATATATTCATGGTAAGAACAGAAGATGGTTTCATGATCAAAGACAATAAACATTACACACAAAACCCGCACAAAGTATCCCTTCCAACCTACTAATAGCCCAGTATCATGATTAATTCTGCGTAAAGACAAAATTGAGTAAACAAACTAGTAAGCAAGCAACCAATATAATGTAATGCACGTATATATGTAAATAGTAACTCAAGTTTCGTTTATTAGTATTATTGTTTTATTTTAT
>CP045890.1:21196761-21234438 GCA_013387185.1 Caligus rogercresseyi
TAAGCATCAAGTCTCAAAAAGGGGTAACATTAGAATTGTATAACATTAATAATAATAATTAGATTTTTTTTAACATGACAGCAATGGGTTACAATAAATCAATAGAGTTTCTTATGTATATGCAGTTCATAATTGTTGGAGAACTTTGGAATAAAGGGAAGCGATGGACATGAAGAGGTGGCATCTTTGATTATTCTTTTTATACATAACCCAGGGAACTTTTGCTTAAAACCGCATCACATCTGGGATTGCGCGAGAAGGTGAGAAAGTCTTCTCTGATGGATTTTCATTGAAGGTATCTATGGTGATATCTTGAACGGCCCGCTATATTTCAATTAAAGACGGGCATTTCCACAGTAAATGGTTCGTTTTTCTATTTGATAATATACTCTTTTTATAGTTTATTTTTAAAAGAAATTGCGTTATAAACAAAACGTTGATATAAATTATAATTTCAGAGAAACTAAATAAGAATTATAGCTATAATCAGGAGCAGAATCCTGTGCAAGTTTTTTAGACTGCTTTCTGGAGTGCCCTTGTGTTGTGTTAGACATATTTTAATACAAAAGAATAAACCTCAATTGTTGTGTAAGGGATATAAACCAACATAAAAACATGGAGGGGCACCAAAATTGTCTCCATAGACAATATAGAGTGTCGAAGCAACAGATGTGCAACGTACTCCTGAATAATTTCGTATAATTAATGGTCCATCATAATTATAGAACGGACAATTAACAGAAAATGAAACATTTACCATATAAATTAAGTAATGAATGATGATGGACAGTTGTAAAATAGCAGAATGTAAATCGGTATTTCGAACTGGAAAGCGACACTTGGTGTGAAGAAGTTGAACTTTGCCAAAATAAATAAACAACTCTGGGGCTGAAAGCGCATTTAATATAAAAGGAATAATTTGTTTGCCACTGCCACTGCACTTGAAAATTCGGGTACATTATGATTTATATAAAATTAATATTTTTAAATGTCAAATAATCTTTTAAAAATTATAACCAATTATGTACTTAATTGTGGTTAGTTATAAATTGTCCAATACTAAATGCATATGAAGAATTAAGAGAGCAGATACATAAATCAATTTCTCTATCTTTCTAATCGCCTGCACCGATCGATATTCGGTAGATATATAATAAAATCTACCGAGTACCGAATCGGTGGTAGACTTTCCTACCGAATCCCAGCTCTGAAAAATGTAATGGTAACTAAGGCTATATACACTCAGAGAGTGCAAACCTCCGCCGTCACGGGGTCCTTATGAGCCTTCCGAGGCGGATTTTTCACGACTGGGGCGGCGTAGAGGGACGGGGGAGGGTTCCCTTCGACGGAAATTCCGAGAGGAAAACGCTCCCGGCACCCGATTTCACAGCACAGCGACATCTATTGTCAGAGTAGGCTAACTTGAAATATTTATTAGTATTTAGCTCATTTTGCATCTTAATTCTGCACTCAGAGATGCCAAAAGTTAATCACTTGTTCCTTTTGCATTTCCAAAACTCCACATAGTTTCATCCGAATCCGTTCCGTACTTTTGAGTTATCCTGCTGACAAACAAACAAAAACCAACCAACAAACCAACGCCAGTGAAAACAATACCTCCTTCGGCGGAGGTAATTATGCATTACAAGGGACAAAATATAATATATAATCTAAAGGGGCCCATGACTGTCTCAATCCCCCCTCCAGGGAATAATAATACAATCAAACTAAAATATATTAGTAACTAAAATGTACAATTCATTTCTTTTTTTAACTATTATAATTTAAAAGTATTATTCTAACCTTTTTAAATCTTAAAAAAATCTGAAATGTGATAATTAATTTGATAGGACATATTTGCAGCCAGTGTCCAGAAGTTATTTTGAAGAGGTGAAATCGTCGAGAACCATATATATATATATATATGGTTCCTGCCTATATCGCAATTCCTTGCAGCTCCGTTTCACCGCATCATCCCGATGTATCAAAGAAATAATGTTCTTTGACGTTCAAAAAGTATCGTCTTATTTGAGATTCTATATAATCAAAAATCTAATTATTATATGAATAAATAATATGTATTGAAATACAAATATAAATTATTTTTTAGGGTTGGATGAAAAGTGGCTCTGAATTTGTAGATTATTTCCAAAGGCTTTAGTATTGTATTAAAACTCCTTTGTCACATGATAATTTTTTGATGTGTTGTGTCATTTAAGAAATGATTTATTGTGAATTTTTTGGGGGGAATGTTGAAAATAAAGGTGTAGGTGCACACCAAAATGCTTGGCAGTTTTATATTTCATGTTTAATTCACTTGCCCGCCATTGAAAGTAAAAACCTGCATCAGCAATGAAATATCAAAACAGTTATCCTCATATTATTATTTTTTGCATGAACAGTTTCAAAAGATATACAAGTAAAAGTATTTGTATTGAAATAAATGTTAATACGTAAAAAATCAAAAAATACACATGTCTTAAATGAAACATTAATCGTCGTACGTATATTTAAAGCCTTTCACCGATTAATCTTAAATGAACATAATGACCTGATTGCATTTCAATACTTAGTCATTAGTTATGATGCACTAAATGTGTATTATCGACAATATAATACGCATCCTTTATTTTAAGTATCAGTCGAGAGTATTTTGTAATAAGCCATTTAGTAGGCTATCGGTACCGATTTGTTTGAAATAAATACCTAAAGTATTGTTAAGGTATTTTATGATACATTTCCATAAGATTCCATGACAACCTTTTTGAGAATTATTGCAACAGATTGCAAAAACTAATTAGTAAGGAGAAAGTATTGATACGTTTTATTTTGAAATATTGTTAATTCATTTTGTATATGCCTAATTTTCGTCAGCGAGTAATAAGTTTTTACGAAGTTCTTTGAAAGCGTTTAAAAAACTATATATATATATAACAGGAAATGACCGGGATACTTTTTTCGCCGGGACCCAGGCCGGGCCGGGACTTCGTTATATTCGTTCCTTCGTCATTCTGAAAGTGACGACGTTTTGTATAAATTTTTTTCTATTACTCTATAAAATTTAAAAATTATTTTCTAAAAGAAAGTGATGACGTTTTTTTAGAAAACAATTTTGATATATTTTAATATTATTTTCTAAAAAAAACGTCATCACTTTCAGAATGACGAACGAACGAAATTTTTAAGTCCCGGCCCGGTGATTTTAGACACCGGGCCGTTCGAAAAACAATCGGTACCCGGTCGTTTCCTGATTATATATATATATATAATTTTTTTAGTATCGTCAAAATAGTTTTTTAACCTTTCAAACTTTTTAAACCTTCGGTTACTTCCTTTTTTGTAATAAAATATATGTTATAGACAATAGTAATGGATCCCATCTGTCTTATGTAGTATATCTTTGGTGCATACATCCTTCAATTTTCCTTAAAAGAAGTTCACAAATAGGTGAATACTACAAAAGCCAGATGTGCTTCGAATGTAACGTTCCACTATTAACACTGACCATTGATATTCCCGAGCCTTCTTTGGCTTTTATGAAATAGGCTTCTTATTCTAATCTTTCATTAACCCCGGATTTATATTAAGAAAAACATAGGAGAAACGTTTTTAATTTGTTTTTCAGAATATTATATTTCCACAAGTTTTATGGATGTCTTAATTGATCACACTCATTTTTGCTTATTGTATTGTATAGTTATTTTTTATTAAGAGGAAAACAACTCTTTTCACCCACCCTCATCGTAACACAAAAACACATCTATATATAAAGAACTGCGTCAGAGAGAATTCTTTTTTTTCATTTGTGTAAATATGATGGAGAAAATGGGAAAATAATGAAAAAGTTTTTTCTACAGCTCTTGTGTGTGTGCCATAATCCTTCGAAAAATGAGAAGAACAAACTTCAAAGGAATGGAGAATTCATCATTGGAAGTTCTTTTTTTTTTCTTCTTCTTCCTCGGTCTTCCTTTCTTTTCTTGTGAAAGAGCCTTATAATAATAAATTATAATAAAATAACAACAGGAATATATAAAAAAGGAAGAAAAGAAAGAAAAAAAATAAGAGTGGTGGCTATCTCTTTGGAAGGAGAGATATCTATAAGGAATAGAATTCTATCATGCCTATGAAACGCCTCTTAAGAGTTTGAAAATTGAATATAATATATATACATATAAAATATATATATATATATTATATATATATATATAGATATATATATATATATATATATATTTATATATATATATATATATATATATATACATATATATAAACAGACTTTTTGACGTTCGCAAATAATTGTCGTTCGTCGTTCGCTTGTCGTTCGCCAAAAGTTATCGTTCGTCGTTCATTGTTATCGTTAAATTGAATCGTTCGTCGTTCGCCATTCTGAAATAAATTGACGACGTTTTTTTTAGAAAGAAATATCTGAAAAAAGAAGTGATGACGTTTTTTTAGAAAGAAATTTGTCCCATGAAAATTAAATATCTTTGTCTTTTTTTGGCGCCAAAAACGAACGACGAACGATAAAGAATCTTCTTTATCGTTCATCAAAACCTTTGTCGTTCATCGTTCGCGAACGACGAACGACGTTCGTGAACGACAACAAATGAACGATAAATCAACCAGTCTGATATATATATGTGTGTAATCGAGTATATATATGCCATGGGGCACATTAGTTACATTAATAACTAGTCTAAAATAATAATAAAAACTATAAAATTATATAAAATAAAAAATAAAAACATAAAACAAAATGCCCATGCAGAATGGATTATATGGGGACGCTGCGTCCAATGGCACTAGCTGTGGTCCTGGCAGTGTGGAGGGTAGTGGCCGACCTCAAGGCCTTAGACAAGTTCCACAAAGTTTATTTAAAATTTATATATATATATATATATATTCTAAATTAATTTCAAATCTCTTATGATGAGTTTTATGGACATTTAACATAGTATTCAAATTTTTATCTCTTTTTCATGATCTCCTTTCCTATTAATACAATGTATCAACTTCGTATAAAATATAAATTTAAAATAACATTGCCCCTCAATTGTGTTCTTATTAACTCCATTTAAGTTCATAACAACAAAAAGCTTAGAGCACTTTGTCTCTATCTCTATAAATCCCTGTTCTTCCCTGAGCAGCAGCTGGCGTATCATTTCAAATAATGATAATAGTATATTTAAACAGCAAATACCAACAACAAAGCCAAGAGATCTCCTCCTCTCCAATCACACAAGAGACGACGATTTAATAGATCTTAGATAAACAACCATTGAAGGCGGTTAAAATATAATTTTCTTTTTTTCCTTTCAGGTCCAATCTCCCGAGTCCCCTGAATCCCCTATCTTTATAACGGAAATAGCAACGATCCCCTCGGCAGTCCACCGCCGGCACATCTTGGAGGCCTTCCCTATAATCTCGCCAGTGACGGGGGAAAAGGTTAGATCTTGTCTTTACATTTACTTTTGCTTTTGCTAAATGGGTCCATAAAATTATATATTTTTAGAATATAATAATAAACGATATTGTTATATTCTTTTGGTAAAATAAATGTTTTGACTCCCCAAAACACCTTTGGATCTTGTATATTACGAATAAAATATTATGTAGAATGACATTATATATATATATCAGGAAACGACCGGGCACCCGGCCGGGTCCCGGCTGTTTTTTGAGCGTACCGGCCCGGTGTCTCGGTTTTTTAGACACTGGGCAGGGACTTAAATAGTTAGGACTTTTTTTAGAAAGGAATTTTCGAAATATTATTTTCTAAAAAAACGTTATCACTTTTTCTAAATTTTTTTTTTTTGGAGATTCTTTTCCAAAAAAAAGTCGTTTTTTGGAAAGTCTTTTCTAAAAAAAACTTCAGAATATCGAAGGAATGAAAATATTTATTAAGTCCCGGCCCGGCTTGAAAAATTTAAGTCCCGGCGAAAAAGGTGGGTCGTTTCCTGATATATATATATTAGGGAATATAATATACCTTAGCTTTCCGCCACTTATAATAGAATGTCACAGTAATACATAAAAAAATGATATCAACTACAGCCCGTCACATAATAATGTAGCAACTAATCATAAGATTACATTTAAGCAAACTGAATTGAGCCAGTGTGTCAATAATTAAGTATGGATCATTCAGTTCCTGTAATGTACATATATATATATAAATATATATATATATATATTTATATTATATTTACATATATGTGTCTTCTTTATTTCAAAGAATCTACTTCAATAAATAAGATCCAATGTTCTATTAAGCAATCAACAAATATATATTCTCTATAAAAGGTCAAGAATGGAAAGTAAAAAAACTGAAGAAAAGGAACAAACTTTTCTATGTTTGTTTTTTCTTTATAGAGTTGTTGCATTCCTAAGGCTATATATATTTATACGATAATGTGTTGGTGAAAAATAAGAAGATCAAAGGAGAATCAAGAGACGTCATTATTATTCATGGCAGTGTTCTTAGTCGCAGGAAAGACGCATGCATTTAACTGTGGAAGTTGTTAAACATGTATACAGATCGAAAAGGATAATGCCATAAGACCAAATTTAGAGAAAAGGAAAAAGGCGCTATTTTTGAAACGTGATTGTTTGGAACCCAAAAGGAGAGGCAATAATTTAAAAAGAAACAGTTGGCATTATGAAGTTAAGTATGTCTTCATTACCAGCTCATGAGGAGTGATCAGAAATTCAGAGAGAATAAAATCCTCCTTAAAATACTAATTGGCTTTTTTTAAATGGTTAAGATGTTTATTTATTAGCTAAAATCCATACAGTGTAAAAATATAAGAATACACTAGAAAGTAGGAGATAAAAAAACACAATCTTAAGACAGTTACGTTAAAAACAAAACATAAATGAACATTATAAGCTAATTGCCTCTTCTTCAAGGGCCTACATCCATGACGTCATTGGTGAATCTTTTGAATGGACACCTCCACTAGCAACCATTAATTGAGTAAGACAACTACTCAGATTCAAGGAAAAAAGACGGCTTATTTCGTCTCATCATATCTGTCGATAAATACATATAAAAAATCCTCCTTGACAATTCTAACCGTCTCTTCTTCATGGGCATACGTCCATTTTAATCCTTCACATGGACTCCTACCATTCCATCTTTTAATATTCATTTTTATAAAGCTCATACTCGTGAAGAAAATAAAGAGACTTTTTTTGTTAGCCAACAATGGGACTCCATGATTCAAAGAATCATTTTTATTTATCCTTTAATTATTGCACATTTCTAATTTAAAGCATATAAAAAGTATTGGATCCAAACTAAACCTTGACTGATTCGTAAGCATTAATATTCAGTAAAACAATATTGCAAAGTAAAGAAACAGCGGACTAAGAAACCTAAACTATGTATAGTTGTTGTATTTTATTGAATAAATAACGTATTTGCAGGTCTTTGTATTGTTATATTTTTAAAGTATTCAAAATAGGATAATTATGTTTACCATGCTTTAAAATACATCCAAGAGAAACTTTTATTATATCAAAAAATTTATTAAATAAGGAAATATTGCATTTTTTTAATACACATTTTTGATTTAAAATCTTCATTTCGTCAAAAAAATACTGTGTTCAGCTAAAAGAAATAATATTATATCAACAGTATATAATTTTCTTTGACAATAAAGGTCATTAAATATTTATAATAACATTTTATATATTCTTAAAGTACATGCAACACTTATTTCAAAAATAATAGAACCTTACACAAGAGTTTGAGATGTTGTTCTTGTTTGAGTAAGCTCAGTATTGAACGTTGGATCCTATCTGTTATTATACCAACTAGCCCATTGCCGCTCCGCGGCTGTGGCTAGGCCCTCCGGGCGGGTGGGTGGCCTACGGCCACAGCATTATACATGGTAACATATCTTTGGATAATATGTTGAGGCAAGGGTTGAACCTTGCCTCAAACAATGAAGTTTATGAAGCTTATGATGATGGAGACAGAAAGTAGTTTTATAATAGAGAATGATATGAGTATTTTTCAACAAAAAAAAGGAGAGGGAATTTTTTTTTTTATCCTGTAAATTCTGATTTAGTTCCTCTAATGCAAAACTCTATAAATACTATTTTATAACTTGATGCAATCAACTCAGCAGACAACCCAAAGAAGGCCCCCCAAAATTTAGGATTTCCAAAATATTCCGCTTCGTCCATGAAATAGGGCCTAATATTCAATCCCGTATTTGAGGCTCTTAATGACCTCGGATCCGGATACTGATAACATCAAAGTTGCTCCCTTTGTGAAGCTGAATATGATTGTGCAAAAATATATTGCGAAAACTTGCAAATTGAAAAAATCCGGATCCCGGCCCAAATATGTCCCGGAGGCCGGACATTGACTTAACCAACCTAGGCTTATTTTGCAAGGCCTTCATTTCGTAAGTTTTGTTTTGAACTTTTTCTCGTATTAAAAAGTCGCCCCAGAGGTTTTCTTGACCCAATCTGATCAGAATCTAACCTAGCCCAGAACCATCACAGTGTCAAGATACATCTGTGTGCCAAATTTCAGGTCTCTAGCTTCTGTAGTTTCGGCGTCTATAGAGGACAGACGGACGGACGGACAAACTCAAATTCTAATATTAGGATATTGTAAAAAAGGCAAAAAGACAATACACTTATTTATTTTGATAATCTATTTCCCCTTTAATACCGTCTTGTCTTGAGATGAATGATCCATTAACAGTCAACTAAGATGAAATAAAATATCAAGCTTTCCCTCTAGTATAATGAAATGATTTGTTTAATCATACTAATGTATGATTTTCAACATTCTATTGAATGAATATTTAATTGTCATTTATTCAAGACTTTTAGAATTGTTTTAAAGGATGAAAATCTTATCTCTGAGTTAATATTCACACAGAAAACACATCGAGTAAAGCTTTAGTCTTCATTATGCATCGCTTATTTACACCAATCTCTTTAGAGAATAGTGTTCAAATTTAAAATGAGAATGTGGGGTAGTTCAAGTGAGGAGCAGCTCTTTCAATCTCTTTGATATGCTTCATTTAAAGGTCCTTGGAGCTAAGTTGTATGCTTTTATCCTCACGGAATCCTACATATATATATATATATATATGAGCTGGGATTCGGTAGATTTTATTATAAATCTACTGAATACCGAATATCGATCGGTGCGGTAGATAAGAAAGAAACATAAATTTATTTATGTATCTGCTCTGTGACTTCTTCATATGATTTTAGTATTGGACAATTTATAACAAAAAACAGTTCAGTACATAATTGATATAATTTTTTTAGAGATTATTTGAAATTTAATACAAGTTATTTTTATATAAATCATATATGCACTCGGATGGGAAATGGAAGGCGATAGCAAACAAATTGTTTGTTTGTTTTACTCCTAGATTGGACCCACCTCACCGGAACTTAATCCGGTATCAGCGGTAGTGAACCTATCTAGGAGCTACGATCTTTATTATAAAAACAATGTTTAAAACCACTTAAACAAGTAAACAAATTATTTCCTTAACTGTCTTTTGTTTGTCGTAGTCCGATATTAAATGAGCTTTCAGCTCCGGAGTTGTGTATTTATTTTGCAAAGCTCAACTTCTTCACACCAGGTAACAACGCTTCCAGTTCTAAATACCGATTTACATTCTTTAATCATATCTCTGATATATATGTATATAAATATATATTTACATATATATATAAATATATAATATTATATATATAGCATAATCATATACATTTAGTTGTCATATCTACAATTGTCAATGACTTGATTTCATGCATAAATAATGTTTTATTCATTGATTTCCTCTTTATTTCTTTTTTTTTTGGCTTACAGAGTGACATATGGTAAAGTCATTTGAGGAGGGTGAGGAGTTAATGGTTACTTTGAGTCCAAAACCTCAACCTTTCTCCTTTCCACCCTTCTTCTTTGATGGGGCTTTTGTCATTAAGTAATTACAAAGGGGCCATTTACCACACGTTGAGGACAACCAGGATGAATAATTATTTATGAATGTGACTGAAGAGCAAGGGCGCAATCATGGCTCAGGGTAGTCCCAAAAACATATTATTTATCTCATAAAAACTTACCGCGCAATATTCAAAAGTAAGTAAAATAAGAGTTGGCTATGAAAACTAAGCTGACTAGATTGTCTACCCTAAGCAATTCACACACATTCCCGGGCCGGGACTTAAATATATTCGTTCGTTTGCCATTCTGAAGGTGACGACGTTTTTTAAGAAAATTTTTTTAAATTTTTTTTTTAATATTAAAAAATTAAAATGTACTGTTGCACTTTTTGATACGAAAAATCCATTTTTTTACGTTGTCACTTTTAGAATGACAAAGGAACGAATATTTTAAGGTCCCGTCCCGGCTCCTGGCGAAAAAAAGTGTCTTGGTCGTTTTCTGGTGTGTATATATATATATATATATATATATAAGGGTCGTTCAGCTTTCACTTTCAACTAAGTTCATGAGAAGAGACAATTTGAGGTCTTAAGGATAATATTCTTATATCTCAATTGATGTTCGCACCTCTTCAAATTGATGTTTTATTGTATAATGCCAAAATACTTTACTTATTTTAACTCTTCTTTTCTCTACACCAATCACGTTCGGGGGGAAAAGGTCCCGGATCGATCTAGTAGTTCGACTGAAGAGTCCCTCAGCCACTTCATTTGAATTAATAACTGCAGTTTTATCTAAATGAGCCTCATATGACGTCACGCTTTCACTGGCTTTAGATGACACGTCAACCATTTAATAGTTTTTAATATTCAAGTACAAATTGAAGCCTGTCCGGTGGACAATCAATATGTAGAACTACAAAGGGAGGAAGTGGACACATGAAATCTCGAACTCTTTTATTGATCTAGCTTTTGTGTGTGTGCGTTCATTCTTACATGAGAAGAAAGGCTCCCATTACTTTAAAAAAATATATATGTAAGAGCCTTAGTTTTTGTTCCTGCTGACCTATTGAATGAAAGTACATATATTTCTCCTTTTAAATGGAAAATGTACAATTTCAAACTCTTGATTATATTTTTGATAACTTGCTGTCACGATATCCTAATTGGATTCAATATTAAAGAAAGGTTTTTTCGTTGTGTGTGTGTATTACAAATATTCTTTATATTTCTTTTGTGTGGTTTTCTCTCAGTATTCACTACGAGTTCATCATGGACTTAGTTCTAGCAGCCGAGGCTCTTAAGAAAATGAATAATTACACTTCTTCGCTTTTAGGTCTTCGCTCCTCTTTGTACTCCTCACCGTCCGCAGGGCCGACGAATCCCTCTAGCTCCCCCGGATACGCCTACCCATCATCCATTCTTGGGCCTGGGGATCAGTTTGCTGGATCTTGGTAAGTCTTTTAATTTTTATTCTCTCCTTTAAATGAGTATATGAAAGTCAATTCATTAAAAAAATATTAGTTTTTTTGACAAGTGTTAAATCAAAGCACAATAGAGATCTAGCAATCGATATTAGGAAGAAATGGCCCAAGATAGAAAAGGAAAATGATGAGGCATGGAAAAATGGCATACTAATAATAAAAGCAACGGAATTATTTATCTATAAGTGCAAAAAAAAGTCATTATTTACTTAATTTATAGGAGAAATAGTGGTTGCATAGCTCTAAGTCCACTCAAAACCCTGCCTATTCATTCATTCGGCCCATTTTGTCCATGAATCATCATTTTTCCTTTTTCTATCTTGGGTCATTTCTTCCTGAGCCCTATTTGCATGGTCCATTTATTCTGGACACACTTGCAATCATAATAACTCTTGGGCCGTTTTCGTCGATACATTTACCTTGAGAATAACAGTATCCATGGGGGTATTAATAGACATTACAATGTTACAATTCGTCACTCGAACCTAAGAACTTTTCAATGAGACTAACCAAAATTGACATTCTCCTCGCAACATAGAGTTGAACATGTAGAAGATCAACTCGCCATCACCTTTTCCTCTTCTCCAAGCTCCAAATCTAGAATCTACATGTTGGACATATTGTCTTCCTCTTCAATCACTTTTTTATAATTCTTCTTTAATTTTTTGAGGCCTTTGCAAGGCCGCTAGGCCTTAGTTTTGTTTTATACTAAAAGATGCCTACGGCCAAAGCCCACAAAACATCTAATTACATCCCGAGCCTCCTAACCCTCAAAAATCCATGCAAACCGCAAAACCCTCTCACAGACACAAATCTGATCTGATCAGAATCTAACCTAGCCAGGACCATCACATGGTCAAGATGCATCTGTGTGCCAAATTTGGGCTCTCTAGCTTGGTAGTTTCGGCGCCTATATGTGACGGACAAACTCCAATTATATTCTTCTTTAATGGCCTCTACGAGTACTTTCATACAACCATTGATACTTGTTTTATCGTTAATAAAGACAGTTAACTATTATTATTTGGATAAACATTATAAACTACCTTATTAACGATCTCAGACTATTTGGGCGTATATTCCTTCCCTCACCTCGTTTATCATTACTCCTCCTTGCACTAAAAACACACCTTCGCTAGTTTATGACAATTATATTGAAATGAGCGAAACTATATTTTTATTATTCATCATATTCAACGGGTTCTTATTTTTTTTTTGGTTCGAAGCATAGAGACATAAAGATATAGAAAAGCTTATTCCCTTTAATAGCAGAGAAGCATAGTTCAGCTGTCGCCATTGCCCAATATAAAGTAAATAATTTGATCTACGTCATCGTAAATTGATCATAGAGAACGAAATATTTGTTTATATTGGGCTCAATGACGTATTTCTCTGAAGAATCCAATAAGCTCTCTATGTCTTTATATCTCTATGGTTCGAAGACATTACACATTTATGGATATGAATAAACATAATAGAATTTTAAAAAATACACCGAATCTAGAACCTATTGATAACTTTTCTTAAGACCGTCACCATTTTCAATATCCAATAGATTTCTTAAAGAAGCGTATAACATTTTTCAAATATAACATATTAAAGTATTATATTTCAATACACTGAGTGAAACATAGCGTCATAGCGATACATTCGTTTAATTTACTGCCGATATACTCCTGTACACATTCAAGGTACTTTCATTTCATGTTTTAATGTGAAACGTCATAAATTATTATTTACGATGTATCAAAATATATAATATTAATAGATTTTTAATGGCGTAAGCGGAACGAATAAAATTAGCAAATGTTATTTTCCACTTGCCGGTGTGACGTAATTAAAAATCACCGGCAAACGAAAAGTAAGCTCTCTTGGCAATATGTGCGTACCTTGACAATATCAATGGGTATCTTCATTTGCACTATCTTTAATAGAAAATCCTTTAGAACTGGTAGAAAAGCAGAATATCGTGATTAAATCAAAAATCGACTGTCCATATATTTTTTACATTTTAAGGATAAATGTAGGAGTCATACACAAAATAAAAATCATTTAATAAAAAAGTAAAGCCAAAATATATTAACCCAGGCATATTATTCCCTATTTTACTTTTTTCAATATCTAGAAATTTTATAAATTAAAAATAGATACACATTATAATTTATATTTTTATATAAATTCATAGTTGATATTTGTACAACCATTTACAAAGAAAGTATAATATGATCGAATGAATGCCAAGAAAGGCGATTAAAAAGTATGAATAAAAATGATCCCTAATAAATTCTCATAATTCAAACGAACCAAAAAAATATAAAAGGGTGGACTGTTTAAAAATGCACTGAACGAAACTTTTCAAAACTAAATAAATATTTTTTTAAGTTATTTACTTCAAGTACTTACTATTTCATAATGCGGCAATCAGCAGCAACAGTTTAAACTATGTTTTAAACGTTACCTCTTGGCTAAAAATACAATTTTTCGAGTTTGTATATTTTTATGGCAATCCCATGCTTCTGGGTTTAGTTACATTCATTTATATATAAATAACCAGTATAGTATGATAAAATGACAAAAAACAGCTAATGAAGACCCTTTTTAATGGAAGGCCACAGATTTTTGCTAAAATTATTATTATTTTTTATTTTTTTCGGTTATAATTTTTTTTATTCGGCTATCAAATATTATAAGACAGTGTAAAATAATAACTACACTAAAATACAAGACAACTAATAAATAAACAAAAAATACTCTCGACAGTTGCGTTAAAATAAATAACATGAATAACATTGTAGAACATATTTACTGTCAAGAGATTATAACCTTATATACATGGACGAAACAGCGTTTATTTATTCTTTAAAAAATCCCGATGACGTCTTAAAATCCTCTTCAGAGGACAATATATTATTTATAGTAACGATAAACATAAAAATAATGATGGGTTAAAAGCAAAATAAAATTATTTATAATGCTATAATGCTTATTTATATCCTATCGGATGCAATTCTATCGAACCATATAGGCAAAAAAAAATCAATAATTTTATTTTGCTTTTAACCCAATCATTATTTTAATGTTTGTCGTTACTATAAATAATATTATATTGTCCTTCTTTTTGGATGTGTGTTATTTTTAAAGCTATAGTTTTGCTGTTTTATCTCTACAGAATTTCGTATTATGAAGAATTTTATGCATTGTTTGTATTTTAAAATAATTCATGGGAGTTAAGTTTATGATTGTCTGCTTATAATTATAATTTTATTTGTGTTCTTCTTTCAAAGATGTGATTTCAGATTCAAATGTTCATTTATGTATATTTATTTCACACCTTGTCTTTGGCTTACGTTGGGATCTAAAAAAAGAAACTTATATAGACTCAACAATTAAATATATACTCTCGCTTCTGATAGCCAGGAAAAGTATTTTAAGCTCGTAATTTCTTTGGCTCCTCGGAAGTAATCCTCTAATGGAGCCCTGCCTAATATTACAGAAAATATTAATATAAAAAATGTAGCCTAATTTAATTTAATATTTGGTTAAAAAGCATATTTTCACAAGTATTAATAACGACATTTTTAATTATATGTTAAAAAACACTATTTTTTCTCATATTAGGGAGTACCGTAAATAATGTGCCTGATCCTATCTCATTAAATATGAGGGTGACCCATGAATAATGAACACTCATATTATTACCTCCGCCGAAGGAGGTATTGTTTTCACTGGCGTGGTTTGTTGGTTGGTTTGTCAGCAGGATAACTCAAAAAGTACGGAACGGATTCGGATGAAACTTTGTGGAGTTGTTGGAAATGTCAAAAGGAACAAGTGATTAAATTTTGGCATCTCTAAGTGCTTTTTAATATGCAAAATGAGCTAAATACTAATAAATATTTCAAGTTATCCTACTCTGCCAATAGATGTCGCTGTGCTGTGAAATCGGGTGCCGGGAGCGTCTTCCTCTCGGAATTTCCGTCGAGGGGAACCCTCCCCCATCCCTCTACGCCGCCCCAATCGTGAAAAATCCGCCTCGGAAGGCTCATAAGGACCCTGTGACGGCGGAGGTTTGCACTCTCTGAGTGTATATATGCCTCTAGTTTATTTCTATATTTGCTTAGTAAAAATTTCTTAAATTTAGCAAATACCTTTATTTTGAATTATATGTTAAAAAGCATTAGTTTTTATATATATGGATGTACCATAAAGTATTAATCTGATCCGACATCATTCCATATTAGGATGTATCAATAAATAGTGAGCCTGGCCCGAAAAATTGTCGCTTAATAATTTAATTATATGGTACACCCTTATAAGATATATAAATTCTTATATCAATAAAGTAGAATAAATATATTTCATTTTTATTAAAGTATATTTTATCTTCGGGTATTATGATAACATCATGGTGATGTAATATATAAATAAGGATCAATGACATAACGCAAATGATCAAAACCTTTCGTGTATTGGGGCTTCAGAGAATAAATAGCCTTCCACTGTTTATAACTTTTTCCATTCTAAGGGATTTAATATAGAAAATGACAAATATTATAACAAAATATGATTTCATCAGATAGTTATTGAAATATATTTATGCCAATATATTGGTCATTTTATATATTGTAAATCATGTAGAAATTAAAAGTAGGTTATTTTGTAAGGAAACTAATTTTTTACAACAAAAAACCCTCAGTAACTGAAAGGTTTAGTGATTTGCCGCTCTGTCATTGATCCCATTTTATTTATCATAAATTAATCTGGGCATTTTGGAGTTATTGTAAGTATTCAATGAGATAGTTGAATTTTGATAGAATGAATCTTTTGGGAGTTGAAGCATTGGATATAGAGCGTAGTGTTTATAACATTACAACCTAAAGAGAGAGAAAGAAGTAGAGAAGTAGAGAATGCGTTGTCGTCGAGGACTAACTACGAAAACAGAAAAGGAAGAGAATAAAAATAGGGGGAGGGGACAGAAGATCAAAGAAGGAGGATAATATTAATAAAAAAGGGGGGCAAAAATGGAGAGAGAGAGAGAGAAAGAGAGAGGGGAGGAGGGCTCCCTAAGAATGTACATATATTGTATATTTTGTAGTTGCAGCATTGAATATAATAGTTGACTATTCAGGTGTTACCATAAGGAAAAAGTAAATAATGGAAAAATATTACGACTATAATATAATTACGTCACGTTTTGGAAAAATTTGTCAAGGGGTGCGATAGCCGTGCGCGTTAAGGCGTGTTCAACCCTCAATGTTGGGGGCGCAGGTTCGAATCCCAAGAGGGGATTTTATGCATTTTGGTCAATCTTATTGATAGGAGATTCCTAGGCTATAATGCTTATTTATATCCGATCGGATCCAATTCTGTCGAACCATATAGGCAAAAAAAATGTTTTTATCTACAATGAGTACTTCAACTCCTGGAATGTTGATTAAAGGGAAGGCATTTGTTTTGAACTTTGTTCCGCGACTTCAAGCACAAAAGTTCATCCTGTTCGTTAAACATTCAACATGCTGAATTCGTACCTATTAACTTAATTTTGCAAAGCTTTCAGTACGGATTCCATTTATTATTTATTTGTATATTTCTACAGGGTGCGACTGCATTTGAGTGACCTTTTAAACGTTATGTTCAACTGTATATATGAATGGTATTAAAAAAGATACACATTGTAAACTTTCAGAGGAAGGCTATTAAGCATTTATCAAGTTGATGATTTAATACATTCGCCTTTGGCCTCCACAATCTCCTCATCAATGAGGTCACTCAATAGTGATTGTGCCCCATACGTGACGTCAATATATATATATATATATAAGTTAAAGGTAAATACATAAAGCTGGCCGACCCGTTTAATAGCTATATGACCAATAGACTGAATAGAAGAAGTTAAAAGCAATAATATCCGAGTCAACAACTGATGGCAGCCATTTTTATAATATAAACATCCTAACATTAAAATAAAAGTAATTATTTAAATAATAATAAAAATAACAATGGATCGATGTGTCAATGTTATTGATATGAGATCAATAATCATATCGGCTGCAGCGAGGTATGCTGCCCTCTCCCTAAGGATTCCCAAGGTCCAGGACAATCTATGGAACTTTGCGTATGAAATCATAAAGTACTATCCCTCCTCATCAGCCCGACACTCCAGAATGCTAAAACGTATAATAAGTTATTATAACGAAAACACTAAGGACACGGAGAACTAATAGCTTATGGACTTTAAATCGGATTAGTATCTTCGTTTTTAATTATGTATGCGTATTATCTGTCTTTGTTCATTAACTTGGTATTTTAAATTCGTTACATCATTGTTACATAATTTATTAGGGTACGAATTTTAGGTCTTTAAATGGGAAACTAATTATAAGCTAGAATGTTTATTTATGTTTTATTGTAAAAAGCACAATTTTCCTATTTTACTATTTATTTAAGTATGTTTCTTTTTGTCACTTAGATAAATAAAGGCCTTGCTGATGAGGAAAAAAAATAATAATAATAAAATTATATCTTCGGTTGACGAGTTTTTTTAAAGCTTAAACTCACATATTAACAGCTTATGTAAAAATATTTCTTTTTCACCAACTTTTAAACTATTCTACATATGTGTAAGAAGTAACAAAAGTGGTCGGCCAACTACAGATAGATATGATTATTCATTCACATCATGCGCCCTCCTTACAAGGAGAAATACAGATTATTTACGGTGGTTGAGCGTGCGTGTGAGTCGATTACTAAGTCTTTTTTTACTAGACCATAGCTGAGATTGAGAAAAGGTGGTGGTGATTTTTGAAACGTGATTGGTTCAAAGATAAGGAGATGGAATAGTAATAAAAAGCAGTTGGCATACTGCAACAAAGTATCCCTTCACTTCTCGCGGCTGTTATAGTGAGAAAAAAAATCATCTTTAAAAATACTAATTGTGTATTCTTCATGGGCCTAAATTCATTTTCGAATCCTTTGAATGGACTCCTCCTATTACATCAACTAATTGGATAAGGAAATTCCTCATATTCAAGGAAAACGGCTGGGTTTGTGCCTATATCGTTCGATAGAATTGCAGTATCCGACAGGATATAAATAAGCATACTAGCATTAAAATTAGTCTATCGAACCGAGGATGAGGTAAACCAAAATGACTATCCCCTCTCGGGAGTATTCGAACCTGCGCCCCAACAATGAGAGTTGAACACGCCTTGGTGCACACGGCTATCGCACTCCAATAAAAACAGTTTATTTTGTTTCATCATATCTGTCGATAAATAGATCATCACTCTGACTATCGGACGGAGTAAGAAAAAGAAAAGAGGTTACCAAATGAAAAAAGATAGATAAGTTTGGGAGAACAGCCTTTTCTCTTCCCCTGAACTAAACTCTTAGTAATTCTTAGCATTCATTTTCCTTTTAGGTGGTAGTTTTGAAGTACTTTGCTAGAGTAGTATATATATATATATATATATATATATTGTTGCATTACAAACAAAACCATAATACATTCTAACTTTAAATTTTAACGTGTTATTTTGATCCACCTAGCAAGAATTATATTTGAAAAGATATTTACATTATGAAGAGATTAAGATATATATATATATTTGCCTAATAGTGGATATTTATTAAAAATTTGAACTAAAATGACTGATATATCGCATCTTGTATCTTTTTATTATTATTTGATAATTTGTTATGTGTATCACTTTTACAATGACCCATAGAAAAACTGGACAAAGTCATATATTAACTTATATACTTACACAAGAGCATGAGCTTGTTTGTAGCATGACTTCTTGATTTTTTCTAACTAGACAGATCTCATTATATAAGAGTTATAATAGGACTCAAGAATAGTAATTACTCAAGCTTTTTTATTATATTAAGATAATTAATTGTCTGTTTTTTTATCTGTTTTCTATATGGTTGTTTGAAAGCTTTATTTATTTAGTATATATTCGCCTTTGTATTTTATGTACTATGTTCGTTTTTTTTAGTTTTCTCTCTGTTATGATTTTAGATAGGGATAAATATAAAAAAGATAATTAAGTCAATACAGACAAACCTGGGTTAGCGGTCACCTGTCTATAGCGACCCGAACGTTCCTCCCAGAAGAAACTTCAAGTAATAAAAGGGAGTGCGGTAGTTCAGTGCGGGTTTTTTATAAGACTTCATTTGCTTAGAGTGCGTTAAGGCTTATTCAACTTATATTGATGACAACGGTTAGACTCCCGAGAGAAGGGATGGTCATTTTTGGTCTACCTCATTAATAAGATCCTAGGTTCAATAAAACTAATTTTAAGGCTATAATGGTTATTTATATCCAGTCGGATGCAATTCTATAGGACCAAATAGGCTAAAAAAATGACATCGGGGATGCTCTTTTAAAGTACTCAAGGTATCACTAAAAGGGAGTACGATAGCTCAGTGGGTTAAGGCGTGTTCAACTCTCAATGTCAAGGGCGCGGGGTTCGAATACTCTCGAGAGAGGGGATGGTCATTTTTGGTCTACCTCATTGATAAGATCCAAGGTTCGATAGACTAATTTTAATGCTATAATGCTTATTTATATCCAGTCGGATGCAATTCTGTCGAACCATATAGGCAAAAAATGACATCGGGGATGCTGGTCAAAACGGTCTCCATTATTGCGATCCAGGCATGTCGAAGCCCGTTTAAAGTACTCCAAGTATTACTAAAAGGGAGTGAAATAGCTCAGTGCGTTAAGGCGTGTTCAACTCTCAATGCCAAGGGCGCTGGTTCGAATACTCTTGAGAGGGGATGGTCATTTTTGGTCTACCTCATTGATAAGATCCTAGGTTCGATACACTAATTTTAATGCTATAATGCTTATTTATATCCAGTCGGATGCAATTCTATGGAACCATATGAGCACAAAAAAAAGTTATACAATATAAGGCCCTCTATTAACTACGGTGACACAAGCACCCCCATTGTGTAGGCGTGTTCTATATTCTATATAATTATTGTATATTGAAAAATATTTTGTTTATAATATATTTTATATGATTAAGGTCTGTGGTAATAAGCTTTCAACTAATAAGAGTGGCGTCCTGATGACAAATCTATAATTCTAAAACAAATGTGAATGATTATTTTACTCAATATGACCAATAAAGAAACAAAAGATATTGTAAAGGACCAGCCAAAATGATTACCTCAGTTTTGCAAGACTCATTAGTGCTGTTTACAGAGTTTTTAAAAAAAATACAGACAAAGCATGAATTTTGACAAAAAAAAAAAGCTATTGTAAAAGACATGGCTTCAAAAATATATATTTATAAATCACACGAATGATTAAAGAATGAGGTTTGCAATGTAAATGTTAGTTTTTATTAAACAACTAGCTTATCACTGGCTGGTCTGAGCCGAATAGAGAGCGGTTAAAATTCCAATTCTTCTATATTTTTTCAATATTAGTTTGTTTTTATTATATATTTTCCCTTTTCTTTTTGTCCAATCAGCTCTTTCCCTCGTTTTGGTGGTCTTTTTGGAGGTTTTCCTCCAGGCATGCCGGGCAGTCTGGAGTCGGATTCCCCTCAGATGAGCAGTTCCCATCCTATTTTGAATGGCAATCATCCCCGTCTCCCTTCTTCTTTATCTTCTTCTGGCTCTCCATCCTCAGGGAACTCCGGTTCTCGGTCGCTGAGTCGATCTTCATCATCATCCAAAAAGACATCCTCACCCTCCTCGAGCGCCTCAAAGACACACATCAAAAAGCCACTGAATGCCTTTATGCTCTATATGAAAGAAATGAGGCCCACCATCGTGGCGGAGTGCACCCTCAAGGAGTCCGCTGCCATTAATCAAATCCTGGGACGAAGGGTAAGAGATTCATACATAGAAAGTGGGAATCTGTACCGGGCCAAGTAGATAGGAATTTTGAATAATCTACTAGAAGCTTTTCGACGTGGAAGCTGAATGCCAAAATCTGATTATGAAATAATTCATCAAGACACACATAGGCATGAAAAAGTAATTGTTTACTTACAACATCATTGCAGGTATTTTTTACAGAGATCGCGGCGTATTTAGTAGTTCCTTCCTTGAGTTAATGTATGCTATTGATTTGTTAGACTGTTATTTCAAACACACTAAAGTTATGTTATTTTGTTGACAGTTTGTCTTATATTATTACTTTCTTTATTTATATATATATATATATATTATCTGATATTGTTCATCTGACAAAATTGACGTACATGCTATAAAGACGTATTTTTTACTCAAAAACAGTACACATAGAAAGTCTATTCTTCAAAAGACATAAATAAAATTTACAATGATAGAGCTAAAATATTGACGCAGAGGTATTTTCATACTCCTGCATTGATATAAAATATGCTGAACTTTAGTTGTGAAAAAATGTATTTCCTCTTTATTTTTGCACTAATATAAATATATCAATTCCTTCGAAGTTAAGATTAATTGAAAATTGCTATAAGATCATATTTCTAACTTGTTTAATATATAATCAACAAAGGAACAACCAAAAAAATGATCCAATTTCTCTAAATATTCCTTCCAGTAAAAAAGAGCAAACTCTTTCATCCCTAGTCCGTCCAAATATACTTCCCAGAGATAGAATATGTTTTCCAATTATGTACTTCAAATAGTATAATGAGACATCAAGCCGAATGAAGTTTAAAACCTTTACTATCTGACACACTTAAGCTTTTAATCCAAAACGTGTCTTCCTTCTTTCAACTACAGCAGTTTTTTAACTATATCAATATTGGTCAAAAGTCCATTTACGTATATATTTTTAAGACGCTTTCGTTTCTCACCTTGTGGTGACTCAAACGACCTTTTGAATCTATAATTTGTTTAGAAATCATTAATAAATACCAATACTTTTACTTACTTTTTTTCAAAATAATGATAGAAAACGGACGTCCTAAATTACGTCAAGTGGGTTATAGCTAACATAAGAGGGCTTTTTAATTACATCGACCAAATAATATAACTTAATTTCAACTAATAAAAAGCTATATTTTATTTATACAAATAAACTACAATGGAAGATAACAGCCTCAAACGATTCGAAGGTCAAATTAGTTTATTAACAAATAAATTTTATGGGAAAGTATATTGCAAATAATTTTAACAATTTGTTTATATATATACATATATATATATATATATATATATATATATATATATATATATTGCTGTCATGTATAATATTAATTTATCAATATATAGATCAAAACAATAAATATCCTGCCTTTATTTTGTAGTGGCATAGTCTGAGTCGAGAGGAGCAGGCGAAGTACTACGAGTCAGCACGGAAGGAACGCCAGCTCCACATGCAAATGTATCCGGGATGGTCCGCCCGGGATAATTATGCACAAAACAAAAAGAAAAAACGGAAACGTGAAGCCTCTTCGCCTAACATTAAGACCTCATCTGCCGGCTCTGGTAAGTGAGAAAACAAAAATAGTTATAGGAAAAGAAAAAATCAATTCAAGAACTTGTATGTATGTTCCATAATAATGACGTCATCATAAGACATTATTGACGTAATTTTACTTCAATTATTTCGTACAGTTCTCAAGTATTATTTGGGTTAAAAAACATAACATAAATAGACATTTTATTCTCTAAAAAATGCCTTAGGGAAAGTTAACACTATTTATAAGAAACAAAATAAGTAAAGCGATAAAAAAATGTTATAACTAACGATTGTTAACTAAGAAACATTAGTTTTGTTATTATATTTTATACGTTTTTCACAATATTATAAGGGTCCTGATCGGAAACATTTGACTTTGTCAATGCACAGAGACCTTAAAGAACTTAAATTTTTCATTTGATGATAGTTGAAGACATCACAAATAACCCATTTGACTGGTGATGCTTATGAAGAATTGGAATGGTTAAATGATTTTCTAAAGCTTTTGCTATATCATAATCAAACCTTTATTTTTAAACATAAATGAATACAAAATATTGGGCAAAATTAAATAAGTTACTTGAGGCATAATTAGTATGTATTTGGCTTTAGAAAACAATTGAAATTGCAAAAGCTACTCCTGATTCTCTATAACCCTCCATTCATTTGTTATTTTGAATTTCGGCGGGAAAAAATAAGTTAAGAGTGGCCTTTTACATCTTATCTATTCTTCTTCTTTCAGTCTTGGTGAACAATATCAAAAAGTGTAGGGCACGCTACGGAATGGATCAACAGGACCTTTGGTGCAAGCCTTGCAAGTAAGTTTGCAAAATCTAAGCATTTGTAGTCATATTATCAATAAAAGTGGAGACCTCCTTAAACCCAATACTATATATTGTATTTATAAAGTTTTATTGATTGTGGAGAAATTTATTAGCAAAATAAGCAATAACCAATAACAGATTTTTGACTCAAACTTTGAATAACAACCTTTTTGCATATTACAACGAAAATACTAAATTGCTTTGTTGTTTCATTGGAATAAATATTGAGACGTATATTTATTGTCGAGAGGAATACGTGACAATATAAAAGTTTAAAGTTAAATTTCAATTAAATGAATGTCTTATTGGTTAAACATGTGACCATATTCATTACAATGACAAATTAAATTGCTTTTTTGTATCATTCAAAAAGGGTTCCATGGGTCATTTATTTAAAAATCATACATAACATAATATATACAATAATAAATAAAAGAGCAAGAGGGGTTGTGACAATAAAATCATAAATAAACATTGTACTTTAAAATGAACCCTCTGAAGCAAGACCCATCACATCATTAAAATATCATAATTAAATTATATAAAGTGAAAGTGAGTAACACGAAAAAGAGAAACAAATTTTGTAAATAGTATATAAGAACATCTTTTATTGCACGGCTCCCTCGATGATGTCATTTGAAGTCCTCTTATATCTTCTAACAATGAGTCTCAAACGAGAGCCAAACATTTCATCCGATTTAAACTTACATATATCGGCAATTTAATAATCAAATAATCTATCACCAATTAAAGTTTTATTTGTTGAAACTTTGACCAATTACTGCTTTGCATATTAAACAACTAAACAAAGTAGCTTTATTGGGGCATTCTTGGGGCGCACATCTGATTTAGACATATTATTTGCATTGATTTGGCTCCCTCACTTTTCGAGGAATCTCTATCCATCCATTTTCCCTTCCTTCCTTCTCATTTTTAAAGCCCCATGGATAGCAGCAGCACGAGCCGAGCTCATCCGGGGGACCCCTGTTCCTCCACCAGAGCGGCAGTGGCATTTCTGCCGGCATGATGCAAGGCGAAGACCTGACCCTGGACCCCCGACTGAACTCCCACTTCCTTTTCCACCACGTTCATCCTAGCCACCAGCAGCCCCCGCCTCATCATCATGCCGCCAGCCACCTGCATCCGGCCCTGGAGCTTCACTCTAGTCACCTGGACCTCTCGCCTCTCTCAAACTCCAGTAGCAGCAGTGGGAATCTACCCCCGCTCACACCACTCCCAGACTCCAGGGTCTCAAACGGGCTCCTGGACCCTTCCCTTGAGGCCCTAAGCATAATCATCCTGGAGGGCCAACGCCCTTGGACGACTCATCCCCTAAATATATTTCACTATAACCGCGCAGAAGAAAAAAAAGACCACTAAGCTAAAAGATTGGGATAAAGGTACATACATACTTACAAAGGCGACAAATTCAATGTTTATCCAGTCAGAGAGAATAAGTCAAAAGAGATGTCAATGCTACTAAAAAGGGAAATACTGTAGCTTCGACAGTTGACAATTAAGAAAAAATAGAATCAGAATACGCAAAAATTAAACAAAAATAGGTTCTTACAAAAAGTAATATGAAATAAAATCCATCGCCAAATAAATATGTCTCGTCTTGGAAGACAATTTAAAATAAAAATGAAGTATACGACAGCAGACAGATCAAGTAAACGATAGTCTAATGTTAAATGATTGGCATGTCCCGTAATGTCAACAACGACAGTAAATAAAAGTTACAAATTTATAAAGCTTATAGATACTGTTATCAAACTATCAAAATAAAAAAGCCAAATGCCACGAAATCATCATACTCGATGTATCTTTTAAAATACTCTTCCTACAGTGAAAATAATATATGCCATGATATAATAATGTGTGTATATTTGACAACCGTTGCATCAGAGTTTAATTCGTACCCTCGGAAAAACTTTGGTAAACAAATAATAAATCAAAAATGGTCATTTTAATACAAGTATTTCTCATTGCAACAACATCATTTCCTATGCTGAGTACATTTACTAATCAATGTATCCACCATTTGTCTGTGGGATATAATTATAATCACAGATATCCCTACCAAAGTAATATACTAAAAAACACATATTTTGCATAACGTATCCTTGCATATTTTATATTAGAAGTCTTTATAGTATGTAGGAATCTCAAATATTACGTTATCTTTTGTTATGAATTTCCAATACAATTTCATAGTTGTTATTTTATACAAACGTTCTTTATGATCATTTTACATAAAGCACGGTATATTAATTGCACCGACCTATATAGTAACGGTATGCCAAAATAAACTAAATAAAAGTAAAGAAGATAAATGTCATAGTCAACATGTGATGAAAACCATCTTATTTCACTTTATTCATTATATATATATATCAGGAAACGTCCTGGGTCCCGGCTGTTTTTAGAGTGTCCCGGCCCGGAGTATAAAAATTATAGACACCGGGCCGGGACTTTTTTACGAAATTCTTTAAAAAAAAAAAACGTCGCCACTTTTTCCAGAATTGTTTTTTGTAGGATTTTTTTTTTCTAAAAAAAAGTCGTCACTTTTTTGGGGAATCTCTTTTCTAAAAAGTCACATTTTTTGGGTATTCTTTATTTAAAAAACATCATCACTTTCAGAATGACGAAGGAACAAAAAAATATATACTGAAGTCTCGGCCCGGTTTTGGCCCGGCCCGGATTGAAGAATTTAAGTCCCGTCCAGGCCCGGGTCCTGACGAAAAAAAGTGTCCTGATTGTTCCTGATATATATATATATATATATATGATACAAAGAAGAAGAGGAAGTAATTATTTTTATCCCTTGAGCAGTCAAATACCAGGTCTTTAAGAGTAATATAAAAAGGTATAAATGACAAAAGTAATGTCAATTGACGTTGTTTTAAAGGACTACTTTTTAAAACATAATATAGTATGACGTCAATGGACTTTTGATTTTTCTTATTCCCAATACTACTTAATTGTTTCCCTAAGAGCACTTTAAGTGGACTTAATTTTCTTTTTTCTCTACTGAGTATCCGGATATTATAGTGTTTGTTAGGTAAACATATTTATGTAAATGAATGGATAGAGATGCAAGAGCCTTTTCCTCATATTCTTGATGAATACTAAATCCATTCTTTTCTTTTCCCCCCTCAATAGGAGCAAGCGAAAGTGCTCAAGCCTTCTTGACACGTCTCTTTGTCAAGAGATCCTCCACAATGTGGTTTCCTCACCTCCGCCCTTGTGTTGTTTCGAAGAAGTCTTAATCATGAAGCACTCCGATTCATCTTAGCCGTGACTCTGCAACACGAAAAATAACAACTATCTACTTATATACAATGTCTCTTTTTTGTCTTCTTTTTTGATTGTTTTTTTGTGATGTTAATTCATTTATATATATTTTTTTCATAGAGAAAAAACTAGAGTTTTTTATTGCTGCATCGTCTCCATCGTACTTATTTTGGGGTTCTTTGGTACTACCTATTGATCACTTTAGGATATTTTTAGGCATGGGGATTTGGTTGCATTTCCTTTAAAATTGAATAGGGATTACTTTAAACCTGACATGAAATAGAAAGACAAAAACAGCTGTCGATTAGAAAACATAGAGACATCTTTTTTATATCTCTCAAGCATCTCTTTTATTATTAGGAATAGAAATCTGGAGCTTAGACTTGGTGCCTACAGATTCCATGACTGTTTTTGGCCGTGAAAAAGAAAGAGAGGTAAAGAAAGGGAAAGAAGGAAAGAGAGAGGGAGAGAGAGAGAGAAGTTTATTCTCACTTTTTCTTTCTCCCTCTCTTTCCTCCTCTTTCTCTCTGACTCCCTCTCTCTTTCCTTCTATTCCTCTCTTTACCCCCTCTCTCTTTTTCACGGCCAAAAGCCGTCATAGAATCTGTAAGCACCAAGGCTAAGCTCCAGATTTCCATTTCTATTTATTATAGTATCAAAATAATCACGAACCTTTCCCTTTTCTTATTATTAATAAGCTATTATTATTTTGCGTTATCATAAACAGCTTGAGTTTTTCTATTCTTGAGAACCCTGATACGAAGAATAGAAGAAATCAAGCTGTTGATTGTAACACAATAATAAAAACTACAACAGTTTTTGGGTTTTTCTTTGAACATGTTATTAAAATATAAAACAGGGGTATGTTGGTTCTTCTCGTCCACGAGTCCTGTGAAATAAGTAACTCCGCACACAGGAGGGAACTCCGTATCAAAGTTCCTCCTCCAGAATAGAAGAACTTAAGCTGTTTAATATAACCAACAGCTTATTAATATTAGAAAAAGGGAGAGGTTTGTGATTAATTTGATACTATGTATAATAAAAGAGATGCCAGAGAGATACAAGAAATATGTATGTCTCTATGTTTTCAATTTGACAGCTCTTTTTCTCTTTCTATGTCAGGTCGGGTTTAAAGTGATCCCTTGCCTTAGAATCTCACGTGGAAAGGAGATAGGAAACAGGATAAAAAAAGTTGAATCCCTTGCAACTCGTTGTCAGCGCCTTAGAGTAAAAGAGTCTGGACCATAGAGATATAACGGCATAGAGAGCTTATTTTGATTCTTCAGAGAAATACGTCAATATAAAAACTCTTTCTATCTCTATGATAAACTTAGGATGACGTAATACAAATTACTTTATCTATATTGGGCACAGGCAACAGCTGAACAATGTTTCTCTGCAATTGAAGGGACTTAGCTCTCTATATTTTTATAGCTCTATGTTCTGGACCAAAGAGATATAAAGATATAGAGAGCTGATTCCCTTCAATAGCAGAGAAACATCGTTCAGCTGTATTGTGTGTGTCCACTATAGACAAAGTAATTTGAACTACGTCATCGTAAGCTGATCATAGAGATAGAATCTATCTCTATGATCAGCTTACGATGACGTAGTACAAATTACTTTGTTTAATTGAATTTAAGGTTAAACGGCATGTCCGAATTTACAATTGATCCTGGTGTAGAGTTTTTAATATCTCAAAGCAGCGTGTAAGGTCCGAAAGAAAACAGAGTGAAAGTTCATGCTAAAAATGCAAGCAAATCCGCTAATAATATATAATATTATACCGAAGTGACCGAAGATTTGAAACAGAAAAGGGAGATAAAGTGATAATTGATTGAAATAAATAATTAAAAACTAATATATTCCGTATAGTTTCATTTAATGGCTCATTCAGTAAAAATATCATGGAGGTCCCACTCTGAACTTGTTTGTTTATGTTAAGAAAATGGGGCTCCTCATAAAAAATGTCGACCAAAACTAAATTTACAACTTGACAGGAGCGTATTTATTAAGTACATGCTGAAGCTTTATTTTTTGTTTAGTTGTATCATTCATGATTATACTCAATGAGAGATGCGTTTTTGGTTATAAACAAATTAAGCTTCCAGTCACTATAGAGTGAATAATCGCCTTCATGAGACATGAAATTATTTTCCAGAACCTTGAAGACCTTTACAATGACTCCTGCTGTGAGGTCCAGCTATCTGAACTTTCGCACAAGGAGCTAACAATTGACAGTTAATAAGAAGGGACGAAAGAATGCCGGAACATTCCGGAACGCCGAATCAGCTAATGCGGATACGGCATCTTTAACCTTTATTAAAAAACGCCCTTAACTTATTAAAGCAATTAAGAATGACTCGTGCCGGCAAGAACCTTTAACCATTGTAATTCCAATGAGTGTATCATCAAAATCGGTGATAATTATGTCCTGATGTGTGTAGAGTTGGTAATCCTTCTGATGTTGAAGAGAAGAAGCACTAATCCTGAGCGGGTATGATAAAGAAAGATTGTTTGAGAATAGGATCCCAGAGTACTACGACGTCTTTGATCCAAGACGGAATCTAGTACACAATCTTAGTCCATACCGTATAGCCAGTGTTGTTCCCTAACGCGCGTGCGAGTAATATATTACTTAGTTATATTACTGCGACTAACTACAGAGAACAAGCATATTATATATTACTTTCAAGTAATCCTCAGGATATCAGGATTTTGATGAAAATTAATGAACTGTGAATGTATGTGACGTCACCCAGTGGACATAAAAATGCTTACTAGGTTTGGTGAAGATTTTTACAAATCTGTTTGAATTGCCTTTACTTATTGTTTCGGAATGCTCAAAAAAGTAATATCTAATATAAAGTAGTATACTACTTTTGAAAAGTAATAACTAATATTTTTTAAATATTACTACGCAGTAAAAAGTAGTATATTACATACTACTTTCAAAGTAATATTCGACCAACACTGTTTATAGCAAACAACCACTACTACCATGTTGTGTAATCATTCTACCTCGGTAGGCCAAACAGCTGAGCGCAATGTGCGATTTCTAAGAAGAGCTGAAATCTCAATATCTTTATATCTCTATGGCCCACATCGATGTCATTCTCGACTTCTGTAAATGGAATCCTCTAATATCATATAATATTTTGATTGAATAAAGCAAGTTCTCATACTGTGTAAAAAAAGGAATATATTTGTTGTTTCTTGAAAGTATGTTTTTATTGGTAACACTATGTTGCTCGGAACTACTATAAAAGCATTCTTATATATGTTAAGATTAACAGTAAAAAGGCTACAAAATAGAGAGACGAGAGCGTGACAAAAGATTGGTTTTAACATTTCATAATCTGTAGAAGAATAACCAGACATGATGGGAGGGCTTGTACATTATTTATCCCTTTGACAACTTCATGCCTTCTCTAAGCTTCTAGCAGCTATATATAAAAGAAAAATACTTCAATTACATAAATTGAACTACCGCGTCAATAATCCCTTGCTACAATGTCTTTTCATCGACAGAAGAATCAAACATCACTCACTTATCTGTCAACCATGACTAAGCAACCCTTAACTCCCAACCTTTCCCAAGCCCCCAAAATATTAATTTTTCTTCTTTGTCCCTCTATGAGCAGTTTTGAAAAAGCGATGAATAAGAAAAACAATAGTGAAACAGATACAGAAAGTGGTGATGAAAAGATAGATTTTACACAACGTTCCCATATCAAAGCAGATAATAATTGTACATTAATAATTAATATACCTCTTTAGTTTGAAGGGGTATTTAACACGGATTAACTCAACGAATCATTTACAAAAAAAATCCTATATGGCTCGATAGAATTACATTCCAATGGATAAAAATAAGTGTGTAAATTAGTCCATCGAACCTAGAATCTTGAGGTTGGCCAAAAAATGATCTTCCCACTCTCGAGAATCGAACCTGGTCCCTCAACATTGAGAGTTGAACATGCCTTTACACACTGAACTAACGCCAATCATTTAAATTATATTTTATAATTAACATAATTTAGTATTCATTCTCTTTTTTGTGCTTCTATTTCTTATGGACAGTGGAATAAAAAATAAAATTATGTAAAATCACTTTTTGTTTCCCTTATCAGACTTGAATCAGTGTCTGAATGACATAGATATACAATCCGTAGAATGGAGGCAACTTTAGCTTATAGTCCACAGATTATTTATTCGATTGAGATCCAAGCAGTTTATAAATCTTGAATCATAATGCTCTATCGATCATACTTAAATCTTCTTTTGAATGCAAATCATATTATTCATCAATTTCGAATACATGATTCCCCATATGCAAATGAGGTAAGAAACTATACGCTTATTTAATCTTTTATCCAGCAAAGTACTCTGGATTAGCTTTTGACCATAGAAAAAAAGAAGGCACGGCACAAGACATTAACTTAAACTTTAGTTTTCTTCTACTTCTCTTGCAATTGATGGTTGCAAATTACAGCTCCCAAGCTTATCCTAACAATTTGCATGATTATGATTGTCTTTGGTTCTTATAGAATAATGACACAAAAATGCTTTTAATAATATAAATAAATAACGGATTTGAGTCATTCTTAGAGATTATAGTAATGCTTACCTGTTTGTATTTACAATATATAATTAAAAAAACAAAGAGCCAAAGCTTTTGTGAGTTATGTGGGATGGACTAAAATACTCTTTGATTGGATTCATTAGTCTTGGATCAAAGACTCGACCTTTATTCATAATCTGGGATCCTACCCCTTAAAAAGGTCGTCAAAAAAGAAAGACATGTATATATATATATATATATAAACATATATATCAGGAAACGACGGGGTACCCGGTCCAGGTCCCGGCTGCTTTTTGAGCGGCCCAGCCCAGTGTCCAGTTTTTTTAGATACCGGACCGGGACTTAAATATTTCTTTCGTTTGTCATTCATAAAGTGACAACGTATTTTTAGAAAGAAATTTCAAAATATTATTTTGCTTAAAAAAAGTCTTTTATGACTTTTTTTCTTGGGAAATCCTTTTCTAAAAAAAACGTCCTCACTTTTTTGGAAATTCTTTTGTAAAAAAAACGTCGTCACTTCAGAAGAATGTCGAAGGAACGAAAATTTATATTAAATCCCAGCTTGAAAAATTTAAAGGTGTCCCGGTCGTTTCCTGATATATATATATGTGTAGCTTAGAAAAGACGCATATAGGTATATATTAATTTGCCTTGGATCAAATTATCGAACTAACTTTATACATTCTAATCCCCGCTCTCTAATACAAAATGTAGCAAGGAATAGAAAAAGCGAAATGCGAAATCACTTCCAATAGATGGTGGTATGTTAATTTTTAAAAAGAAATAGCCATTTATGTTCTTTTAATTGTTATTTAGCCTTTGTGAATAAGAGGAGGATATACCCAAGGATAATAAAAAGGTTGTTCTGTCAAACTCACCAAGTAACATGTTTTATTTTCATTTAATAACATGTTTCTTTATTCTTCTACAGCTGATAGTCAAATTAATAATCCATTTATCGATAGATATGATTGCACAAAAATAAATTTCTATTGATCTTAAGCATGTTCAGTTGCTTCATTAACCTCCGCCGAAGGAGGTATTGTTTTCCTGGCGTTTGTTGGTTTGTTAGTTTTGTTGTTTTGTCAGCAGGATAACTCAAAGTACTGAACGGATTTGGATGAAATTTTGTGGAGTTGTTAGAAGTGCAAAAGGAAGAATGATTAATTTTGGCATCTCTGAGTGCAGAATTAAGGCGCCAAATGAGCTAAATACTACTAAATTTTTCAAGTAGCCTACTCTGCCAATAGATGTCGCTGTGCTGTGAAATTGGGTGCCGGAGCGTCTTCCTCTCGGAATTTCCGTCTAGGGGAACCCTCCCCCGTCTCTCTACGCCTCCCCAGTCGTGAAAAATCCGCCTCGGAAGGCTCATGACGGCGGAGGTTTGCACTCTCTGAGTGTATATATGCCTCTAGTTTTTATTAACATTAATAGACAAATATATACACTCAGAGAGTGCAAACCTCCGCCGTCATGAGCCTTCCGAGGCGGATTTTTCATGACTGGGGAGGCGTAGAGAGACGGGGAGGGTTCCCCTACACGGAAATTCCGAGAGGAACACGCTCCCGGCACCCAATTTCACAGCACAGCGACATCTATTGGCAGAGTAGGCTAACTTGGAAAATTTAGTAGTATTTAGCTCATTTGGCGCCTTAATTCTGCACTCAGAGATGCCAAAATTTAATCACTTCTTCCTTTTGGCACTTCCAACAACTCCACAAAATTTCATCCAAATCCGTTCAGTACTTTTTGAGTTATCCTGCTGACAAACCAACCAACAAACCAACAACCGCCAGTGAAAACAATACCTCCTTCGGCGGAGGTAATAAGGGAGGATTCTATTCAAAGGATTCCACAATGACATAGTTCGATGCCCATGAGAAGAAACTGTTCATAAGTATGGATTCATTATCTCTGAATGGAATTTCACACCTCACCAGGAGCCGGTAGGGAAGTGATACTTTGCAGCAGTATGCTCACCTTTTTAAATCGCGTTTATAAAAACACCACTTTTTGCGTGTCCTTCTAATATAGTATATACCATAGAGATATAAAGATATGGAGAACTTATTCCCTTCAATAGCAGAGAAACATCGTCGTTCAGCTGTATTTTTGTGTCCAATATAAACCGGAAGCCCTATAAGAAGACTTACGACAATAGATTGGAGAGTCATCTGGTGAAAAAAGTATTTCGGCTCAAAACAACGCATGGAATCAAATAATAATTATTGTTTCTTTGTTATTGTTAGGATAAATAAATCGAAATCTATGACAAAACATTTGTCTATAGAACTTTCCATTTATTGGAGGATTGTTCCATGGAAATATAAAGCGATTTGTACAATCCACAGAAGTACAAGCAGGATTTTTTTGCCTATTTGGTTCGATATAATTGTATCCGACTGGATATAAATAAGCATTATAGCATTAAAATTAGTCTATCGAACCTAGGATCTTATAAATGAGGTAGACCAAAAATGACCATCCCCTCTCGGGATTCGAACCTGCCCCAACAACGAAAGTTGAACACGCCTTAACGCGCACGGCTATCAAACCCCTTAACCATTTTTTCCAAAACGTGACGTAATTATAGTCGTAATATTTTTTCATTATTTACTTTTTCCTTATGGTAACACCTGAATAGTCAACGATTCTAGGGCAATCACCCCCCAGACAATTACCCCCCGACTAGACTAGCACCCCCGTGCCAATCACCCCCGGACATTTACCCCCCGTTAGTAATATTTCTTATCTCTTAAAGTCCATTTATGAAGTTAACTATGTTTTCTAGTTATTAACAAAGATGACGTCACTGGTTAGTACGCAGTCCCAGTTCTTTAGAATTGGAATCTGTATGAATTAAACGTGCATAGATTTGCAAATTTTGTGTCTTAGACCTTATATCTAGGCTATTTATGTACAACTAGACAATCATACAGTTTGTAACCTATCAACTCAAGATCTTTAAAGTTAATATTGTTTTTATACTTCGAAAAATTATCTCATAAGACTGTTTATTTACAACTCCCTCGATAAATTATGAATATTTTGAGCCTGACTTTTTTGAGTCAGCTGCTACACAGGCAGTTCCTACGACGTAACTCTACTTATAAGACTCTGATATGAACAAAGTAATATGTACTACGTCATCGTACGCTGATCATAGAGATAGAAAGATTTGTTTATATTGGTCACAATGACGTATACAATAAGTCCTCTATGTCTTTATATCTCTATGATATATACCAAGAAGTCCAATATTGTTGTGGAGACTATATAAAAAGGACTTGAGATCTCTACGGTTTGACCGAGGTCCTAGAAGAGGACAGCTGGCTTAGAGATTCCTCCTCCTCCTCTCCAAGCTATTTTTATTTTTTATTCTTTAATCCTTTATTTTTCTTTCCGTTTAAAAAAAAAAGTCCCAAAGCACAAATCATCGTGTATGTGTGTGTGTATTATAGGGAGTGCACATTAGTTAATGATTTCATCAACATCCACAACATGGGGATGATGGGTCCGTCCTTTCTGTGACACAAATTGAGACGAGATTAAAGAAAAAGAGGGAGGGAGGGAAGGAAATAAAGAAAGAAAGATGTTGAACACACATATTTTGCTGCTCTAGATGTGAGATCCAGATATGGCTTATAATACAACAACATGGACGACAAAAAACGACAAAATATGGAATTGAATTAAAAGTTTACATAGAAGATTATCCGTTCTCTCTCTCTCTCTCTGGAGTATCTCCGCATGAGTGATTTCAGGAACGGCAGTTGTATATACAGAGAGAAGACACACAAACTACAGATATAAATTCACAAAAGGCTCGCTCATGCAAATTCTTTGGGGCTTACTAATTATTGGATTATGGGAAGGGGGCGCTAAAGAGAGGGGGTCGGAGAGGTGTGAGCAGTCTTTACGGACGGCATTTTGGAGGTTAATTAAGAGCCACAGAGGTATTAAAAGCGCTCTGGGTCAAGTCCTACAACAAAGCGTTTTTGTTTTGTTTTTAATGTAACTGTCTTAAGATTGTGGGTTTTTTATCTCCTACTTTCTAATGTATTCTAAAAAATTTTACACTCTATAGATTTTAGCTAATAAATAAACATATTAACCAAAAAAAGTGTTTTGCGGTTGTTTGTTGTTGTTTCTTAAAAAAAACACTTTTGGTTCTTAAACATATAGATATATAGGGTCTTGCAGGTAAATCCGCACAAAGTTCAACTTCGTCTAGATCCATAAGGAGTGCAAGTAGAGCTTAGATATTGCACATGTGGGAGGTTTCGTGAATTTACTGTCGAATTGCGCCCGAAAAACAAACAAATACACTGATACGGAGATGGAGCAGACCCGGAGGGACACGGTCATTGAGTTGCTGTGTGCAGGGCACCGTCCTGCAGCCATCATCAAGTTGCTCAAGTACCCCAGGAGGACGATCTACGACATCACCAAGAAGTGGGAGGAGTCAGGGATGTCCAAGAGGAAGGAGCACAAGCCTAGGAGTGACCGAATCTGCACGCCCACATTTGTGGCTGGTCTCAAGAGGTCCATCAAGGCCAATCCAGGGACGCCCATGTCCATCCTCGCCAGGAAGCGTGGGGTCCACCTGTCGTCGTCCCCTAGATGGACTCTGTGGCCTCTGGGACCCCGTACACATTCCAGCAGGACTCAGCGCCCCCCATACGACCAAACTTGTACAGTCATGGCGGAAGAAGAATGTTCCCAACTTCTGGGACTTCTACACCTGGCCCCCCAACAGCACCGACCTGAACCCATGCGACTACTACTTGTAGGGAAAGTTGAAGAGGGAGGGGTGCGCCACACACCACAGCAATGTGGCGTCCCTGAAGGCCTCCATCAAGTCGGAGATAAACAAGCTGGATCCTGCGGAGGTCTCCACGGACTGTGAGAGGTTCAGGCGTCGTTTGCAGGACATCCTTGAGGCTGAGGGTGACCATATTGAATAGTAATCTTGTTTTATGTCTAATAAACAACTTTCTTATTCAAAATAGGTATCACTTTTGTTCCCATTTTGGATCTGGAGGATATTGAACTTTGTGCGGATTTACCTGCAAGACCCTGTATATCCAAATTTACAGTTACAAATATATAAAATATAATTTTCATACCAATGCATCTTCAAGGTTATAATCAAGTTGTTTCATTAGAAAGTCAGGAACAACAATAAAAATCTGTATAAATAAGGTGGTCAATGGAATAGCCATGAATTCAATATATATATATATATATCACATGCTGGGTTTGAACTTATCTTTGCTTACATATGCCAGCCCAGAAATGTTTGTCTAAAGAATTTAGAAAATGTAGTAATATAATAATCAAACTCCTGATATTTTATTTCAAAAATATCAAAAGATTGATGTTGCATTTGATGTAGATATTGATAGCTATATATATTTGATTGTCCTTTGTTATCATTTATAATAAATATGGTAAAGACATAAAGTGTAGCTCAATATCCAAAGTAATCAAAGCATAGGTGAAATTACTGTTTTATTAAAATTATCATATTTTATAGATAAGAAGTCGCATTATTTTAATATTTAGGCAAGAGGTGCGACTAATTATTAATAGATTATAATATTGTTTAAGGGGGATTCGGTGTAAATCTAATAGTTTAATAAAATTGTAAACATCTATATAATAATTTACCAGTCTCTGTCCGTAAGTCTGTATGTCCGACAGCTATCTCCTCCTAAGTTTATGGTCATATTTGAACTTGAAGGTACCAATGGAATCCTTGGGTCAAGGCGGACCTAATAAAACTATTTGCAAAGTGATGGGACCAGAAATGAACCAGAAAAATACCTTTTCTGATTTTAATACCTACTTTTCAAGGTAAAGCGAGGAAAAAAGATAAGGGAAAAAGCATCTCACGTGACTTACTTTAAATACTTTGCACAAAGTCTAGCTTTTTATAAGGATTGTTTGTACAAAAGAGAAAATTAGTGTAACTCATTTGACATTTAGAAAACCTATTTTATCTCCACAAAATCCATGATACAAATTTTAAGAAACTTATGTAATATGAACATATGGGCGCCGTTAGCGCCCACATATGCGATCTTTTTAATTCTAGAGCAATCTGAATTACTCTTAATAACCACTAACTTTATTTACACA
>CP045890.1:21234538-21265950 GCA_013387185.1 Caligus rogercresseyi
TAAAATAGAAAATATTATTGATATATTTAGTGAATCATGGTACAATTTTTAAAATTATGATTATTGTATAATATTTGCATAACATAAATAAACATGAGAATAGCAATGTGATAGGTTTTTAATAATATTACTGAATACTTTTACTGTCCTTTGAATAATACTGTTTTATCATGACTTTTTCTTATGTAGTCGGAGGGTATTTTATATTCGTCACTCCTCCTTGATGATAAGTCTTATTCGGGAATAAGTTGCTGCCAAATATTTTATTAATTTATAAACGTGATTGTTTGTTGGCTAACATCTAGCATATGTTCATTAAGATCATTAAAAACCTACCGTTGTTTTTTCACAAATGTTTTGCAAAACTTGGGTTGCAATATGCAAGTGAATTTTATCTTTCTTTAATAAAGCAGCTTTGCCAATTATTAAAAGTGACAAAGACTCTTTCCACTTCTTGACACACAGTTATTGCATCTTGTGATGGATAAATTAGGCCTCCCACATCTTTCTTTTTAATTAAAGCCAAATTGAAATGATTTTGCTTAAATGGATCGGTTAAAACTGTTTTACAAGGAACACAAGATATGGTCTGCTGCAATTTGTGAATTACAAATCCAGCAATGTAACTAATAACAGCTGCCTTAAAAGACGATAGAGTAGGAGGTAGAGGAGTGGTATCTCGCAGTAGTCGTGGTCCTCCAAAATTGAAGAGCAATCCAATTGCTTTTCTCTAGATATGGCCTCAGAGTCAACAACCCTGTGATCTCCTGGAGAAAGTATTACCACATCATCAACAGTCAAACAATTCACCTTTTACTTCCTGATGACAAGAAGTTTTATATAGCTTGTATGATATGATGATTTGTACCTTCAAAGACCTGATCTCCTTTTTATATAAAGAACTGTGAGTTTGAACGATTCGAACTTATTAGCCATGTACTCAATCGTTTTTGCATTCTCGATGGATTTCCTTTTGCAAGTACTTTCATCACCAACAGAGTAACAATGATCGAGAATAATATTTTGTCGAAGGATTTGCATTTCTTCTTCACTCCTCTTTCGCTTCATATGCCTTTCCCTTTTCCGTTTTCTCTTTTCTTTGCCCATTCATTAGACCTAAGGTCAGAAAGAAATAATAGAATCATACATACATTCATTCTATGTAATATAATTACTGATCATACTGATCGAAGAGCACTTATATGCGGAGCAACTTGGCATTTTAATCAATAAATATAACGCTGATCTAAAAACAAGGTCTGTATAATAAGGTCTGGGCAATACAAAAAAATCATGTAATCCTAGCAGTATAACTACTCCATGACGTCACTGGAGAACGAATATATATATACATATATAAATTAATATTATATAAATATTTATTTTATTTATTTATACAAACACACAACATACATATGTATATATATAGATATAGATAGATAGAGAGATTGATTTATAGAGAGAGATAAATATAATCGTTCTCCAGTGACGTCATTGAGTAGTCACACTGCTACATGTTTATTTTTGTATTGCCCAGCCTTATTATACAGACTTGATCTGAATATAGGAGAGTCACACTTATACTGAAAATGGTTCTTAACTCAATTTGTTTACATTTTTGTGAATCTTATGAGGTCAGCTGTGTAACTCTATTGAAGGCAACACAGCCAATACTCCTTTCCAGCCTGTATTGCGCTTCTAGTTCTTTATATTTTCTTTGGGCCTGGGCAATACAAAAACAACATGTAATCCTAGCAGTATAACTACTCAATGACGTCACTGGAGAACGATTCTATCTATCTATATATATATATATATATATATATATATCAATCTCCCTATCAATCTATAAATATATGTATTGGTTTATAAATATTTATATATAAAACTTATGCACAAAGAAAATCTGATAAAGCATTTTTTGTTGTGGAAATTATTGATAGTAGGAATTTTTGGGCCCAGCTTATCAGTCAAAATAGCTTTATTGAGCATTAATGAGCACATTTGGTAAGTTTTATTTTATAACTGAGCCCATTTTGAGTAGTCACACTGCTATATGTTTGTTTTTGTATTGCCCAGACCTTATTATACAGACCTTGGGTAAGTGCATCTTTATTTTATGGGGAAAAAATATTCATTTCAAATTTCATTAACTTAAAATAGAGGCGCAATCTGTCAATTAATTGTAACTAATAAACTTTAATAGTTTCATTAACTAATAGATGACGCAATCTGTCGATTAATTGCAACTAATAAACTTTAATCGTTTAAAAATTAGTCGATTAACTTTTTGCATCCCTAATAAATATATATATATATATATATATATATATATATATATATATATATATATATATATATATATATATATATATATATATATGCCTGAAGTTATGACAACACTTTCAACAAAACATATGAAGGCATATCCATATTGATCCATTGCAGTATTAATAAATATAAGGGGCTGTCATGATTTGAGGATTAAGTAAAATATTTATTTAAGGTTAATTTTTTTAGAAATTAAAAGTATATTATTACATTTTAGTGATAACAACACACAAAATATTACATGATTGAGATTGCATAAATAGATTTATCAACCATTTATTGAATTCCTATTTATTTACTCACATTTAAATCGCATAAAATGTTACGAATCAGTAGAAGGTTCATTTCTTTGTAAGATCCTAGTAGTAATAGTATTCAAGTAGTTTTACTCAACTATGGTTTGCAATTTCTTTTCTTTCTTTCCTTGAGTTTGTTTTATATATCTAAAAATGAAAAAAATAATTTCTATAATCCCTCGAAAATACCATAGCATCCTTACAGGCTCACAAAAAGAAACAAATAAAATTGGCTTCAATGATTCCATTTAGTATGGAATGTATACTGCAATTTTGTCAAATACAATTGCACTAGTTGTAGATCCCTCTTATTTAAATGATATAAATTTGTGAAAAATATTTTAAAATTGATAAGTGGAAAAATGAAGTAAAACTTACTTCCATCAAGTTCTTAAAAGTATAATTTAGTTTCACGATAGTGTTGATTAATAGTATTTTTAGGACTCCTTTAATTGGGCATAGAGACTTCCCTTTCGGATATTGATTGTTCAAAAGTAGTTTATATATATATATATAAAGTAAGAAAAAGGGACCACTGGCGATTGGGTTGAACCCCAAATATATTTTTGGTGACATGCAGAACCCAAGGACTAATGCAAGCTTATTTTGAAACCTCAATATGACATAACGACATCCGAAACCTCTCAAACTGTCATAACTGAGGCATGTATAACTCATGGGTCATGTAACGCTTAGTCTGAAATCTCAAAGAACCATACTGAAACCTGAGGGTTCTTTTCCAGTAGGCTTGAGCAAAGGGCTTATATAATAACTGAATAATCCACAAAGAATAAAAATCCAGTCCATAAGAGCTCCTAGATGATGAAATATGGCTGGTGAAACAAGTAAATAGACTTAGGAATATAAAAAAGGAAATCCAGTAATATAGTCATCATATGTTATGCCTCAACAAAAAGAAGTCTCATGTCTCAGTGAATACTTTTTGTCATTTCTCCCTCTTAAGACTCAGTATTTTGAAGTTGATTATTCCAGAATTTAAAAAATATATATTTATTTCTTCGTTGTATCATCGAATTTCATTATTTATATGTCGTATTAAAAGGGAAACAAAATGGCGCCCATCACCTGCTGGCTCTGATTTTGATATTCCTTTCTTTTTCAGCTTATTCTGCTTTCAAGTAACTATAATTGCGGTTTTCAGATTCCGATGTTTCAAATGACTACGCGTTATCTCTGGATACGCATTCTTATATATATATATATTTACAAGCCAATGACAAGTATATGGAGGATTATAAATGAATGACTCATTAATATATATTTATTATAATTATATACATTAAGATGATGCTTTTTATTATTAATAACAGTTTTAAACAAAGTAATAGAAAAAGGTTAAGCTTTGTTTTCACGGATAAATAATCGGTTTCATCATCTATGTAGCTTGCCATGAAACAAGTTCATTAAAAAATCCAATCATACCTGCATCTCTAGCATTTGTTAAGGAATTTCCTCATAAATATATTATTAATTTGTTAAAATATATTGAAAATTACGTGACTTTTAGTTTTGTTATGGATATCTTGATATCATATAAAGTTTTGTATATGAATAAAATTATATTGAGAGCTATTCACTTGGTTAGCCTGATATCTAAAAAAAATTCGATCGAGACTACTTTATTAGTAAATTTAATATGCATCAATTTACTATACATCCTTCCTTTGAATAAATAAAAACTGTTAAAGCGCATGGTTCAACGAAAATGATACGTCTAGTTCCATTTAAGAATGTTGTCAAGGTTTCATGTTTATTTCATGGTAATAATTGCGCTAATCAAACTGCAATAAATCGGGTAAGTCTAAGGTCCAAAAATGGGCGTGTGTCACCTCAAGGTACTTATATAGAATACCAGGTGGTGTATTATGTCATGCTTTCATAGGTAGTGCAACGTTCGATATCAAATTATTTCTTCGTCTAGATCAAAAATACATTGTAATGATATTTTTCTCACTTGCAGGTGGTTTTTAATAAGAAAAGTCTTGACTTGCCTTCAATATAACTTGTAAGAACGAACTCTGGAGGACTCCAAGTATTTATTTTTGTTTCCGAGAAATCATTCTTTGAATTTTATGGAGAACGGTAAAGAGACTATATACAAATAAATGGGAATGAAGATACGTCTTACTTCTCTCTTATTAGTACACCTTCAATTTTATGAAATCTATGGGCAAGTTGGTTCTTAAATGTTCAGCTAGACTTACAAATTCTTGCCCAATTCTTGAACAGTAGATTCTAATAAAAAGTTACAATAATAATTTGGATAATAATCCATCTTACATAGAAAAAGAGCAATTATTTGAATCGATAATTGGGTCTTTGAATTCTGGAAGAACTGTTTTTCATCAATTTTAGACATAGAAAAAACGGATCAAACGTCCATGAAACTATTTTTGATGTATGTATATATAAATATATATATCAGGAATAATATTGTAACAATATATTTTTGATCAGGAAGCAACTCATAAACCATGTTATTTTCCTCCGCTTGCCGGTATGACGTCATAAAAATATCGACAAGGGAATAGTCAGCTTTCTTGATAATATGGCCATATTTCAATATACCTTGATTGAATCTAACAACTGTGACGTCCTAAATAATAACCTATTTCACCTCTGACAAATCATTCAGCGACTGAACCAGTATAATAATTTAGACCAGGAGTCGGAAACCCGCAGCTCTTTAGAGCTGCCTTTGTGACTTCCTGTGGCCTTTCCAAAAACGTTAGAAAGTGGGAAAAGATGGGATAGGAAAATATATAGGACCATAATGTGCACCATATGCAGGTTATATAAGGAATTATTTTTTTTGCGGCTCCAGACACTTTGTTTTAATTTTTTTTGGTCCGTTATGGTTCTTCCAACATTTTGGGTTGCTGCAATTGGGGAATCAGCTCTCTATATCTCTATGTTATAGAAAGCAAACGGATAATATTTCAATAAGTAGTGCATAGATTTGATGCCTCATTTGCATAAATAGAATAAAACATTGTTGACGTCATCAAAATATATGAAAAAAAAGATTTTTGATGTCGTGAGCGGGAAAAACAACATTACAAAATGTGTTTCTTCCCGCTTGCCCGTGTGACGTCAGTAAAAACCAGCGAGTAGTTAGCTCTCATGACAATATGGACATACCTTGTATTTGAATATACCTTAAAAATATAACATCAAAGTCTCTCACAGGGTGACTTAGAAGATTCTAATTTGAACTCTCTAATGCTTGTTGATATCAACACGGCAACAATTCTATCGAATCAAATAGACCAAACAAAAATTAGATTTAATTAGGCCATAGAGAATATAAGAGTGCCCAAGTACCGACATCGGGATATTTGTGTGCTCTCAATTATTGGGGATAGACATCAAGAGCCAGACGTCCAGACTTGATATTTATCTCCCGAAATAAGGAAGGAAGGAGTTCATCATTGATGTCACTTTCCTCTCCATATTTCATGATTCAACTAACTTTTAAGACATCCGTTCATTCTGTCTTTCCCCAATAATTGAGAGCACATCCCGATCCAATAGGCGACTCTCTGGATGTGATTCTCCTCATCCATGAATTCAAGGTCTTTGATGAGGGAGAGAGAGAGAGAGAGACTGACTGCGTACATATTCATAGAAGTATCTTCTTACCATTCCTCATGTTGGTAAAGGGAAGAGGAGAAGGAATCGAAGAGGGAGCCTCCGACCCATGGCATAGGTGGTGGAGAGTCCTCCTCCACTCATGGCGATGAGGGATGATGATCTGTGGATTTGTGTCATTCAAATGGAAGGAAAAACTCCAACTTTTTATAGAGAAAAACATAATAACAAATGAGTCAAACTGAGGGATCAATGAGCTTCCAAATGTGTACATTACAAATGAGGAGGAATAATGGATAGGAGAGAGCGATCTAAAGAAGGCTACTTACATCAGAGTCTGGAGAAGACGTTGCGTCCGAAGAATGAAGAAGACCAACGGCAACAACAAGGGCGAGGTTTAGTGTATTGATGTTCAGCTGAGGGAGCTCGACGGACGTTGTGCCAGGGGGCGGAGTCTAATGGAAACTGGAATAGGAGAGCACGCAGTGCCCTATATAAGATACACAAAGGAGTAGGGAAAGAGAAAAAATGAAACAAATAGATCCTGTGACGTCATTCTTCCTTTTTGTTTTGTCTAATAAACAATAGTTCATATTATTCATATGACATCATTGGTCTTTTTCTACCGTTTTCCCTCTCCTGAGGGTGGCTTGTTATTTATTGAATGAGCCGGCCTATAATAAGCTATGAGGTCATGAAACTGACGTCATGTTTCTTATTTGACGTGTAAATGCTCTTGTTCTGTTGTTGATATTTTATCTAATTTCTCTTCGGAGTGAAGAGTCCGAAGGGATTAATCAATGCCCAGGAGAGCTTCATCCACGCATGAGAGGAGGTCGGTATGAAGAATTCCTCCTTTATATCCATTCCACCGGCCGAGGAGTCCAACCAGAGCAACAAGTTTAGTCTCAAGGGATTTGGAGGGTAAGGAGCTTGAAATGCCAATTATCATCACACGTCAACAATGTTGGATTGCCACGTTGTTTCTTTGAATCTCTGTATTTCAGGCATGGAATCGTCTCTCTCGACTCCAACGCTTTCTTCTCTATTTGGTTGCTGTGATCTTGTTGCTGATTCAGGTGTCGTACTTGAGCAGTGAGGAGGAGGCCTCTTCTTCTCTTGAGCTTCCCTCGCATCCCGAGGCAAGCTCCATCCAGAGCCTGAGCAACCCACAGAAGAGACCCTCAAGAGACGCCAACCCACAAAGCACAAAAGGTCAAGGAGTTCCTGGACCACAATGACTATGAGGCGGAGAAGGAGGCGGCGAATAGTTCCCTTGGCCCCTCCCTGGGCGCCTTTAAGGGTCCTTCCAATCCACGTCAGAGCTCTGTGGTGGATGCCTTCAAGCATGCCTGGAAGGGCTATCGAACCTATGCATGGGGACAAGATCACCTCAAGCCAATATCCATGGGAACCATGAACTGGTTCGGACTGGGGCTCACCATCATTGACGGTCTGGACACTATGGTTCTCATGAACCTCCAGGATGAGTTCAATGGTATGGAAGAGCATTCAATGGGTCGCATCCATTAATGTGTCGAGAAACGTGCTTTATATCATCTTAAATGAAATCTATATTTTCTTCTCCTTTATTCAATTCAATCATGAATTCAGGCAAGCATTGATACGTGAATCATGAAAGGGAATATATATATTTAAATTTTTCTTGTCCTTTATTTAATGGATTAATTCAATGTATCATAGGTTATTTTAAATGAATTATTAAGTAGATTATTGCTCTATTCCTATGACTCAAAGAATATATTGTCACACATTATTCTGCTAATCTATGTTGACTGTATTTTTAGTGCATGTTATCATATTTAAAAAAAATCCTTTCTCTATTTTTCTTTGATATTAAGTGTTTTTAGTTCTACTTCAAACCATAAAAAAAATATTTACTCTTTATTTTTATCATCAATGGTCACATTTTCAAAGATTCTAATGTGATATTTTCATTAAATTAAACAGTTTTCTTTTATATTATATTTTGACGGTTGTTTAAATATTCTCAATGTTAACATATCATTTCTTCTTAAAGGAATAATATATGAAACGGTCAATGTCTATCAGATTTGATAGAACTTATCTTCCTTTCGTCATCGGTTTTTTTTTTAATAAACTCTCCGCAAATCTCAGAGTGGATTGAATTCCAGCTCAATCATAAGTGATAACCTTGTTTTTTTAAAAAAATAACGATATATATTCTAATTGAAGTATTTTATAAGGCTTTCCTTGAATTGGCTACTGCCTTGTGGAAGGGCCATCAACAAATATATAAATGTATTGTACAAGGAAAGGTAGCCCTATTCAAATTAAAACCTTTATTTTCATCCCAGTCAGAAGTCAATAAATACATAAGAAGGATTTTTTATGATAACATGATTTCTTCATTTAAGAAAGAAAAACCATTGTTTGAATAGTCAAGACACCATTAATGATATTATTTTGCTTACTTATGGTTCTAATTTACCGAAGATTAAGTATAATTAATGTTGGTATCATATTTAGTCATATATTTCTCTTAGACATCGGCTGCACCTTTTTACTCACATAACTCCTGCGTGAGCACATTAAACTAAGCTTCTTTACACTTTAATTGCTCCATTATTTCATTTAATTAATCTCTCATTTTTTATAGAGTCAGTCGCCTGGATAAAAAATAACCTGGACTTTAATATCTCCAAGGATGTCAATTTATTTGAGACGACGATTCGTATTCTGGGCGGCCTCCTGAGCGCTTACCATTTAACGGACAAGACGCATTCCGTGCTCTTGGATAAGGCCAAGGATCTCGGAGATCGCCTCCTGGGTGGGTTTCAGACCCCCTCGGGTATCCCGTATTCTGACATTAACCTCCGCACTGCCAAGGGCCATGTTCCACGTTGGAGCCCGGACAGCTCAACCTCGGAGGTTACGACGCTCCAGTTGGAGTTTAGGGACCTGAGTCGCTGTACGGGGAGTCCCACCTATGAGGAGAAGGCCTTTCACGTCTCCCAGCGGGTCCATGAGGCCAAGAAGTGGCATGGCCTTGTTCCCATTTTCATCAATGTTCAAACCGGGGAGTTCCAAAAGAGCTCCACCATCACCCTGGGGGCTCGGGGTGACTCCTACTACGAGTATCTTCTCAAACAATGGATTCAAACCGGGAAAACACATGACTTTCTCAAGGCAGACTACATGGAGGCCATTGATGGGGTGAGAATTAAGTATAGTCTTGGTTAGATACACATGGATTATGAACGTATATCTACCCTAACTATAAATATGGCATAATACAGGTGACATAGTTTGAGATAAATGAGTAAACTGTAGATCCAGTCCCGGATACCAGTGTAGGGAGGGGGCAATTTATTTTTTTTTCATATAGACTTCACACTTATGAACCCATAAAAATATGCAAAACATATATGAGCGTAGTAAAAGGAGACCCAATCAAAACAACATCAAATTGAAAATTAATTAAGATAACCCTTATTTTATACTCAATTAAATGGGTATCTATCCATACAAGAGGGTGGTGGCATGAGTATTTCATCGCAGTATCCTACAGGAGCTTACAGAGTTTGTCAATCATAAAGCAGGCCAAGTAGCTCGAGCCCACAGTTCAACCCTGACGGAAAAATAGTTAGCTTTTGCATATTTTAATCCCTACTCATTTATTGAACACCTACTGAACCTACAGAAAAACGTTTTTCTGGTAAATGTATCTTTCTGAAATAATACTGATTCAGTTTTTGTGATGTGCAAAGGTTAATATATTTATGGCTTCATACTTTGGACTACTCAATAAAGTCGTCAACTCTCATCATGGTAAAATTGGTGGTGCTACTTAGCACCACCAATTTTACTTACAACCAAATAAAGAAAAAAAATCAGACATTGCTACCAACACTACTTTGTTGTTTAAAATAGTATTGCTAAGAGAATTTGATATAAATATAACTTAGAATTGAAGAAAGTTGCATTCACATTTTATTAATATCTAACGTAGTACTTTCCAAAAACCACATAGCACATTTTTACCACTAAGATAAACGTACTGATAAAGGAATTTCCATAAATGATCTTGTTCGTCAAAACACATTTTTGGCGCACCAAAGCTATTGGTGTAAATCTAACGTAATAATTATGAGAAATTACATATATGTATATAACAAACAATAAAGATAATGATTTCTCCGAAAATGGCAAAAAACAGTCCAAGTCCCACATTGTCACCACCTTAAATTAACCAATTGAAGATTAGTTCCAACAATTAAATTGCAATTTTAAGATAAAAAAAACAATAAGAAATTGCTGGTAACGACCAAACACTCTTTAAGGACCCTAATATCCATAGAGAGTTTTGTTCTCATCTGACTTGACAGTCCCATGGAATTGTACGAAATATTTTCCATTTGACCCTTCCATTCTGTATTTTCATATAACTCTCAAGTCTTTTCAGAAATGCCAAGTGACCAAGTTGTGTCTTTTTCTCATGGAGCATAGGGATTTTACGGTCGATGAATGCACCCTTGAAGTGTTGAATAATAATGATCTCAAGTTGGACTTGACGCACCAAACACCAAGAAAACCAGTCGTAATGCCAGCAAAACAGTAGGGGGAGTTGATTATACTTTTAATTCATCTGCCACACCCCTCATGACGCCAGGCCTGTGTATATCAACAAAATCTTTAATTCTTGGCTTACTTTCTTAATTTTGATACTTTCAAAATCTGTCATTAAAACATTAATGGAGGCTAACAATTGATATCTTTTGATGAGTTTTCATTTTCTGTTCCAAGGTTTTAGGCTGCTTCGGTTTTTATTATTTTTGAATAATTAATGCCAAATATTTGTTGATTTTATAATAATTGTCTCATATTTCAAAGAAAGAGTTTTCTTTCAATGTTGGTTTATTTTTATTTATATCTTTAGGTCCGAACCTGGCTTGCCAAGCGGACGTCGGTAAGCAATTACCTGTTCATAGGTGAGATCCAATGGGGAGGATCCAATTTTAAGCCCAAAATGGATGAATTGGTATTAAGTGATCATTATTTTTTTCGGAAGGCGAATATAATGTGTCTCTCTCTCATGCTTAGGTCTGCTTCCTTCCCGGGACCCTTGCCCTGGGCGTTCATCACGGCATGCCCGCCGTGCACATGGAAATGGCCAAGTCCCTCATGGAGACCTGCTACCAAACCTTTGCCACCAATCCCACGCACCTTGCACCTGAGATTACTTTCTTCAACTACAAGTCTGGCTCCAAAAAGGATTTCTACGTCAAGAGCCTGGATGCCCACTACCTCCTCCGACCAGAAACTGTGGAGTCCCTATGGTACATGTACTACATGACCAAGGATCCTATCTACCAAGACTGGGGATGGGAAATATTTCAGGTGGGATCATAAAAGTAAAAGAGTGACCAATCAGCAATGTAATTGTATTTTGTATTGTTAAAAAAGGAGAAATCTATAGACAATATAGATATAAGTAAGATATGGCAGCGCTGACTATCAGGGTATTTGTGTTATCTCCATAGTTGGGGGTAAGACAGAGATAGAAATAACTTAAGATAGAGTGAGACTTCAAATTTTTAATCATGAAATAGGGACTGCAACGATGCCACATATCCCTCCCTATTCCATGATAAAAAATATGAAGTTTCTCTCTCATAAGATATTTACGTCCCTGTCTTTACCCCAACTATGGAGAAAACACAAATACCCTGATAGTCAGCACTGCCATACCTTACTTCGGCACTCTATGGGGAAAACATCGCGTAGGTATCATAAATATGCAACTGCGAAAACGAGTGTAGCTCATTTTTTTTACTTTACTTCCAAATCTTATTTACAAGGGAGGAGTATATAAATCATAGATATCGAAATACAGTGTGTTTATAAGAAAGAAAATACGGCAGCTTTGATAGTTAAAATGTTTATTATAACCACGAGAGAATCAATACAATGAAGAGCTTTCTCAAAAACTTAATTATAATTAAAGGTGAATAAAATTAATAATTCCTTTTTACTATCAATATGATACCTCAATATTACTTATTGAAATGCTTTGCGTGATTGAAAACTCAAAATATCCTATGTATTGATCATGGAAGACATCACAACAATCCCTTACTCTTTGTGTATTTGGTAAGCACTTTATATTTATATCTCAACGAAAGAAATATAAATAACTACAATGCTTATCTGAAGAGAGAAATACTGAAGCTATGATAGTTGGGATGATTGATATATATATATATATATTATTTAGGGTTGATAATATGCGGTGTTTGTGTATGTATGTTTACTGTATTTTTGGCTAGGCTTTATACCCGACATGTAATAGAAAGATAAAAAATGCTGTCGATTAGAAAACGGAGATACATCTTTCTTACATCTCTTGGGCATTTATTTTATTATAGTATCAAATTAATCTCAAATCTCTCCCTTTTTCTATTATTAATAAGCTGTTGGAGCTTGAGTTTTTCTATTCTTGAGGAGGAACCCTGATATGAAGAATAGGATAACTCAAGCTGTTTATTATAACGCAATAATAAAAATAACAACAGCTTTTAGTTTATTTCTTTTAAAATGTTATTAATAAAAAAAGGGACAGGTCTGTTTCTCTCGTCCTGTGGAATAAGTAACTCCAGACAATTTTAAAACCACCACTAATATTTATTATCACTTCTCAATTTAATTATGTTTTCTTTATGACATAATTGAATTAGTGTTTAAAACGAATTTTCCTAATATCGGTTATATTTTTTATATGACCGATATTAGGAACATAGTTTTTAAACACAAATGCAAAAGAAAATATAGTTAACTTCATAAGTGAACTTTAATGGATAAGAAATATTAGTAACGGGAGAGTAGTCGTCCTGTTACGACTCCAGACACAGGAGGGTACTCTGTGTCAAAGTTCCTACACCAGAATAGCAGAATTTAAGCTGTTTAATATAATGCAATAATAATAATAACACCAACAGCTTTTATGATGTTATAGCACAATCCTGCGCCAAATTGGACTCTAAATGGCATATTCATATGAATATAACAATTCCATCAAAGCTATTTAAAAAAGTGGGGGACAATTGCTCTGTGAAGTTACTGATTTCTAAATAAATTCAATCTAAATAAGTGAATGTTCATTTTTCGTTTTAATGAATAATATAATACTTCCATTCTAGGAAATTACATCCAAATGTACAAGCTCAATAGTACATCAAGATCTCACTTAGTATCTTCATTTAATAATTGAATAACGTACTGGCTTGTATCAAAACAGGCATACATCTAAGAGAAACGACATCATCTATAATTTACACTATATTCTGACGTCATGTTTGTCATTTTAATACAATGGCGCAAAGGGAGCCCGCCCAATTAGACAATAAATATTTTTTTATTTACTCCCCAAATATCAAAACTTGATGCCACTCATAGGTCAAACGAGCCTATTTAATTAACATATTTTTATATTTCCTTCTGAATCTTAGGGCATAGAGAAGTACACCAAGTATCCCCATGGCTACTCCAACATCGGCAATGTTCGCAGTTCGCTCAATACTCAGCCCCGGATCTCATGGAGACTTACTTTCTAGCAGAGACACTCAAGTATTTCTACCTTTTATTTTCGGACAGCAATGAACTGGACCTTCGAAGCTGGGTCTTCAACACTGAGGGACACCCGCTGCCCGTTTACAATAGTTAAATAAGACCACAAAACTACATTCAGATTTATACTATTTTTCCTTATAATAATCATTGTTATTATTAATTTATTGCCGCTCTTGTTACATAAAATATTTATCCAATTTTAAATAGCATACCACACTTAAGCCTGGGCTAACTTGAGGCACTCAAGGGCCTCGGCCTCTGTTTCTGCGTCCTTGCGCCTTCGAGATAGTTCTAGGCCGCTCTTACAGGCCTTTACAGCTTCACTCTTGAGGTCCTACATTGGGTAATAAAGGAGATAGAATGAGGCTATAAGTAAATGGGACAGAATCACTGGCCTATACAATAACTGGATACTTAAAATGGCCGCCCCACTTAGGGTTGAATCAATTTAATTGCTATTGGAATAGAAAAAGGTAATGCCCAGATATGCCGCTATGCTACATATGTTTCAACCAAAACTAGTCCCTTCAAATGACTTCCCTTTTGTCATTTCTTACTTTTTGCATAGCAAGAGAAAATAATACTAATTCTTAGGTTTCATGATTTCCATTGAGTTTATACAGTTATTAGTTAGGTCGGTGGGCAGGATTCACTCCCATCATAGGTGGTCTCTTTGGACGGCGGAACTACTTACTCGATGTATGAAGGACATACCCAAATTGACAAGATAGGCCTGAGCGTACTCAGACTCCTCCTTTCCTAGATCGACGGCTTTGGCAAAGGAGGCGCTGGCCCCTGAATAGTTACCTTGGAGGGACTGACAGGTCCCTAGAGAGTTGAGTATGACGAGGCTCTGAGAGTGGTCCTTGCCCAGGAGGCGAACCGCGGTATTGTAAGCGGATTGTAAGTGAGGTAAAGCGGAGTCCGCTGAGCCCTTGGAAAGGAGGTACTCCCCGAACTTTTCGTGAGCCATGCCACAGAGAGCAAGGGTGTCTTCCTCATCTGCGAGAGGAGAGCTTGTTTTTTACTCCTGTCCAAACGATATATTTTTGTAACATATGGTAATATTTGGAGTACTCAACATAGATATATAAATCTATGCTGCTTGTGGAAAAGGTATATTGAAATACGACTACTCGCTTGCCTGGAATGACGTCACAGCGGGAAGAATGACATTTTGTAATATTATTCTTCCTGCTTACGTCATCAAAAATATCTTGCAACAATATATTTTTGATTTATAAAATACTAAGATTGATGACGTTTCATTATTAATGAAATAAACGTACCTTGCTTATAGGGAAGGACAAAGCCTACACAGTTGAATTGTTAAAGAAATTGAGAGGATCCAAAAAATATTGAGGAGCAGTCTCAAATCTTAATTAAGAGTCAAGAATTATAACATGTAGACTTTATTTTATCTTTTTAATTCCTTATTATACTACTTTTATTACTAGAAAGTGCTCGAAAATGCAAGATCCTCTTGACATGAAAAACATTGCCTTCAACCTTTACCTCTTTCCGGTGAAAGATACATTTGTTGAACAATCAATATATTTTTTGTCTCTAAAAGCCCAATATTAATTGTAAATTAAGTCCTTAAAAATGAACAAATAAAGAAAAAAAACATCTCCCTATCTGCATTTTTCTTCGATCTTACACTGAAACTGGATTGAGAGTGACGGAACCACTCCGTTGTGCAAATTTTTTAATCTACAACATTTGAACATAAAAAAATGCGATCCAATATTCTCTGTGATATATCGATCAGAGCCCTTTGCGATCAAAACTAATTGAGAAATATTGAAGGTGTAACTAAATACGATAGTACTACATAAAATATGTTTTAAAGACAATATCAAGTTTAAGGACCAAAATAAAGGACTCGAATTCAATAATTTAGAGATAAAATAGAGATGCAGTCCCTAAATGGAAGGAGAAAATCAATTTCATTTTTTAAGCCAATGTCGTTTAATGCTACTGGAAAATGATCGCATTTTTAAGTGATTTTTTGCGTAATTAATGCCTTCAGCGATATTACGATATTTTATTTGATGCTGATATCTCTAATGCAGGCCTTAATTTACCCGATGTATCGATCGAAATTTAAATTTACCTTCTCCATTCTGATCCCGAGCCACCTTGTTGTCCAATGTCCGTACACAAAATGCAAACCCCTCGCGCGCCTTTCCATCCAAACCCTGATGATCATATATCTGTGCAAGCTTCAGAGAGACTTCCACCACGGAGTTATCGTGAAGACCCACGTTCTTGGGCGGGCTCAGAAGCCTCTTGAGTACATCTGTAAATAGTCGTTCAGCCTTAATGAAATCACCTTTCTGATAGGCTAGATCTGCCATAAGGTCGTGAATGTAAATGACTCCGTTCAAATGGTTCAAGTCGTTGGCCATACGAAGTGCTGCATGGAGGATAAGCTCTGCCTTCTCATATTCTTCTCTCTGCAAACACATAGAAGTACATTGTAGTATCAAAGGAGAGCTTGGCTATTTAACAGATGGTTTCATAAAAAGCAAACTTCTGAATCGGGCTTGGGTCATTATAGATTTTGTGGTTCAGACCATAGAGATAAAAGATAAAGAGAGCTTATTCCTTTCAGATGTATTTTTGTGTCCTATATAAACAAAGTAATTTGTACTACGTCATCGTAAGCTGATCATAGAATCTATCTCTATGATCAGCTTACGATGACGTAGTACAAATTACTTTGTTTATATTGGACACACAGAATACAGCTGAACGACGATGTTTCTCTGCTGCTGAAAGGAATCAGCTCTCTATATCTCTATGGTTCAGACACGCATATTCAAATTGTTTTATGATGTTGTATAACTGTTGTGTTTTACGGATTTCGTGTCGAGGCTACGACTTACATGTAGAATTATAAACCTATAGGTTACTTCAATAATAGACATGTCAATCATGTGGTTTCGATACACCATACATTATTAAAGCCTTTTAAAACTCCATTACTGGCTTTTAGAAGTGGATTTTATCTAATTGAATTCCCCCAAAGTGCGACTTTATCTCCATTACATGTCTTTTTACTTGTGCATTTTTTGTATAAAGGCGGCTCAATATCTGGAGAATACGGCGTATAATCCAGAAATTAGCACATTAATATATATATATATATTCTACAAAATAAGTGTAGTACGATAAAAAATAACGTAGATAAATATGAAATGAAAGCTCACATGTTAATTTATTTATGACTAAGCAATTACTTTAAGTGATAAAGTCCAAAAGCAGCCTTTTTTCTAAATATATAACGTTTGCGATTCCGATTGGTTAAAAAAGAGTGTCTAAATGCTTTTTAAATGCTTCGGTTTAGAAGTTTCAGTTCTGAGACGCCCAATTTTAAGCACAAATTGTGTGATGATAAGCCCTTACTTGTATATTAAGTATTCCGAGTTTAATTGTGTCCACAAGTTTATCGTCTGGAGAAGAAGGATCCTCGATGTTAAGAGTTGACTTGAGATATGAGAGAATGCCTGCGCATATGAAGGGAGAGGATCGAAGCGTAGGAGAGGCTTTTTGATGATAAAAGCGGAAGGCATGGCATCGTGGTATGAAATAGGATGTGTGAATAATTCTTTGAAAAAGGAGTCGAAAGGACATTCTATAATTAAAAAGAAAAAGATGGGAAAGAAGAGGTAGTTTAAAAAAATCATTAAATGAAAGAGGAACATATAAAAGTGTAAAATAGTTTTTGGGTATCAATAATAAATAATATAATAAAAAGTAGGTTCTTACTTTGGCGTCCATCTTGACTCGAGAGATAGGAAAATAAATAATACAAATTGAATGAGACAAACTGTAAAATGAGTAGTAATAATAATCATAAGTAGAAGAATAACCCTGATTATTCTCCGTAGAGAGTCCCTATAAGGATCATGGATGGAAGGTGACAATGAAATAGTAGGCTAGGGATGGGTGCTATTTCTAAGATCGGGAGCGTTTTCGTCTCTGATTCTTTTTGGAAGAGCGAAACGGACTCGGAGATGAAGAAGATGATGATGTTGAGCTGGAACTACTGGAAGATGAGGAGGAAGACGACGAGGATCGACGGCGCCGATGTTTCTTTCGATCGTCACGAGAGTGTCGCCGACGACGTTTAGACCTACTTCGATCCCTGGAGCGATGCTTCGAGGTGGAGGAGGATGACTTATGTTGCTTCCAGCTGCTATTCCTTCGCTCCCTCGAAGTCTTTCTTCTCTCCCTTGAACTCCGCCTCTCTCTGGAGCGAGCTGATCGTTTTTCGGGTCGCTTAGAGCGATGTGAATTCCTCTCTGAAGATTCCGATCTTCTCCGTGATCGCTTTTCTCTTGAGCGATCCCGCTTACGCTTTGAGCTCTTTGTTTCTTCTTCAACCAGAGCTGAATCCGTCTTGCTGGGATCCTTAGATCCGTAGTGCGTGTTCATCCCCACACCCTCCTTTAGCTCTTTGTCCCCTTGAGCCCATCGCTTCTCTCTTTGATTAAAGCCTTCCTCCTTCGCCTCAGAGACGGAATTGATCTTTTCAGAGGCCCTCTCAAACTCCTTCTTCTTCCGACACATCACGCTCTCCAAGTTGTTATCATCGGATCCGCGATGCTTGTCCTCATTCTCACTCCCGATACTTCGATGCTCATCATCATCCTCATCACTCGCGTAGCCACTCAGAAGCTGCCCAAGAGCCTTTTGTGGAGGAACAACAGGGCTTTGATGTTGCTTCTCCAAAATCTCGACGCAGACACTATGAATCTCAGATGAAGTCACTTCAAGTAGGATCTCCGTTAGCGTGCGCCTCAGAACCAACGTCATCTCCTCAAGGAGATCTTCATGACTCTTAGGAGGGGCTGAAGGGGTTGTTCTTCTTCCGTTGTTGCTAGCTGGAGGAGGAGGAGAAGCTGATGGTTTATGTCGAGCAGGTCGAGAATCCCTTTCTTCGGTGTCGCCAGACGGCCTTTCATCTTCTTCCTCTTCTGTTGTTGAAGGAGAAGTGCTTGCTTCCGCCGCTCTTCCTCCTTCTCTCGGAATCTTCGTTCATTCATCTCCTTCTTTTGTTTCTCTCGCTCCATTTTCTCGAGTCCCTCACGTATCCAGGGGGGAAGCTTCTTCCGTGCGTTGGCGTCGATGGTGTTGTTCGGTGGTGGAATACTGCTCGGACTCGGCCGATGTCTGTGTCTATCATGAGGAGGGCGAGGGATCCTTGAGGAGGAGCCGCCCTCTGTGTTCTGTCTGCCCTCCCTCTTGAAGACTGGATGAAAGGCTGTCCCTCGATGACTCTGGCTAGACTCCTCCATATCCTCTTCCTCCAAGTCCATATTGGCCTCTCCTAAATGCTGAGGGGCCTCATGGGAGGATGACGGGAGGGGAGGAGGATGGCTACGAAGCGCCGGGAAACCGGCTGCTGCTCCTGGTGTCGGAGGAGGCCGAATGGGGGCCTCGAAGCGGGTCTCCTGGCCCTTCATGGCAATCCATTGCTGTGCGAGTGCGGCCCAGTCTACGGTCCACTGTTCCCAGCCGCTGCTCCCACTGGGGGAGGAGGAGGAGGAATGGATGGGGGAGGATAGGATGCTGGGCTCCAGTTGGATCCCTGACCTCCGCCGTTGGGGTTACTGCCGCTCCACATTCGGATTTGGGGTGGCAGAAGGGGGGAGGGGGAATTAATGCAAGGGACCTTTCCTCTTCCTCGTCCTTTTGTTGTTGTGAGTTTTGCATCACTAGGAAGCGCATGAAAACATCAATGACGTCATTCAAAAGAAGAGTACATTTTTAAAAGCGGAATAAAATGGACAGATTTGTGTATGTATATGAATGTTGAATGAACTATTATCACATGTAGCGTTCATCTAATCACCTCCCTACTGTATAAATAAGCACTTACATATTTTTTTTGTATTTTCACGAAAATATATCCCATCAATAAAGATATAGTTTACTGATTCTGGTTCATAATTTATAGTAAATACCTTCAGTTCCGAACTGACATACATACTCTTTTTCAAGGACAGTTCTAAGCCATTTTTCAAGTTCTGAATCCGTTTGAAGGTTTGAAACTGACCCCTTTTAACATATTACTTTGAAAGCTAAACTTTAAATTAGTTCATCGTGCAGTCATTCAAGATTATTTACGTTGATTATTTCAAATAATTTATTTGATAGATTAGGGCCGGGACTTAGTCTCGAAATTGTTTCAATGTAACTGTCTTGGATAAAGTTTACTTTAAGGGTTATTTTATGTACTTTAAAGAACATGTAAAACAATAGATTTAGTTTTAAAAATATATATTTTCGGAATATTTCGGTAAATTTAACCGAAAGCCGTTCTCTTGCTATCTGAATTATCATCGTTAACAATAGGAGCGCAGCTGATGTCAATGGGTTTATTTTTTTGCAGTTGTTTGGGGTAACATCTACATAATAAAGTAGAAGTTGTCTGTCTTCTATAGACGCCGAAACTACAAAAGCTAGAGACCTGAAATTTGGCACACAGATGCATCTTGACCATGTGATGGTCTTGGGCTAGGTTAGACTATGATCAGACCAGATTTGCGTCTGTGAGAGGATTTTGCGGTTTGCATGGATTTTTGAGGGTTAGGAGGCTCGGGATGTAATTAAATGTTTTGTGGACTTTAGCCGTAGGCATCTTTTAATATGAACAATACAAAGGCCTAACGGCCTTGCAAAGGCCTCAAAAAAGGCTTGGAAAACTTTAGTTGTCCATAGTTTGTAAGTGAGATGTTTTAGAGACAGAACGCAGACCAAAAGTTATCTGCATCTCTGCCCAACAAACCGGGATCCGGAAAAAAAATTCGGATTCAGACACTCCCGGACCCGGATTATGACATTTCCTTAACTTTGTATTCTTTCCCATTTCGAAAAAAAGCTACTCTAAAAGTATATCAAGAATAGAGTTTCCAATCGGGTCCCAAAGAAATTTCCCGGAAAACCGGACCGGCCTGTCGGGAAATTCAAGAAAACCTCTGGAGCGACTTTTTAATACGAAAAAAAGTTCAAAACAAAACATACGAAATAAAGGCCTTGCAAAATAAGCCTAGGTTGGTTAAGTCAATGTCCGGCCTCCGGGACATATTTGGGCCGGGATCCGGATTTTTTTTTAATTTGCAAGTTTTGCTATATATTTTTGCACGATTATATTCAGCTTCACAAAGGGAGCAACTTTGATTTTTTCAGTATCCGAATCCGAGGTCGTTAAGACCCTCAAATCCGGGATTGAATATTAGGTCGAATTTCATGGACGAAGCGGAATATTTTTGAAATCCTAAATTTTGGAGGGCCGTTTTTGGGCTGTTTATGGGATTGATCGCATCAAGTTATAAAATAATATCTATAGAGTTTGGCATTTCTAATAAGTTCGTTTTTTTAAATTAATTTTGGTTCAGAATTTTTCGAGTTTTGGCATAAAAACTGGCAAAATGGAAAAGGGTTTTTTTCTCCGCTCCTGGGAAACTCACAGATTTCAACTTGAGTTCATAAGAAGGAACTTAAGAAGTCTGACAACAAACTACAAATAAATCATTCTCAAGTGTTTCATATATTTTTTCAGAAAACCCAAAAAACGGATTTTTTCAAAAAACTTAAGGGGGTCCCCCATGGTTTTTGGCATTTTTTTAAATTTTTTAATTTGTTAATATAGTTGTTCCCAATTGGAGAGAATAATGCAAATGTGAAGAAATTTTTAAAATTGGATGAAAAACACAAAAGTTTTATTGGTAAGCATTATTTCATAAGTACATATGCTACATATATACAGCATAGGAGTTGGCTATAATGTTAGTTCTTTTTTGCTCCCTAGGGGCGCTCTAAATTATGAATCTAATGTAACCTCTAGAGAGACTTTTGACTGCATAATTGATGCGGTTTGCAGTATTGGAAGAGGAACAGCCAAGGCCAGGCTTTTAGAGGCTTGCAAACTCATTCTCTGGGATGAGTGCACCATGTCCCACAAAAACGCTCTTGAGGCCTTAGATCGCACCCTTCGCGACATCCACAAAAGTCAGAAAGTCATGGGAGGAGTCACAATCCTCATGTCAGGCGACCATCGTCAAACACTCCCCATTGTTCCAAGAGGTACACGTGCTGATGAGATTAATGCCTGCATTAAGTCATCTCATTTGTGGCCACAGTTCATCAAACTCAAACTGACAACCAACATGCGAGTTCATCTGACTGGGGATCCATCAGCTGGGATTTTTGCTTCGAACTTATTAGAAGTTGGTGAAGGACGACTCCCTGTTGATGATAACGGCCAAGTAAAGCTACCTTTTGGAACATGTGTCTCTTCTGAGGCTGATCTCATATCAATGGTGTACCCAAACTTCGAACAGAACTACATGGACCATGAATGGCTTCATGAACGAATCATCTTGGCTCCTAAAAATGATGATGTTGATGACATCAATTCCCTACTCTTACAGAAAATTCCTACCGCTGAGATGTCCTACAGATCCATTGACACAATGGATAATGAAGATGATGTGGTGCATTACCCGACTGAATTCTTAAACTCATGGACCGCTTCTGGTCTACCTCCCACAATCTCATCCTCAAAGTTGGTGCTCCCATTATCCTTATGAGAAACCTGGACCCACCGAAGCTCTGCAATGGCACACGATTAGTCATCACTCAGATGATGCCTAGAGTCCTGGCAACCACCATCATTTCTGGCCAAGGAAAAGGTGAAGTTGTGCTGATTCCCCGCATTCCCATGTCCCCCTCTGATACCCTTTCAAATTCAAGCGGATTCAATTCCCAGTCAGACTCAGCTTTGCCCTGACTATAAATAAAAGCCTAGGTCAAACCATCCGTGTCACTGGCCTCAACCTCCAGTCTCCCTGCTTCAGTCATGGCCAACTCTATGTTGGTTGTTCCGCGTTGGAAATGGGAACAATCTGTACACACTCTCTCCACACGACAAAACTACCAACATAGTCTATCCGGAAGCTTTGCAGCAATAAATCAGGTACATCTGTGATTCATTCTATACAGACATTCGTGAGATTCATTGCTATTGCAAGGACAACCATTAAAAGACTTTCTTTGACCGTTCACTGTCTGTCCATTCCTGAAATGTACACTTTGAAATTGCATGTGCCGACCTTGCCCGAGCAACGCCGGGCACATTGCTAGTTTATAATAAGTTTATGACGTTTTGGACTATCATGTATTATCTTAAAACTTTTTAGAAACACACTCTTCTTAGCTTTGTAGTAGATTTATAAATAATCTGCCGTTTTGAGTGATATCGGTGGATTAAAAAGATATAAAAATTAAATCTATTTTAGAGGGCCATAACACAGTTTTTAAGTTATTTAGCTTATTTCGGTTAACTTAAGAATGTAAATATAAATATGAAATATATTTTCATTCTCTTTTTCAAATATAAAAATTATATAACTTATTTTCCCACTCCCCAGACAACCACCCCGGGCTTTTAACCCCCCCCCCCCCCCTCCGTTACTAATATTTCTTATCCCTTAAAGTCCACTTATGAAGTTAACTATGTTTTCTTTTGCCTTAGTGTTTGAAAACTATGGTCCTAATATCGGTCATATGAAATATATGTCCGATATTAGGAACATAGGTTTCAAATAATAATGCCATTTTGTCATAAGAAAACATAGTTAACTTCATAAGGGGGGAAGTCCTAAACTCCTAATTTTCTACCTCAAAAGAAAAATCAAATAAAGAATGGTTAAATTTAAACAAAAGAGAATATTTCGATTGAATCTAGTTTTATTTAGTTCTTATTCGTGCCTTTGTTTATTCTCTCACGTCAAATAGAGATAAGGTACATCTTAGAGATGGAGTACAGCCACAGGTTGGAAGAAGAAATAATATATTTTAGTTGTGTTTATAGCAATTTAATCGACAAAAATTCCTAGAACCTACACAAAATACTTTTCATAAATTTCCCCAAATTTTAAATCAATTATGATTGGACCACCGAACGGAACGAGTATTAAAGAAACGGGAAAATAAGAATGCTCTATAATTATATTCCAGTCATAAAAATGCAGAGTTCCGCCATAACTTTGAGTCACTTTTATCCCTGATCATGAAACAATAAATCTTTTTCAACAACAACGTAACTTAATTCGTCTTAGTATTTGATCTCCATATGATTAAAGAAAAGACACTTGTTCAGCATATTTTATTTCTTGGAGAAGATTTACTATTTTCGAATTACAAATGTATTGTCAGTGCATATCCCTCGCTATATCCAAGCACACCTATTCGCACGGATAAAAAAAGAAGAAGAAAATGAACATTGGGAAAGTTATTCAGGAGAATCTGAGCTCGGGAGGTATTTATCTGGGATGGGTTACTCTCAAACTCCTCCTTTTGGCCCTATCAATTTGGATGTTCAAGGAGATACTCCTAGGTCTCACTCGCTCTAAGAAACGTCTGGATGGTAAAATCATTCTTCTCACTGGAGGAGACTCGGGTATGGGTTTCGAAGTCGCTAAGAATCTTGCAGCTCGCGGAGCTTTTCTTGTCATGGCCTCAAAAAACATAAAGAAGCTACAGTTAGCACGGGATGAAATCGCCAAATTCTCAGGAAATGAAAAAGTCCTTGCCATGAAACTGGATCTGGGATCCTTTCAATCCGTTATTGAGTTCTCGGGAGAGTTTAAAGCTATTTTTAATAAGTAAGTTCGGGCTCAGTGTATGATGGGAATATAATGTTTTTAAATATATTAGAATTGGACTCCAAAGGTGCAGCATAGGGGTTTAAGAGTATATTATATTAGTCGCATTGTTTTTTTCTATGAGGAAACATGCCCTCATAGATCCCTTAATTCCGTTTGTTTCTCTAATTTGTTGCTTTAATTTTATTATGATCTCTTAAAAGGGACTCCAATCCCATGTATGAATCTATTTAACTTGACGTCAGATTTGATAAACTTTATTCGAATAATCACATGTGCCTTTATTTATTTTTTTGGAATGTATGCCTTTAGGATTTTTATCATTATTCTTTCCCCATAGGGTCGATTTTATCATCAACAATGCAGCAATCGGGATTCACTTGGGATCTCGCTTATCAGGGAGGACTCCCAGTCGAGTTATGTCCGTGGATGGCTTTGAAATAATGATGCAAGTCAATTATTTTGCTCCCTTTCTGCTTTTCGATCTTCTCAATGATTATTTACGGAAAGCTCGAGGTATGCTTGAATATCTTTATAATAGTTTTTTCCCTCTTCATAATATGTATATTGTACATTGCCAAATTTGGCTCATTACTATCACTATTTAATCGCATTGCAAAACTCTCATTTTATGAAATGTCTTGATTTACTTTTATATTATTTTATTAATTGCTATGATTGAAGGAAGGAAAGTTTTTATCCCTTTCAAGAAATATTTTTATAATCTGAGATGAAAGTACTCCTTTTCTCGGTTCGAATGCTGTAAATTCAATATTAAAGGAATTGATCAGAAAACATAGAATGACAAATAATTATCATTCTTTAAATTTCTTAAATTCCTGCCAACTAACTGAGAAGGAATTATTGAGATGGATAAAACATAAGTCTTTTAATGAATTAAGTAGAACTTCAATTACATTACATCTGTTGTCTAACTTACTTTTGCTGCCACATTTTTATATTTATTTCTATTAGAACTTGGACTCAGTAGAAAAAAATATGCCACCGGTATCAGTAGTTGGTAGCTCGCTGTGTTCAATCAGTATCGGTTCATTCTAAAAAATACATCTGCGGGAATGGAGTGCAATCCATTTTCGAGAAGACAAAATCTTTTTCTACCGATTGACAAAAATCATTTAATCTGTGGATGGATTTCATAAAGTTCACAATGATTAGTAGCTTTAGCGCCGACACCGATTTTCAATCCATAGTCCCACTTCCGAGTTTTGTTCACTTTTTACCTTATCTTTTTAAATTATCCTCTTTTAGAATCATCAATGTCTTACATCCATCTTACTTACTCGCAGCCCTGAACATAGAGATGGATTTGAACATGCAAGGACGATCCTATGACCCAGATATCCAATTTTCCAACTCCAAACTAGCTCTTGCCTTGTTTGGCGAAGAAATGAGCCGTATCCATGGATTAAGATGTGTTAATGTGATCCCAGGTATGTCAGCTACAGATCCAAAATAATTTGATGGTTGAAAGCACGTGTAGCACCTTTGAAAGTTTTTTTTTTTTTTCAGTAAAATCGGAATTTTAATAGAAAAAAGACCTAGTCTAAGCCATAGATATATAAAGATATAGAGAACTTATTCCCTCCAATAGTAAGAAACATCGCTCAGCTGTACTCTAGACACAATGGCGTATTTCTCTGAAGAATCCATAGAGATATAAGATATAGAGAGCTTATTCCCTCTAATAGCAGAGAAACATCGTTCAGCTGTATTCTGGACACAATAACGTATTTCCTCTGAAGGATCCAATAAGCTTTCTATGTCTTATATCTCTATGGTCTAAGCTTGTTGTTCTTGAAAAAATTTAGGGAAACTGTTTGTAAATCCTTTACGACGTTATGCATGAAAATATATATTATCCTTTAAGCATATAATATCGTTTTTATATTCTTATCTTTTTTTATTCACCCAAATATAATATTAGTGATTATACTATCAACAGGAGCATTGATCGCAATTGAATATATATGGCTTTAAAATGCGTAATGTTGCCTCTCAAGTTCCTTTAGCAACATAAGTACACCTCAAAACAATGGGGTTCCATACAGCAAATACTTGACATATATATATATATATGCCCAAAATCAAATTGTTTTAAAGGATCCTAAGTCCCATTGGTCACAATATAAGTATTTTGGGGTTAAAAATCCACTGCCACTGGGTTCTCAGGATGCGGGACGTGCAATGAGGCTATGGAAGGCACTGGCGTCATCACCCAGATTTACAGCAATGATGGATGACCTACCATAGCCTCACCAAAAGTTCTTGCTTCGTTTCCTTGGGTGTCTCAACGGCCTAAAAAGTGAACGAATAGCTCTTTCCCTACCATGACATTAAATCGTTCATCCTTTTTCGATCTAGGTCTTCTCGTCCGAAGCCAATTCTACACCCGCTCTACTTCTCTCGTTAAACGACTTCTTTGGACCTTGGCCTACATCATCGGGAAAAATCCTTGGCAAGCCTCACATTCCATTGTATCAGCATGTCTCTTGAGTGACAAAACCCTTGGGACTCAACCCCTTGTTATGAGTAATTGCCGACGTTCTAGATTTTGGGTCAGCTCCAAGCTTAGGAATAAAAACTTATCCAAGGCACTTTGTTCCAAAACAGTGGATGTACTCAATCAGTGTTCCTGAATGAAGCAAAAACTCATTAACATCAGGAGTTTTTTATAAATCATAATATTAAGTATAATTGATATTATATATATATAATATTGCAATATTTATTCAAAGGTAATTAATTAATATATAATCTCAAGCATAAATGTTTTATATATTCTTATAATAACTTTATCATACTTAATAAATTATAATTAAGATCTTTATAAAGCCGCTATTTCTCATAATTTATTTGTGGTCGGTAATATTTAGCGAACTATTTACGGTGCAATTTATTTGGAATATTAAATGTAAATTAGAAATAAAAGTATGTTGTATGGAAGTATATAAATTTTGGTTATTTTTTAAGCTTTTAGGGATTCTTTGAGGATTTATGTATTAAAATTAGAAGAGGCCTGGATTACACCGTGGGGCCCTGGATATTGCAACGTTGTTTTAAATGCTTATGAAATATGAGTAAAACTGTTTGACAATGAACTCTTTGACACTTTGCTTCAAATATATTACGATAAGACCAAAGACAAATATAGAGAAAGACCAAAAGAAAATAATGTTTGATCTTGTAGAAGTGCCAAATTCTAGAATCACCACAGTCGTCAGGGTTCATTTGAGGACTATCCTGTGTCAGAGTAGCGAGTTTGAGGCATTAGGACTGTAAAGATGGCATATCCACAGAATCAAAATCAAGGTCGCCTCTAGTTTTTGTGGTATAGTGGGCCAGAGAATTCATTAAAAAATCTGTTGAATCCCTAGACCAATTATTTTTTGTTTCCTCTCATATAATTCCAATACGTGATGCCATATAACCACTGTCACATACGATGGCCACAAATGCGTATAAATGAAATCCAATATATATATATATATATATATATATATATTGTGCCACATACAGTTTTCACTCAAATTATTTACCAAAAAATAATGCATTTTGGCTGTTAATAATAATTATTTTATTTCATCTCCATTTTACTCCAACATTCAAAAAGGATAGACAGATCAAGAGTATGGGTTTTAATATTTATTCTTCATTATTTTTTTTTGAAAGTTTCGCTGTTAAAGCTATGATGACAAAAATTATTTGTTATTTTTAATTTTTGATGGAAATAGATCCTTAACTTGCAGTGGCGAAATCATATATCTTGGATGCCATGTGCACGTATATGTCATTATTATTTGTGACATTATATGTCTATTTAGCCGATACATACTATAGTATCTATATTTAAGTCTGTATATTTGACCGGTGTTTAACTTTCTTGAGCTTATTTCAAAAGATATGAAATTATATTTTGTGAGAGCCCACCTTTGTAAATTAGTTAAATCTTTTCATTTCCCTCTTGAGTCCCAACTTTACACTCTGCCCAAAATATTTATATTCATAGTTCGTACAACGTTTTCAGTAAAATGTTGGTGAATTAAATGGATAATTAAATATACTATGGACATGTAATAAACCTCAAGTTCCTGTGACGTCAAAGCTATTCAAGTTCTATTTGATAATATAACCTTACCCTAATAAAATTGATGTTCTTATTGATTAATTAAATTTGCATATATAAAGACCTCGAATCCAACAGTCTAGGGTATTAAGTATTTAAATCCCAGTCCTTCAAAAAGACACTTCTGACGCTATCAAATTTATTGCTCGAGTTTAATGAGGCTCAAGACATTTGCTACTGAACTGAAACTATGATTTGTGTCATTTGAAAAAAATACATGAATTAATAAATAAATAAAAAATTATAGAAAAATTTACTAATATTTATATCTTTTAAATCCACTTATGAAGTTAACTATGTTTTCTTTATGACAAAATGATATTAGTGTTTGAAACCTATGTTCCTAATATCGGTCATATTTTTTATATGACCGATATTAGGAGCATAGTTTTCTAATGCAAAAGAAACATAGTTAACTTCATAAGTGGACTTTAAGGGATAATAAATATTCTCTCAATGTTGGGGGCGCAGGTTCGAATCCCGAGAGGGATGGTCATTTTTGGGCTACCTCAGTGATAAGATCCTAGGTTCGATAGACAAATTATAATGCTATAATGCTTATTTATATCCTATTGGATGCAATTCTATCGAACCGTATAGGCAACAAAAAAAAATTGTAACGGGGGGTAAATGGCACGGGGGGTAAAAGCCTGGGGGTGATTGTCTGGGGGTGGTAGTCCTGTTACGTAGTTGAATATATATGATAGTATAAGAATGACTCAAGACAACATGACGCAAGTGTACTTCAAGTTTAATTTAAATTGTTTGTTTTTAAGGGCATGAAATTGAGTATAAAAGATGACTCGAGGACTATTGAAAGTCATGGTACGTTCATATTGCCAAAAGAACTGAGTTTCGTTTGGTGATGTACCGTCATGAAAGAAAAAAATATAATTACAATATATTTTGATGACGTCAAAATGATAATAATATACCTGACATTTCACGTTCCATAAAAATATGAAATAAATATACTCCCTGGTATTCCATATAGGCACCCTGTGATGACACACGCCCAGTTTTGGTCGATCTGTCCCCAGTCTTGGCATTACCCGATTTTACCGCTGTTTGATTGTTCAAAGTATTATCATTATTGCCAGTTATGCTTAATATCTTCATTATAAATTTGTATTGTTCTCAAGAGAAATTGTTGGGAGCCATATTTCTGCTGTTTAATATCATTATTATCATTAGTTAATTACGTATGTAAATGTATAAATATATCAAAATAAATAAATGCGTATTTGTCCCAGTCTCTTCATTTCATCTTGATTATATTGTTATTCTTTTACACCTCCAGGCCAAAAATGTCCCCAGTTTTCAATTCAGAAATCTGGTCACCTAGTATAAAGGTACAATATAAAATACTTCAGTCATGCAAGTCGACATCTGATGTTCATACAAAAAATTGTCTCGTACACTAATGAAAATCATACAAAGACAGTGTTTAAAATAAATCCCTTTTAGTCCAGGTAAATGGTTTCCCTGTGATATCTTGAGAAAGCCAGATTACGAGTCCTGATAAACTAGTATATATTACAAGGAATGAGTCTGATACCAAGTCAAGCCTCGTATCGGGGTGGACTGGACTTTTACCTCCCTTGTCCGGGGCATGGAGAGAAGTTACTCTTGCACCTATTGATCAATCTAGACCGGATCTCTTGGGACTGTGCGCGGATGAGGATCGGAATGCCTTGGACATGGCACGGGATGCCCTCATATCACACACCAATCGTATATTTTCACAAATTATGGAAAAGTCCGGGCGGGATCTAAATCAATTCTGCTTCGAAACGCTTATATAAACATGAGCCCTAATAGCAAGAAACTGGACAATATGGACTCTAACACATGGAAAACTGAGGGTTTGTTTATGCTTTAGTATATTTGAATAGTCAATCTCTGAGTCAGCCATTGCAATCATAATGCTTTGTACAATCTAGCCAGCAAATATTCACCGACATTTGTTCCCCTTGGATTACATTTAGGCGCCAGTTCTACTTTATATAATTATGAATAACAATAAGGTTGTTATCGCCAATGAGCTCACCCCATAGAGAGAGATATAAAGACAAGGAGGGCTTATTGGATCTCAGAGAAAACACGTTTTGTGTCCAATATAAACAAATCTTTCTATCTCTATGATCAGCTTACGATGACGTAGTATAAATTACTTGTTTATATTGGACACAGAATACAGCTGAACGATGTTTCTCTTCTATTGAAGGGAATAAGCTCTCTATATCTTTATATCTCTATGACCACAACACATCACTTTTTATCCCTGATAACATTAATAATATATCACTATGACACCTACAGTAGATTTCTTTCTCAGAGCGTGATTGGTTGAAAGAAAAGAAGCGGGAATAAAAAAATCAGTATGATTTAATGCATCATATCTCATGATGTTATCCTCTAGAGCACAAAGTGTCTTTTCGCATGGGCTTTTACGATTTTTTAAGATTGATCTAATCCAAAATCACTTAGTATTATTAATCCTGAAAAAAGTGATTTCTTATTCTCAGGGATTTTTTATTATAAATGCTTGTTGTTGTTTTATCTTTATTGAAAATGAACAGGCCCTCACTGAGGATAAGAAGTTCTAAACGAAAGAAAATATGGACTGCCAACTGAAAAAATACTTTTTAAGGATATTTGATTTAATTATCACAATATAATCTTTTAAATATCACTCCCCTCTTTGATTTGCGATTCTTTCTTTTCAAAGGATCATAG
>CP045890.1:21266050-21284088 GCA_013387185.1 Caligus rogercresseyi
CACATAGAGATATAGAGAGCTGATTCCCAATTGCAGCAAACCCAAAATGTTGGAAGAACCATAACGGACCAAAAAAAATTAAAACAAAGTGTCTGGAGCCGCAAAAAAAATAATTCCTTATATAACCTGCATATGGTGCACATTATGGTCCTATATATTTCCTATCCCATCTTTTCCCACTTTCTAACGTTTTGGAAAGGCCCCAGGAGTCACAAAGGCAGCTCTAAAGAGCTGCGGGTTTCCGACTCCTGGTCTAAATTATTATTACTGGTTCAGTCGCTGAATGATTTGTCAGAGGTGAAATAGGTTATTATTTAGGACGTCACAGTTGTTAGATTCAATCAAGGTATATTGAAATATGGCCATATTATCAAGAAAGCTGACTATTCCCTTGTCGATATTTTTATGACGTCATACCGGCAAGCGGAGGAAAATAACATGGTTTATGAGTTGCTTCCTGATCAAAAATATATTGTTACAATATTATTCCTGATATATCTATTTATATATACATACATCAAAAATAGTTTCATGGACGTTTGATCCGTTTTTTCTATGTCTAAAATTGATGAAAAACAGTTCTTCCAGAATTCAAAGACCCAATTATCGATTCAAATAATTGCTCTTTTCTATGTAAGATGGATTATTATCCAAATTATTATTGTTAACTTTTTATTAGAATCTACTGTTCAAGAATCGGGCAAGAATTTGTAAGTCTAGCTGAACATTAAGAACCAACTTGCCCGATAGATTTCATAAAATTGAAGGTGTACTAATAAGAGAGAAGTAAGACGTATCTTCATTCCCAATTTATTTGTATATAGTCTCTTTACCGTTCTCCATAAAATTCAAAGAATGATTTCTCGGAAACAAAAATAAATACTTGGAGTCCTCCAGAGTTCGTTCTTACAAGTTATATTGAAGGCAAGTCAAGACTTTTCTTATTAAAAACCACCTGCAAGTGAGAAAAAATATCATTACAATGTATTTTTGATCTAGACGAAGAAATAATTTGATATCGAACGTTGCACTACCTATGAAAGCATGACATAATACACCACCTGGTATTCTATATAAGTACCTTGAGGTGACAACACGCCCTTTTTGGACCTTAGACTTACCCGATTTATTGCAGTTTGATTAGCGCAATTATTACCATGAAATAAACATGAAACCTTGACAACATTCTTAAATGGAACTAGACGTATCATTTTCGTTGAACCATGCGCTTTAACAGTTTTTATTTATTCAAAGGAAGGATGTATAGTAAATTGATGCATATTAAATTTACTAATAAAGTAGTCTCGATCGAATTTTTTTTAGATATCAGGCTAACCAAGTGAATAGCTCTCAATATAATTTTATTCATATACAAAACTTTATATGATATCAGATATCCATAACAAAACTAAAAGTCACGTAATTTTCAATATATTTTAACAAATTAATATATATTTATGAGGAAATTCCTTAACAAATGCTAGAGATGCAGGTATGATTGGATTTTTTAATGAACTTGTTTCATGGCAAGCTACATAGATGATGAAACCGATTATTTATCCGTGAAAACAAAGCTTAACCTTTTTCTATTACTTTGTTTAAAACTGTTTTAATAATAAAAAGCATCATCTTAATGTATATAATTATAATAAATATATATTAATGAGTCATTCATTTATAATCCTCCATATACTTGTCATTGGCTTGTAAATATATATATATATAAGAATGCGTATCCAGAGATAACGCGTAGTCATTTGAAACATCGGAATCTGAAAACCGCAATTATAGTTACTTGAAAGCAGAATAAGCTGAAAAAGAAAGGAATATCAAAATCAGAGCCAGCAGGTGATGGGCGCCATTTTGTTTCCCTTTTAATACGACATATAAATAATGAAATTCGATGATACAACGAAGAAATAAATATATATTTTTTTAAATTCTGGAATAATCAACTTCAAAATACTGAGTCTTAAGAGGGAGAAATGACAAAAAGTATTCACTGAGACATGAGACTTCTTTTTGTTGAGGCATAACATATGATGACTATATTACTGGATTTCCTTTTTATATTCCTAAGTCTATTTACTTGTTTCACCAGCCATATTTCATCATCTAGGAGCTCTTATGGACTGGATTTTTATTCTTTGTGGATTATTCAGTTATTATATAAGCCCTTTGCTCAAGCCTACTGGAAAAGAACCCTCAGGTTTCAGTATGGTTCTTTGAGATTTCAGACTAAGCGTTACATGACCCATGAGTTATACATGCCTCAGTTATGACAGTTTGAGAGGTTTCGGATGTCGTTATGTCATATTGAGGTTTCAAAATAAGCTTGCATTAGTCCTTGGGTTCTGCATGTCACCAAAAATATATTTGGGGTTCAACCCAATCGCCAGTGGTCCCTTTTTCTTACTTTTATATATATATATATAAACTACTTTTGAACAATCAATATCCGAAAGGGAAGTCTCTATGCCCAATTAAAGGAGTCCTAAAAATACTATTAATCAACACTATCGTGAAACTAAATTATACTTTTAAGAACTTGATGGAAGTAAGTTTTACTTCATTTTTCCACTTATCAATTTTAAAATATTTTTCACAAATTTATATCATTTAAATAGAGGGATCTACAACTAGTGCAATTGTATTTGACAAAATTGCAGTATACATTCCATACTAAATGGAATCATTGAAGCCAATTTTATTTGTTTCTTTTTGTGAGCCTGTAAGGATGCTATGGTATTTTCGAGGGATTATAGAAATTATTTTTTTCATTTTTAGATATATAAAACAAACTCAAGGAAAGAAAGAAAAGAAATTGCAAACCATAGTTGAGTAAACTACTTGAATACTATTACTACTAGGATCTTACAAAGAAATGAACCTTCTACTGATTCGTAACATTTTATGCGATTTAAATGTGAGTAAATAAATAGGAATTCAATAAATGGTTGATAAATCTATTTATGCAATCTCAATCATTGTAATTTTGTGTGTTGTTATCACTAAAATGTAATAATATACTTTTAATTTCTAAAAAAATTAACCTTAAATAAATATTTTACTTAATCCTCAAATCATGACAGCCCCTTATATTTATTAATACTGCAATGGATCAATATGGATATGCCTTCATATGTTTTGTTGAAAGTGTTGTCATAACTTCAGGCATATATATATAATATATATATATATATATATATATATATATATATATATATATATATATATATATATATACATATATATATTAGGGATGCAAAAAGTTAATCGACTAATTTTTTAAACGATTAAAGTTTATTAGTTGCAATTAATCGACAGATTGCGTCATCTATTAGTTAATGAAACTATTAAAGTTTATTAGTTACAATTAATTGACAGATTGCGCCCTCTATTTTAAGTTAATGAAATTTGAAATGAATATTTTTTCCCCATAAAAATAAAGATGCACTTACCCAAGGTCTGTATAATAAGGTCTGGGCAATACAAAAACAAACATATAGCAGTGTGACTACTCAAAATGGGCTCAGTTTATAAAATAAAACTTACCAAATGTGCTCATTAATGCTCAATAAAGCTATTTTGACTGATAAGCTGGGCCCAAAAATTCCTACTATCAATATTCCCAACAAAAAATGCTTTATCAGATTTTCTTTGTGCATAAGTTTTATATATAATATTTATAAAACCAATACAAATATATATAGATTGATAGGGAGATTGATATATATATATATATATATAGATAGATAGATAGAATCGTTCTCCAGTGACGTCATTGAGTAGTTATACTGCTAGGATTACATGTTTGTTTTTGTATTGCCCAGGCCCAAAGAAAATATAAAAGAACTAGAAGCGCAATACAGGCTGGAAAGGAGTATTGGCTGTGTTGCCTTCAATAGAGTTACACAGCTGACCTCATAAGATTCATAAAAATGTAAACAAATTGAGTTAAGAACCATTTTCAGTATAAGTGTGACTCTCCTATATTCAGATCAAGTTCTGTATAATAAGGCTTGGGCAATACAAAAATAAACATGTAGCAGTGTGATTACTCAATGACGTCACTGGAGAACATTATATTTATCTCTCTCTATAAATCAATCTCTCTATCTCTATCTATAAATATATACATATATATTATTTGTGTGTTTGTATAAATAAATAAAATAAATATTATATAAATATTAATTATATATGTATATATATATTCGTTCTCCAATGACGTCATGGAGTAGAGTAGTTATACTGCTAGGATTACATGATTGTTTTTGTATTGCCCAGACCCTATTATACAGACCTTGTTTTTAGATCAGCGTTAAATTTATTGATTAAACATGCCAAGTTGCTCCGCATATAAGTGCTCTTCGATCAGTATGATCAGTAATTATATTACATAGAATGAATGTATGTATGATTCTATTATTTCTTTCTGACCTTAGGTCTAATGAATGGGCAAAGAAAAGAGAAAACGGATCAGGGAAAGGCATATGAAGCGAAAGAGGAGTGAAGAAGAAATGCAAATCCTTCGACAAAATATTATTCTCGATCATTGTTACTCTGTTGGTGATGAAAGTACTTGCAAAAGGAAATCCATCGAGAATGCAAAAACGATTGAGTACATGGCTAATAAGCTTCGAATCGTTCAAACTCACAGTTCTTTATATAAAAAGGAGATCAGGTCTTTGAAGGTACAAATCATCATATCATACAAGCTATATAAAACTTCTTGTTCATCAGGAAGTAAAAGGTGAATTGTTTGACTGTTGATGATGTGGTAATACTTTCTCCAGGAGATCACAGGGTTGTTGACTCTGAGGCCATATCTAGAGAAAAGCAATTGGATTGCTCTTCAATTTTGGAGGACCACACTACTGCAAGATACCACCTCCTCTACCTCCTACTCTATCGTCTTTTAAGGCAGCTGTTATTAGTTACATTGCTGGATTTGTAATTCACAAATTGCAGCAGACCATATCTTGTATTCCTTGTAAAACAGTTTTAACCGATCCATTTAAGTAAAATCATTTCAATTTGGCTTTAATTAAAAAGAAAGATGTGGGAGGCCTAATTTATCCATCACAAGATGCAATAACTGTGTGTCAAGAAGTGGAAAGAGTCTTTTGTCACTTTTAATAATTGGCAAAGCTGCTTTATTAAGAAAGATAAAATTCACTTGCATATTGCAACCCAAGTTTTGCAAAACATTTGTGAAAAACAATGGTAGGTTTTTAATGATCTTAATGAACATATGCTAGATGTTAGCCCAACAAACAATCACGTTTATAAATTAATAAAATATTTGGCAGCAACTTATTCCCGAATAAGACTTTATCATCAAGGAGGAGTGACGAATATAAAATTACCCTCCGACTACATAAGAAAAAGTCATGATAAAAACAGTATTATTCAAAGGACAGTAAAAGTATTCATTAATATTATTAAAAACCTATCACATTGCTATTCTCATGTTTATTTATGTTATGCAAATATTTATACAATAATCATATATTTTAAAAATTGTACCATGATTTCACTAAATATATCAATAATATTTTCTATTTTAAAAATTATATAGGACTAATAGTTAAAAAAATAAAGCGAATCTTTTAAAATCGTACTACATAAAAATCTCAGTTTTCTCTCTTCATTATGGTTACTAAGTTTTTCTTCTCTTCTGTTGTTCATGTTTTTCCTTCGGCAGACGCGTTGCGCTTCTAGTTCTTTTATTTCTTTTGCCCAGACCTTATTATACAGACCTTGCACTTACCCCACCCCAAATCCACAAACTTAATCGTCATAATCGTGGCGCTGTTGACGATAATCGATTAAAAGTCGACTAAATGAAACAACTAACGATTAATCTATTAATCGATAACTTGCATCCCTAATAAATATATATATACTATTTGACCCTCTGACTTATATTTTAAGTAATTTAAAGTAGTTCATATATATTACTAATATATATTACAATATATCAAAAATAGCATGATACATAAATAATATATAAAGTTAAATATAACCCCCATGAAAATAATTTAATTTTAATTTTTAAGTATAAAACTTATATGACATTAGTCGTCACCTTATTCAACAGCTGCAAGTCCCAATCGGAGCTGATAATTATAGTGAAAAGAAATACTTTTGGGTCGAAAGTAATATGACAATTCAATATCAATTCTTATTACTTTAAAACTGCGACATTCGACATTTATAGTTCATTTGACCCCGTATTTGAATTGAGATGCATAATTGAATGCCTCTTTGATACTTTTATTATTAAATGAGCTTGATCACGTTAGACGTCTCTCAACGGTCTTGGGAGCCTTGGCCATGCTATCTCTACATGTAATCATCCGATTTTATATCTTGTCTTGAATGATTTGACACCCTCAGAAACCATTTGCGATTCCATTTGGGTTTGTGATCCCAAAGATGAGAGTGACTACGGAGATTCCTAAGGAATGGGAAAGAAGTAGCATGATTTATTGATATATGTTTCTGTATTATAATTCTTTTTATTTAGTGCTTAAAAAATATTTCCTCTTCAGTAAGGTTTATAATCTCTAAAAGATTATTGATGACAATCGAATACATATTTAGGTAATATGACCTTAATTAGTGTGCCACGGTCCGGATTCGGATCATTGCGCTATTTTGAAGTAGATATTTTTTAGTTTGACAGTCAAATATTGATCAACGTCCTAGCTACTTCAGTATATTGATACCTAAATCGCGAACCCAAAGCAGTTTGGTATGAATTGACACTATGAGATAAAAAGATGTCAGAGCATATAATGCGAATCCATATTCATCACAGGAGGAAATGTCTTCATTTTGGACTTATATTACTAACAAAAAATTATTTCATAGTTAAAAATACAATAATAAGAGAGGATCATTCTTTGTGTTAATATATGGTTCGATAGAATTGCATTCGACAGGATATAAATAAGCATTGTAGTATTAAAATTAGTCACTCGAACCCAGGATCTTATTATCAATGAGATAGACTAGAAATGACCATCCCTCTCAGGATTGAGCATGCAACCCCAACATTAAGAGTTGAACTCGCCCTAACGCACACGGCTATCGCATTCCATTTTATGTTTTGATGCTGAAAAGTAGTTATCTAGAAAAATATTCAAGTTAAAATAATGGGGATATTTTCTCAAATCACCTATGTTTACAAATTTAGGTTGTTGTGATGACGTCTCACACAGGCTGTCAACTGCATTCCTGGAAGAGTATTAATATAGCCACCTATTAAAGAAAAGGAAAAGAAAGAGAGAAATAAGAGGAAAGAGGGATTGACGTCACAAATCAACTATCGAACGTTATCCCTATTGTTGTTGTTCATTTCTCCGAGCCCCTTTTAACTTTGAGCATTGTTCTTATTTTCATTAACTTATACATCAATAAAGGATGGAGTTATGTATATTTAAATAAATCTCATAATAGGAATATTTTTATATAGGAATATCAGTTTATTCATAGGTAACAATAGGGATAACGTTCGATAGTTGATTTGTGACGTCAATCACTCTTTACTCTCTTTCTCTCTTTCTTTTCCTTTTCTTATAGGTTGGCTATATAATACTCTTCCAGGAATGCAGTTGGCAGCCTGTGGAGACGTCATCACAATAACCTAAATTTGTAAACATAGGTGATTTGAGAAAATATCCCCAAAATAATTAATTATTTGAAAGAATGAAATACTATTAAAACATTTTCTTAACTCCTAGCGTTAACTTTTGGATACGGGATATTTTAGGTATGATTGGTGGTTTTATGATTGAAAATGAAATGGGATTGTTTGAAACATAATCAATATCTGATATATTTTGACGAATCAAGAGAAAATAATGACCGTGCGATTAAGGGGTTAAATAAGTATAATCGTTAAAATTATAAATTAGGGCAAATATAACAAAAACACTCTTAATAAAATATAATTAAAACCATATATATATACATATATTAACATAACATAACAACTTACAGTATATAAAATATAACCTGACAATATTCAAATCATATAATCCAACCAAGGCGGTTAAAAAATATATAACACTCGGATAATCATAAAATATTTAAAAAATTACAACAAAACAATTTATAACTTATTTATTAACATAGTATTTGTATATATCTTCTTTTAAGAAGTAATTGAAGAAACCTAATATCGTTGCAGAACAATGAGTCAAACGGGTTTACCACATCTTAATGGCAAGGGGATCGCGTTCGAGAAAAAGGTCCTCGTTTGTTATTTTAGTTGATATATGGCAGCAGATGAATTTTTTCTCTAAAAATTGCTAAAGCTTTTTCATACAAAAATATTTATCTTTTTTTAGTATTGATATTTAATTATTATTTATTGAGCTTCCAAATATATGTATACTCAATGTCAATTGTTACATCTAACCAGTGGTCTTTCTCTTATAGAGACAACATGACATCCTGGTGACGGGCTATAGTAGTGAGGAGGAAGAGGAACTCGAGTCCGCCGCCGCCGCCGCCCCTCCCCGAAAACAGCCCTCGGCAAAAAGACGTCAACTATGATGATGTCAACATGGACATGTCTGAATCTGAGGAGGAAAACAACAACAAGAAGGAAGAAAACAAATTAGACGAAACCAAAAAAAAACAAAGAGGAAGATCGAAGAATCATTGAGAACGTCGTCGCATAAAAAAAGAAGAAGAAGAAGAAAAAGTCCAAAGGAGGACTGAAGAAGAGCTCGAAGAAGAAGAGGAGAAAGAGGAAATAATGTCTTCCAAGAGTACTCGACGGGAGGAACGAAGTAGAGAAGATGAAGAAGAAGAAGAAAGGGGTGATAAACATCGAAGAAAGCACCGCAAGCGTTCGCGTGAACGTAGACGCTCACGCGAGCGTCCCTCTCGAGAAGATCCTGATGATAATCGCTTTTTAAGCAAGCAAGGTCGGAAGTTGAAGGCCCTTGGCCTTCCCGCTCCTTGTGAACCAGAGACATCAAATAATGCTCACTCTTCGTCAAACCTAGGAGGAGGAGGAGGAGGAGGTAGCTCTGGATTGAACTCTCTTCCCAAGTACTATAACCCCTCGGCCATAATTCCTCGCGATACGCAGAGCAAATCAAGAAGCGGAAGCTCCTTTGGTCCAAGCCTGATGCAGATAAGAGTAATAAGCATCAATTAGTGATGGTGGAAAGTCTAGAGGCAGCCTGGAGTATTATCAAAATGAGTCTAATGCTCACTCCTATAACAATTGGGAGTCAACTAACTTTGGCAATAATCAGGCAAATGAAAAGTTTCGTCGCCTTATGGGGATCAAGAGTGGAGCTGGAGGAGGAACAGCAGCAGCAGCAGCAGCAACATCATCCTCTTCGGCCGGAAACAAATCCACTGAGGGCCAAGCAACAAAAAAAAATGTTCAAGGACCTTGACCAACAGTACGAGAAGGCACGGATCACGACACATACGGCTCGAGGTCTTGGCCTGGGCTTCAACAACCCCTTGCTTCATGGTGGAGATGATCAATACGCCAAGCTACCTAGGAAATGAAGGATAATATCCAAAATATATATACTGTTGGCCTTTGTTCAATAATAAAATTTTGTTTTTTTTACAAAAATAAGGGAAGAAAAAAATAATATGCCAAAGAAATCCTCCTCTCTAAATCAAGGTTTAATAATTTTTTTCATAATATGGTACTCTAAAGCGTAAAAAATGGGATCCATTAAATGTCATTCCAATTACAATATTTATTTTAACAAAATAAATATTTATATTCTTACGATGACCTGGGTGAAGACAAGTGATGGCCTCTTCTTCCTTTCTTATATTCCCTCTTGTGTACTTTCTTATATCCCTACCATGCTTTGGACTCCATATTTTTATGATGAAACTATTGATTTAACAATAATATAATATATGCTAACAACACAACTTTTGATTTCCTGTCATTCAATTATAAATGACTTCATTTAACTTGCAAGAGTTGGAAAATGAGCTACGGGCGTCAATGGAGGAGGACGATCTCTACTGGGTCAGGAACGAGGCCAAATTTAGGGCTACTCGCCAGGTGCGCTCATAATTTGAAATGTAATTCATAATGACTACCCTGTCTGACGACGATTCTTTTATATAAAAAACACACACAGGGATGTAACTATGAGGATTTAAGGCCATAGTGGACACCTCACATTTAAAGCCGGTCTCTCGGAGAGATTTAAGGAGCGATGGAGGGGGGTGCATCCCTTGGAACCCAAGATTCCAAATAAGAAATACCAAATCCTCCTCGATAAATCCCTCCTCCTCCTCTCCCCGTTCCAAGGAAATCCTTCCTTTCTCTAGCCACAAGGATCTGACACCGCCCTCACGAGTCCAAAGGCTCTTCAAAAGTGAAAAACTACTCCCAGAGCTCGTTAAAACACATTTATCTTGTACTTTTGGATAGCCTCATCCCGGGAATAAGCTCTCCCTTGGATCACCACCAAGTGGGAGCTCTAAATACCTTATTGAGCTAGCCTGGAACATAATATCTGCAATGTTTGAATCCAGGCGACTGAGTCTCAATGTAAGCTTTCTACAAAAGGATGAAATATGCGGATCATTCAAATCACGAAGAATGTAATTGCTGCAAGGAAAGAAGAAGGCATCGGATTACATGGAGAGGACACAAAGATAATTGAAGAGGCCATTCATTATTTGGAATCCTTCATTTCTGAGTAAATCTATTAATTAATTGTTACTTGCGATATTTGTCTTATACCTAAGAATAATAAATATAGATATAAAGGAGAAAAAGACTTTAAAAAAGGGGTTATATTCATTCCACTCTAAGGGTATAAAATATTAAACTAGTTCATAAATGTGCGTATATTTTTTGAATTATCCACAAGAATTTTCACTTTTCAATAAATGTATATAGAGAGAGGATTGTACAGACCCCATTTTAAAGTCATAGAAGAAGACTGTGTATCTAAAATTTGTATTATAGAAGTCATTTGCATCTTTTCCAGGCCATGCTTCTAACAAAGGCATCCAAGTCGAGTTGGACCGGCCTTCGGTTCTCTCACAGTCTTGCTCTCGACACGCTAGACTAGAAATTAGTAAAGGTACGCTAATATCCCAATCAAATAATTCAAGAGAAATAGAAGAGCTGGCGAATGGCTATACATTTTATTGAATTTCCGTTATGACTGTCCTTGTAGTCAATCTTCCCGAAACTAATTTATTTTGTTATAGTGTCAAACCAAGGTTTTTTTAACAAGGATAAGAGAAAATTATAAACGTACATATAATATCGGCGAAGCCGTTTTAATCATTCTCTTATATAGATCAATACAGTGATCCGTCACTCAACGAAACCCCAAATAATCAAAGTTGCGACTGGTGGAACCTGAGAGTTCATTGGCGCGGGGTTTGAATCAGAAGCAATATAGAGTAACAAAAGGAGAGGAAAAAATCTTATTCAAAGCTATCAAACGCGCTACGTAATGAAAAATGGTGGGAAAGGTTGGGAGACGATCTATGCAAACAAGGATTAATAAAGAAATTGTTGTTTCATCCATGGAGAATATAGAATCAATCTATGGTAGCGCTGATTTTAGGACTTTTTTCCATGAATGAAAGATTGCGATGATATCAATTCACTCCTTATTTCATGATTAAAAAGTTTTTCTGTTTCTTTAATTTTTTGCTGTCACTCTCTTTCTCCAACACGGACAAATAACTAATTCCCCGATATTCAGCTTCTTGAGAAATCATTTTTTTATCATGAATGACGGTAAAGTGAATTGACATGATCCCACGTCCAATTTCATGGAAAAAATTATATATTAGTTATATGAATTCCCACACTCTCTTAAGTTCTTTGTGTCCCGTTCTTTTCCAACAATGGAAAAATAACAACAATACATCGATATACAGTGCTACAATACGTTGCTTTGGCATTTAATATTTTATTTGATATTGGCCCTTTTTTACTCTCTCTAGATTTGCCAATTAAACCGTGGGTTTTAAAGACATACTAATTTCTGAACTTAATGGCGTTTCTCTTTCTCAATGTGCTTGAACCGTGTAATTATACAAAAATGCAATCATATCATAGATTATGTCTTTATATCAATTATTTTCAGGCTTGTGATCGGAGTTTTTTCTAATTGGCGATCAATAGCGATATTTGATCGCTGATCGGAGTATCACAAAAGGTCCTGATCTTTATATCTTTTGATCGTAAGAAAATCACTAAAAAATAGCGATCCGATCAATTTGTATAATAACTAAAAAAGAAACAAATTGACATAAGGATTTTTGAGACAAACCCTACATTTCTTAAAACTTGACTAGCTGTCAAATTGACCAAAATCCATTCCAACAGCTAATATTGTGGTTAGAAAACACAAAATACAGACTAATACTAATGGAAACAGCCAGTGTGTGCTACCCTGATTTTGTCCTGAAATATGGAGAAGTCGTTATTTTGGAGCTCATAAGCTATGGAAACAACCATTCCATTGCCATATAAAGATGAATGCTTATAAAGGTTAGACTGTATATACATTTAAATTTTTACTTAAAATTAGTATTACATAGGTAATTTTTTTTGTTGTTGATCGCAATTAAATGATCGGATCGCTGATCAGAAAAATCCCTGATCGTTATATCGCAAAGAACTTCTGATCGCTATTTTTGATCGGATCGCTCACAGGCCTGATTATTTTAAATAAAAAGTCAGCTATTCTTATAAAGAGGCAAACCTTAGAGCTCGATAAAGGCCTCAATCTAAAAACAATGTATAGTGTTGTGTGCCCGGAATTAATTGGTGAAGGGGAATATGGTACAAATGCTGATTGTGGAATATGTAAATTGGATTATATCAAAACGTTAATAAATAAAACATTTAATTGTGATATCGTTTCAGTCAAAGTATATAGAATTCAGTTATTCCAATATACCTCTGTTCCCTACTGTATATAATTTTTTACTTCCTACATGATTTACAATCGATAATGGTAAATATACTGACAAAAAGGAGTTTATCAGCTCTATTACATATTTATTGAAACGATAAAGTCTCTTTTTGTTATTATATTTACCATTTTCTATGTATTGTAAATGATGCAGAAAAGGAAAAGTTATAAATATGATGCATATTATTTTTATTATAAAAAAAACCCTAATGAATGAAAGGTTTTGTAGATATACAGTTTTTTTATTGTTCTTTATTAATCCCAGACTGCTCCATTCCACTCCAAGCAAGGTATTTTGAAATGCAAGGTATTTCCATAGTGATATAGAGAGCTTATTGGATTCTTCAGAGGCATACGTCATATTGCACAATATAAACAAATCTTTCTATCTCTATGAGAGATATAGACATAGAGAGCTTATTGGATTCTTCAGAGGCCTACGTCATTGTTCCCAATATAAACAAATCACTCTATCTCTATGATAAACTTACGATGACGTAGATCAAATTGCTTTGTTTATATTGGGCAATGGCGACAGCTGAACGATGTTTCTCTGCTATTGAAGGGAATGAGCTCTCTATATTTCTATCTCTATGGTATCTCCATACTGCCAAACGAGCTGTCTTTTTGCTTATTGCTGTGACGTCAATGAAAATCACCGACAAACGGGAAGAATAACATTACGGTTTGTTTTTTATGTCGCTATTATAATAATAATAATCTTACTGGCGCTTCAATATCAATGAAAACATGGAGTCAACATACCTTGTACTTTATTACTTTTGGACTTAAGAATATTAAGTTCATAGAGTGAATGTTATCGTACTTCAAGTTTATAATTTTTTAAGATCCTGAGGAGGACTCAAACAACTTCTAAGTACCCGTGGCTACCGTAATAGGACTACCACCCCCCGTTACTATTTATCTCTGAAAGTCCACTTATGAAGTTAACAATTTTTTTTTTGCATTAATGGTTTAAAACTATGTTCCTAATATCGGTCATATAAAACATATGACCGATATTAGGAACTTAGGTTTGAAACACTAATGCAATTTTGTCATAAAGAAACATAGTTAGCTTCATAAGTGGACTTTCAGAGATAAGAAATATTAGTAACGGGGGGTGGTAGTCCTAAACTCTGTAGTTACATAGAATACTTAATTAATTTAATATTACATTCTAATTGATATCGCTTCGGATTATTATAAAGTGACATTCCGTAACACAATCATTATGAGTCTTCCTCACTTTTTACCATTCCTTTAATTTTTTTGGATATAAGCATAAAGACAAATGTTTTTCACTTTTCATCAGGCTTTCAATTTAACCAGACTATAAAACTGCTCATCTGAAGCAGTTAGTACATTGAAACATTCCCCAAAAATTTATACAATACAACTAATATAAATACTTTATAGAAGAATGAAAAACTGAGTCAAATGCTGTAGCATCAGGATTTGAACATTATTTAAAGATTGTTCTGTATATATATTTTTTCAAAAGTTTCATTACTTGTATTCACTCCTTTTAGCGTTCATTTCATGAACGGGGTTCAATTTAGTACTCCGGGCAGAAGTTTGACTTATGATACAAGTTATGTATGATATTTTATTAAGTTACTACTCTCCATCCTTTTTCAGTGTTTAATATTTGAATTTATTCCTCTTCACCCTTTCCCGCCTCTTTTTCCCCCGTACATTTAAATTGTATTTATGCATATCTTCAAATACCTATTTAAATTATTTATATTTTTATTGCTTCCCCTAGAAATGTCCTGGCAGATGAGCGTATATCCATTCGAGTCCTCGATGCTCCCCTCTTCGACTCTCACCATTCGCACTGAACTAAGCGATGACCTCAAAAGCTTTTCTTTCGCTCCATCAATGAGTTTGAAACCCAAGAATCGCCCATTTTAGATCTCTCGCCACTCAGCCCTCGAATGGCTACGCAGCTAAAGATTCCATGGGTATTTTCTGGTCTATGACAAGGCAGGGAGACAATGGACATCACAATCTAATGCCTCGAGACGTATCCCTTCCCCTGAAATTTAATATTTCTGTAGAAGATTCCAAGGGTGAGATATATATAATCCTCCCCCCTTCATGAAGGCATAGGATCTAAAGATATAAAGAGCTTATTATTTCAATAACATCGTTCAGGTATTCTGTGCCCAATATAAACTAAGTATTGGTCTATTCATCGTAAGCTGATCATAGAGATATAAATATTTGTTATATGAACAAAAAAAGGTATTCCTACTGAAGAGTCCAAAGACCCCTCTATGTCTTATATCTCTATGCATGAGGGACTATCAAGAGTTCATTGCAGGGAGACAAAAATATGAGCTGACACTGATGTCAGTTGTAAATGGGTCCCAAACAAAGAAAATATAAAGAACTAGAAGCGCACAACGCGTCTGCCGAAGGAAAAACATGAACAACAGAAGAGAAGAAAAACTTAGTAACCATATGAGAGAGAAAACTGAGTTTTATGTAGTAGGTTTTAAAAGATTCGCTTATATTTTTTAACTATTAGTCCCTAATAATTTTTTGTAAAATAGAAAATATTATTTTATTAGGGAAATCATGGTACATTTTAAAGATATATAATTATTTATAAATATATTTGCTAACATAAATAAACATGAGAATCAATGTGATAGGTTTTTATAATATTATAGAATACTTTTACTGTCCTTGAAAATATGTTTATCATGACTTTTTCTTATGTAGTCGGGGGTAATTTTTATATTCGTCACTCTTCCTTGATGATAAAGTTTATTCGGGAATAAGTTGCTGCCAAATATCTTATTATTTAATAACGTGATTGTTTTTGGGCTAACATCTAGCATATGTTCATTAACAAACAATTCACCTTTTAACTTCCTGATGAACAAGAAGTTTTCTATAGCTTGTATGATATGATGATTTGTACCTTCAAAGACTGATCTCCTTTTTATATAAAGAACTGTGAGTTTGAACGATTCGAAGCTTATTAGCCATGTACTCAATCGTTTTTGCATTCTCGAGGATTTCCTTTTGCAAGTACTTTCATCACCAACAGAGAACAATGATCGAGAATATTTTGTCGAAGGATTTGCATTTCTTCTTCACTCCTCTTTCGCTTCAAATGGCCTTTCCCTTTTACGTTTTCTCATTTTCTTTGCCCATTCATTAGACCAAGGTCAGAAAGAAATAATAGAATCATAAATTACATTCATTCTATGTAAATATAATACTGATCATACTGATCGAAGAGCACTTATATGCGGGAGCCCCCCGAAGCATTTTTAATCAAGAAATATACGCTGATCTAAAACAAGGTCTGTATAATAAGGTCTGGGCAATACAAAAACAATCATGTAATCCTAGCAGTATAACTACTCCATGACGTCACTGGAGAACGATATATATAATATACAATATAATTTATATTTATATAACTAATTTATTTTATTATTTATACAACCACAAATAACATTATATGTATATATTATAGATAGATAGATAGAGAGATTGATTTTATATAGAGAGAGATAAATCTTAATCGTTCTCCAGTGAAGTCATTGAGTAGTCACACTGCTACATGTTTATTTTGTATTGCCCAGACCTTATTATACAGACCTTGATCTGAATATAGGAGAGTCCAACTTATACTGAAAGTGGTTCTTAACTCAATTTGTTTCCATTTTTGTGATTCTTATGAGGTCAGCTGTGTAACTCTATTGAAGGCAACACAGCCAATACTCCTTTCCAGCCTGTATTGCCGCTTCTATCTTTTTATATGTCTTTGGTCCCAAAAAGAGATAATAGACGAGACAAAAAGAAAAGACTGAGCATAGTACAAAAACATGCGTCGTTTTTGGGGGAACGGTAGGACACAAGCATGCCAAATCAAGCAATTATTGAAACAGCTCGTATGAATTTCTAGCGTATTCCTCAAGGATATGGAAACCAAGCTATGCTGTTTTCAATGATAGTGAACGTTAGCTATCTTATTTTTATTACTTGACGTTATCAAAAAATATTGAATCTTATTCTTTCCGCTTGTCGGATACTTTTAAGTTCGTCACACTCGCAAGCAAAATATCAGCCTCTTTGGAATATGCGCTTTACCTTGACTTTTCAATATTCCTGGGATTTCCTTTATTTAATCATGGAAGATGGTGTTTGGATCATCAGCAGAATATCCCCTTTATTTATTAAACAGCTTTATTTTGGAACTCTAAAAGCATTTTTGTACTCCAAATTGCCCAGCCCGAATCATGCAGACACTTCCTCTTGTTTCATTTCTTGAGGTGCTACTCATATTGTCCTACGAGCTGGTTATAGATCAATCATATACATCGTATCACTTAAATAAGCTTTGCGTCAAGGTAGGGGATGCAATAGAATATTATATAAATAATTACGCCATGACGTAACTGACTTAGGTCGCCCTCATTTTAAATGTTAATGTAATCAAGAAGTACCACCTCTGTGATAAAAAAATATAACGAATAGGTCCATCGATTTTATGACCCTTTGATTAATTCACAATTATCTTGAAATGTATTTTGACCGACCCCCTCCCTTCATATACTGACTTATGAAGCACCGTTTCATTCCATGATTAACTTTTATAGGGGCCACTTATTCCGCACACTGCATTGCGTCATTATATGGCTCCTGGCGTAGAGCGGATAAAAGTTCTGAGGGTCGCATCCGTGCCACTTTGTTCATTCCTCCTCGAACCACGAGTGAGGCTCGGAAACATCCTGGAATATTGAATGGTTATGGGGGAATTCACTGTGAAATGTGATAGAGGAAGACTCTGCAATGCTGGCCCTCGTGAGTTATATAATGCAACCTAAATTGGAAAAGAAGAAATGACGTTTTTTTTTTTTGAAAAAGAAATTCCAAAAAGAGAGACGACGGTATTTTTAGAAAAGAATCTCCACACAGAGTGACGACGTTCTTTTTTTTAGAAAAGAATATCCGAAAAAAAGTGATGACGTTTTAATTTTCCGCAAAAAGTGACGACTTTTTTTTTTTAGAAAAGAGTATTTCGAAAAAATCTTTCAAAAATTTTTAAAA
>CP045890.1:21284188-21314033 GCA_013387185.1 Caligus rogercresseyi
GTCCACTAGGGTGATAAATTTTTACAACCTCATATTCCTGTATATCATATGATGAACTTTTATGAAAGATTAAATTAATATCTATTTTTTAAGTTTATTTGATGAAAAAACGTCAGCACAATATACTTTTAAATAATTTAATTAAGAGCTTTTTGGCCAGTTCTTGAAGTCAAATGAAATATATTCAGTTTAAACAAAAATTTTAAGAATGATATTTATACTATTGATATAGCTGTATAAAGGGAAAAAAACAATTGGTCAATGGCAATTGGTCACATTAATGTCATTGGAAAGGACGAATCTCAGGGGGAGGGTGTCCTTGTTGCGGCAGGACTTGTCCAAGTCCTGCATAACTTTGATCGCACGCTCGCAGCATTGGTTGCTTCGGGCAATATTGATGGGCGATTCATCTCTTTTCCAGTGGGTTTCTAAGCATTTGAGACCTTTTGGGTATCCATCCAGAGCAGATGATAGTTCTTCGAAATCCTCATTGCGGAACAATTGTTGCTAAACCAATGGCCGGCCCATTGGTAAGAAATAAATGAACAGATTTACGCAGCCTGGTTCGAGTTTCAGGCATCAGAATGAATGCAAGGAGGGCTAGAATGGCACGAGAGTTCCAGCGTGCATTGTGATGTTAGGAATCTGCTGAAAGTTAACAAAAGGACCTCATCTTTCTCAGTGAAGTGTCGGAAGACACGAGTAAGGTGATACAGAAATTTCATGTCGTCTCTCCAACAGCCTGTTTCTTTGATCTCAGCTTTCCCATTGATGAAAGCTGCCTTCAATTGGTCATACATGCGCACCAAGTCCTTCACAAAGAAGTACTCAATATCTGGAGATTTGGTTGAGTCGTGGAGCTCATCGTCCATAACAATACGGAGGATGCGATCGAGCACATGGTGCTGACAACTGATAAACTTGGGTCTGTGGCTCCCATTCTTTTCAAACATTTGCTGCAGCCGAATGACAACATCAGACTTCTTCCCGGTGTTGACGCTTGTCGTGTTGGCAATTATCATCAAAATTGATCCCCACAAGTTGAACTCCTGCAAGACATCCTGGAGCCCTTTTGCAATGGTTGCAGCTGTACCGTCCTTCAATTGAAGCACAGTCAATTTGATTTCCTTCGCTTCATTTTTTAGGACCACTGCTTGGTGTTCAATGCCATTGATTTTTTTACCATCGAAGTGCAAGCTCCACTTCTCTGATGAAGTGTGCTACCAAGTGCTGCTTCACTTCAGCAGCTCTCCTGTAGAGAGCTTTGTGGATTCCTGGCTGACTTGGGGTCCGATCTCGATGCCCTCACCTGAAAGCTGACGGCATACCTTTGCTGCTTTATGGGTCGATAGCTTTGAGCTTGTAACAAGTCGCCTTGCAACACCAGTGGGGTTATACTTCCTTGTTCTTGTTGATGGTGCAGCCTCATCCTCATAGAACTGTCTTCACTAGTGTCACATGAGTCCGTACCTGTTTCAGAAGAATCTAATGCTACTGAACTGGACTCAGTTGCTGAATGGAACACATCCACATCCAATGTATTCCTTCGCTTGGATGGGTGGATGGTCTGGGCATGGCACGTTTGCCAGTAGAATAACCGACCTGGCCTTTGCTCTGCATTGCAGTTCGTAGAGGTTCTTATACTCTTTGCAAAGCCATTGACCTTTCACCTTGGTCACATCGAACAGTTCATCCAATGAATCAAAGTTTTGCTTTTTCCTGCAAATGGCATACTCTTGCAGGATTTTCTGATGTGGGACAATGCCTTTCTGATGCGGCGGGAAGTTCATGTCGCCTCCATAAAGCGATCAGATCCACAGCAGACCAGACTGACCCTTATCTTTCCGTTCTATTTGAAGATGGATTTGACAAGGGATTTGAAACGTCCCTAAGTGGCTGTGCAGGGAGTGACGAAAGGTTGAGCGACACGATTTAAATCCTGATTTTCACATTCCGGCTTATTCTTTATCTATGGTAAACTCCAATTCATTCTCCATGGTTGGATGATCTTAATAATTTTATGATGATATCTGATGGGGAATCTTGGAACTTTTAAAAATCATCCTTATTTATCGGCCTTATTAATAGCTAATATAGTTTATTGTTGGAGCTAAAATGAAAAAAATATTTTTTAAGGAGCCAAAAAACATTGAATTGATTATATCCTGAGATCGTTCTTAATATAAAAACAAGAATCTATTAGTAAGGGAGCATTTGTATTTGAAAATTCAAAGCCAGTACTTATGGATCCAAAAAGTTGATCGTAAAAGGATTTAATAGTTTGCAAATATTGCAGGTAATGAAATTCAATGCTTTTTTTTGTTGCCATTATTAATTACTTTTATAGCTTTGACTGGTCAATAAATGAAAATAAAATGCTGTTAAAACTTATTCATTGTTTTGAAATAAAGGTCATTTTAGGCAATTATAAGCAAGAAGGCATTCTTTGTGCTACAGGTAACAATTTTTGGGAAAATAAGTCAAAAATTATTACCCTAATGTACACACTGTATACTGTCTATACATAGAGATCGTACGTTCTTTTATCTATTTACATTTTTGTAAATATATGTTATATTATTAAATTTTAGTACAATAATTTGATCTATTTTTAAACTGTTGTTAATATACATTATCATACCGTAATTTTTCAAGGCAATTTATAACATATTAATTTGTAAGGTGACTTCACATTTGCCGCAAATTGTTTGACAAGTTCATAAACTTAACTTTACAGAAAGTAAAGGCTTTAGGTTTGCACAACAATACTCTGCTGGTTTTTTTGTCCCATCAATTCAGGTGACTGTAAACACTAGTGGGAAAGCCATCATTTGTAACCAGGATAATGCTTAGTTGTAGCTCTCATTTATCTAAGTTATTATACAGTTATGTAATCCGACCAACAGATAGAAGTAGATGCTAGGGAAATACTCCAGGAAACACTTGACGTCCAAGAACAAATATGTATATATTGTATAGGTATGTTACACGAAATTTAAAAAAAAACATATTTCTTACTTATTTTGGATCAAACTGTTGAGAAATGGTCGATGGAAACGCTTTCGATGATAATCACGGAAATTTATTTGACAGATTGGACGTAATCGTCTTTTTTCGTCTCAAAAAAATTCCTCCTTTACGTCCGTATTTGCTTATATCTCTTAAAGTATAGCGATTTTTAGAACACCAAACATATCAAATGAAAGCTTGGTTAACCAGCTTTAATATTTTGGTATACTAAATCATGTCAATTTAATAAGTAGAGAGTTATATGTACATTAAAAAGCCTATCTCGCGTACAAAATGACGCATATAATGGATTATGTATGCGTCAGAGACAAAGTAAATTTTTGAGAGGATACCTTGACGCAAATCTAAGAAATAAATTATTATTTATTTTTTTCATAATCGATTTCTTATAGGTCAATACAGGCTCTGAATCATATGATGTAAACTCAGATTGTACTGAATTCTGAATTGATAGAATGCAACCAAGGTCATTTTTGGATTTATCATCTAAAGGTTTACTAAGCTTAAAAGTAATATTTTACTCTGAAGCGAACAAATCATCTTCAACAGGCGAGTGAAGTTAATTGATACAAAAAAGCTATGAAATAAGCTAACAATACACACTCCATTTTTTTCTTTGTTTTTACTGAAAACTTTGTTTTATTAAAAAACATCAAACATACGTCTGGTAGTAAACTATATTTCCTTTAAATTAATAATTATTATTGAAGTCTGTAACGTCCACCATTTTGAAAAATTTGCGGAAAACTATATTTTTACTAAATTTTTAAAACTTTGACCTCGTTGCGCGACCTCGTAATGTTGACCGATTTTGTTCAAACTTTGTATGTCGTCTTCTTTTATCACCAAGAAACAGAAAATCCACAATGTTGCTAACATTTCAAACATTTGAAAAATAAGAACAACCCTAATATGCAGTGGTGGGCACCGCTCACTTTTTTGCTGTTCCGCTCACCGCTCATCCGCTCACTTTGGGCAACTGATCCGCTCCCGTTCATTCGCTCATTTTTTTAGTACTGCTGTTCCGCTCACTTCATTCCGCTCTTCCGCTCAGGTTGGCGGAATATTTATTTTATACTATTCAATATTTTTTTTAAATGTTTTATTATGCATAGATGGCTAGACGCCGGCTACTAGAATGTTAAATTTGAGAGGTTTTGCCACTTTTTGGGACTTACTTTTTCAAATGAGCGAATTCCCTCTGCACTTCCATTGTGCGCGCATCCTGAGATCCCTGGGTGTCCTGGCTCTGGCTCAAGACCACAGTGTCTGCCTGGCTGGCGCCCACCTCCTCCACACTGTTAGTGGCCACAGGGCTGCTGAAGACATCCTGGGAGATGGGGTCGTCCACCTCCAGGTCCATGCTGCTCCTTTTCAATAACAAATTATTAATTGACAAATTAACATTAACTTTTTATGTTACTTGTCACACTGCTCACGCATTATTCAGATGAATTAAGAATAAGATTAATTTTATAAAATTTAAAAATTGTACTTAAATAAATGAATAGCTCAATTAAATTAATCAATTTACTAACCTGTAGCTTCTCTCTCCGCTCAGAGGTCGGGTTCGGGTCACAAACTTATCCATGACTCGTGATTCGTAAAAAACGAAAAAGTAAAGTATACTGACTCAGAGTCACCGTCAGACAATGAACACACACGAACACAAACGTATACACAGAGAGAATAAGAGAGTACCAGAGAGAGACAAAACTTGTACGCCGAGTAAGTACTAAACTGGTACTAAGTAGGGTCCCATATAGCCATTTAATGACATCATCAACATATGTGTTATGACGTCATATTTCAGATGGATTTCTAATCATACTACATGTAATAATTATTTAATAATTGTAACAAATATAATTTTATCTCTTTTATATTTAGAGAAGAAAGAGAAAAGTTATATTATAATAATGTAACTTTTCTCTCTCTTCTCTGAATATAAAATGAAATTCTATATGGGACTATGAACGCAACCTCTTTGTTATGACGGGGGTACACATTTTATATATTAAGAAAGGACTGATTGTCACTTATTCTCTCTGCGTATACACAATAACTGCACGACGTGAACTGAGTGGCTACGCGTGCCAACACTGCTGCCACGTGTCTAGACAAGAATAAACAATTTCTTACGCACCTTTTTAGTCCATGCCACGTTAGCGGCATTACATTTAGAGCAAAAGCGAGAAAAAGTAGTCTTTTTTCTATGAGTAATCCTTTTTAATAACGGAAACTTTTTTATGTGAGCGGATGAGCGGAAGTTAATTTTAGAGGGTCCGCTCACTTCTCACAAAGATGATCTGCTCTTTGCATTCCGCTCACCAATTGCTCCTCCGCTCAGAGCGGAATAATGAGCGGAAGTGCCCACCACTACATATATGCAGCCTTGAAAGTAAGCCGGTGCGGGGCGGTGCTGCGTTCCTGTAAAAACACCAAAAGAATACAAAAATGCAGTAACGCTCGCCTTTTAAGAAGAAAACATATCTAGGCTACCCACAATATGTCATTTTTGATCAGCTCCGATGAAGATAACATCTTGGCTTGCTTAAAATAGTCAAAGGATCTCCGGCGTGCGCCAGCTTCCAATTGCATCGACTGACGCTTTCAAATTCACCCTTTTTCAGACCCCCCAAAAAATATTTGGAAATAATGGTACTAAATTTTACTATTGGGAAAGCCATCCAGTAGCCTATGGTAATCAGTTTTCAAAACGTCTACAAATATCCCATATATTTTGGTTTTTCTGTTGGTGTTTTTCTGGAGCTTGCGTTCCGTTTGTTTCATCTCCTGCCCGCACTTGCTCCGCAGTTAGTTCTAGTAAATGAAGTCATCTCGACTCTCGTCTTTAAAACTGTGTCAACGAAATGTTATATCGGCTTTTCAGAAACTGCATGTTTTTGTGATTGGGTATCATACTGAGACATGTCTTCTACTCAGACAAATAATAACTTACTCTTCTTCAAATAGGCTGTTCACGCTGTTTGTAACGGGGGCACAGCTGAGCTTATCTCCGCTTTAGTGGGATACAGGACCGCAAGCTTATGATTTAAATGTGAGCATGCTTTGTAAAGTAAGCACGCGTTTTCCCTAAAAAGTATTCATATGAGCCCTCTCACTCCTTGTAATATTCACATTATCACGTGTTAAAATATTTACAGTGTATCAACTAGACAGCCAATGTATGGGAATGTTTTCAGAAGCTGATTCAGGAAGTGCGTGCTGTGAAGAAAAGCATTGTGATACGGAGAGATAAAAGAATGCAGAAAAGAATAACCGAGCTATTTAAAAGAAAGGACCGAGTTATTGAAAATAAAAATCAGGAAAAATTCAGAAAAACAGATGGCTCGCTGCATGCAGTCCCTTGCACGAAGGCAGTGAATGAGAGCAACGTTGCAGGTGCAGGACCGCCAACAAGTGATGCTGGGCCTGCTACAAGTACCGCTAACCCCCCTGTTTGGTCAATGTGCTTTAAATATGTTTGGATTGAGGGAATCCTCTATTTAGAATTATTCATGTGGTTACTTTTTTAAATATTATTTTAGTTTTTTCCATCATTTTGCATTTTTCAGTCCAGTTCCAAATGTACTGAAAATAAAGTATTCACAGTAAAATATTTATAAACTGAAATATTTTGTATTGTCATTTCTTCACATAGAACACTTAGGTAGGGCCACAAGAATGTGAAGTAGTTAAGAATATTAAAAAGTCATGAAATTGGTGTGAATCGCCTCTGAATACCCCCCCCCCCCTCCCCCCCCTGGATAAAAAGGAGTTAAAAAATAATACGGTGTGTGACACACCGGACATTGTAGCACCGGTAAGAAATGAAAACTACTTTCACCCCTGCATATATGCCATGTCATTCGTGCTAACGTCTATGGACTCAGATCCGGACTCTTGGACTCGTCCACTCTTAATGACTCTGGTTTTAGTTCGAAGGCTTGTGATCCATTCTGTGAGGACTTGGATACTCAGGACTCATGAATTTTTATATTAACGATTTGGACTAATGAACTCTAATTTCGGCTGTTCCATCCATGCTGTATTATTTTTGATGTTTTTAGAACAATAATTCTGACGTTATTAAAAGGGATGCCATCTTTCTATCGCTATCAATATATTTTTCTGGAACATAATTAATGAACGAGGACAATGAAAGCATGCTTGCGTTTGAATATTTGAAAGTTGACTTGATTTTAATATGAAATTGATAGATTTATCAAGTGTAACTTTACTTTAAAACATATAAAAAATTCAATCAGGCGGCTTTTAGTCTTTTTTACGTGAATCATGAATAGTTTTGAATAAGTATTAAGTAACTACTTCAATAAAGCTCTTAAATTTTTTGTAGCTGAAAGTCTTATAGAAATCAAAAAAAAGATTTATCTTTATCTGAGAAGGGTCGATTTGAATGTATAGCTGCAATATCGAAGAGGTTTATTTATAGGACGATTCACATACAACAATAAATAAAAGTTTAAAAAATCAATATTATTTATATATATACGAGTACATATATATATATCCAAATTAGCTTATTTCCCTCGAAAAATAAAAGTTATTATTCAAATTAGTATAATTAAATAATATCTTAAATATAAGTTTTGTTTCCTGATACTAGTGAATGCATCTCAAAAAGATATTTTATTTACACATTATTCATATTAAGTGATTATATTTCAAATTGTTTAGGGTAATTGTTAAAGGCAGGAAATTCGCCGATTGATAAAAATTATCTAACATTTGTTAACGTGCAATTAATTCAAATTTATGCAGTTTTAGTGAAATAATGACCCATTAATATATATATATATTTAAAAAAAATTAAAAACCATTAAAAACAATGTTAGATGGAATATTGATTTCACCCCACGAGATATTTGTTTCTTAATGAGATACATATAATAAAAGCCATTTAAATGATGGATATTTCCTATTTTTCAGGCTTGTTGATCGGAGTTTTTTCTGATCGGCGATCAATAGCGATATAGCGATATTTGATCGCTGATCGCAGTATCGCAAAAGGTCCTGATCTTTATATCTTTTGATCGTAAGAAAATCACTTTAAAATAGCGATCCGATCAATTTGTATAAAATAACTAAAAAGAAAAAAATGTTTGTAATAAGGATTTTTGAGACAACCCTTACATTTCTTAAAACTTAACTAGCTGTCACATTGACCAAAATACATTCCAACAACAAATATTTGTTTAGAAAACACAAAATACAGACTAAAACTAATAGAAAAAGCCAGTGTGTGGTATCCTGATATATTTTTTGTCCTAAAATGTACAGACAGGCGCCTATGGAGAAGTCATTGTTTTGGAGCTCATAGGCTATGGGAAACATTTATTCTGGCATCTCTTGTAAAGTATGCAGACATACCGTCAATTGAGGAGCCAAGGTGTTGGAGCTCATAGGCTATGAGAAACAATAATTCTTATAATTTTGTCCTAAAATATACAGACAGGCGCCTATGGAGAAGTCGTAATTTTGGAGCTCATAGGCTATTAGTGTTGTCCATCGGGCGCGATTTTCGAGCCCGAGCCCGCCCGAAAGACTAATAATTGAGCCCGAGCCCGGCCTGAGCCCGACCCGAGACAGAGCCCGATTAGTTTGATAAGCGCCCGACTTGCGCCCGCCCGACCATTGAGAAAATATATTGATAGAAGAAAGAAATTCAATTCAACAGATCTGAGAAAAGTGAGGACGTTTTTTTTAGAAAGAGGTCTGAGGAAAAAAGTGAAGACGTTTTCTTTTAGAAAGAGGTCATTTAAAAAAAAATAGAAAAAATTAAAAAAGGCCGCCCGCATAGCCCGCCCGACTTTCATATTTTATATGCCCGAGCCCGGCCCGTCGGGCGGGCGGCTGACGGGCGGGCATGCCCGCCTGATGGACAACACTATAGGCTATGGGAAACAATCATTTCATTGCCATATAAAGATGAATACTTATAAAGGTTTAACTGTATATACATTTAAATTTTTACTTAAAATTAGTATTACATAGGTATTTTTTTTGTTGATCGCAATTAAATTGATCGGATCGCTGATCGGAAAAATCCCTGATCGTTATATCGCTATATCGCAAAGAATTTCTGATCGCTATTTTTGATCGGATCGCTATTTTTTTCCTGATCGCTCACAAGCCTGCTATTTTTACAACATTTGTGTCAATGCCATCACTCTGGATAACTTTTGCCATCCGATTGTTGAACTAAAAAAATTAAAGTAAAAATAAAACTATACCTTTTGTATAAAAGAATAACTACTATTAATATACATCCCTTTTTAGGACCTTTAAATATACATACAAACATATACATAATTACCTTACATATTTGTATTTTAATTGCTGAAATAAACTTTTATTGCACTAAATATCGTATTTTTACAAGATAAATGAGCATTTCCATGTTCCATACGGGATGACGGGCATTTTTAGCCCTACTTTATTCTTTTTTCTTCATGATATAAGGGATTTATCATCATTGTCGTGCAGATCTGAAGAGCTCTCGTCGAGCTCTACAACATCATCCCTTAAGGAAGGGTCACTTCAAGAAGGTTCTGTTTGAATGCAAAACGGAGCTCATGACGGACTTTTTATGAGATGCAGAAGAGGCTTTTCTTGTCATTATCCCCAAAACTCCTTCATTTCCTTGACGTTGAGGAATTGACTGTCCGTAGTGTTCTATGTTGGGTTAACGAATGTGAAGAACTCACTAGACTCTTGGGGCTTCCGGGAGCCTTTGGATCTTGTACATGTGTAAAGGAGATGTGCGCGTTTGGGAGAAGCAGATCCTCATGTCTGATTGTAATGAAGCAGACCGCGCTGATATGGGTCTGTGAATCTCCGCTAACAAATTAATTAAACCACGATGCTAAGATCGTATTTATATCAAAAGATATTCCTATAACACAATAAATAATTACAACAAGATATTACTCCTTTAAGGCTATATCAATACTATATTTCGATTGTTTACATAATATTATGTTTTCATGTTATTGCGCCTTTTTCAACAGCTGACGGAGGACGCGTAGAGTTTGTTTATTCCTCAAGTAAGCTGATTAGTTATGGTTCGTAATATCAGACCCTGTTCGATCTATCCTGTGACGCGACACTCCCCCTGGTAAAGGACTTGACCTTTACCACTAGCATCACTGGTGGGATAAGAGAGTCTGCATGTCGTACAATTACTTTTGCAACTGCCTTAGGAAAGATCAAATGGAGTCTGGCTGTCTAGAGTCTCCACTCCAAGATAACTGACAGACTTTATGTTGCAGATATGTCTCGCTAGTTGTTGGAACCGGTGTTAAGGTTGCCAGACCTTTTATACCTTATACCGATGTAGGTGGAGCTCTGCCAAAGGAAAAATTAACAGAACACCTTTGGTAGCTTGTAAATGAAATAAAAAATAAAACTATAGCTGGTTCGCACCCGTTACAAGAGGGGGAAAAATTGAAAACCTCTATGGGCTCTACACGGTGCTACTAAGTTCCTGTCACTCATAAACTCAGAAAACCAAGGCTTGTTAGCCATCTGAGGTAAAAACCTGAGAGTAAGAATGCACGCCCTCGCAAAAGGCTGAGCTTAGAAACTGAAAGGGTTGTAAATCCTTGTAAACATTTCAAAACCAGGGTGGGTTGTAAAGCCACCCAGACGGTCCCCAGGCAATCTGACTACCACGAATTATGTTATCACTTTTCTCGCTTTTCGAGCTACCTCGTCTCTTGCCAAGAAGGATGCTCCACACGAGATTTGTATACTTAAGTTCTCTACAGTGTTTAGATAGCGAGAAGGTGTATTGGCTAGATACACTATTACATCTTACCTTTAGTAAGTAGTTTGTAATAACCTATGTGCTTGCGAGCTCCTTTACTTCTAGGACCTTCCGAGGACTCGTCGTCACGAGCTATCTTGAGAACTTCCGTATAAGAGCCAGAATTGGAGTTAGTGGCATCCTCCTCTTCTGTGTACTCGACACCCGCGCTGGCCTCATCTCTTTCCAAGTAGGGAAGTGTCACAGGGCAAGGATTTTCTGTCCATTGCACGTGTGCACCAGTGGGTTGGGAATCCGTTTCCGTCAACCCCGTTCCACACATCTTACCAAGGTCTGACGACTTGGCGGGCGCAGGGCTTTCCATTGCTTCTCTCTCCAACATTTCAGCAGACGGCTCTAGAAGAGCTATATTTCGCACTGACCTTGTAAAGGTAGCCTTGTTCGGCAAAATGATGGAGACTGAGGAGATAGCACCGTCCAGGTTTTTGTGGACGCTAACGACTCTGGCCAGTTTCCATTGGTCTTTTTCTTGGGTTTCTGGCTTAAGCAGAACGACGTCCCCTGGCTTTATTGGGGGTTTATGAGCCTTTGACCATTTATGGTCCAATGATAGGGTGGCAAGGTTTTCTGCTTGCCATTTTCTCCAGAAGTGATGTAGGATTTTCTTTCTCTGTTCCCACATCTTGTCTACGCCAGGTGTTCTGAGTTCCGCCTTACTGGAGGTCGTGAGAGGACGGAGGATTCTACCAGTTGTTAACATATTTGGGGTGATCATTTTCTCCGTGTTCCCTTCGATTACTTGACCTAGGGGCCTCTCATTTATGTAGAAAACAATTACCATACATAGATTCTCCATCGTTCTAAATGGGACCGCGTGTTTCTGAAGGCTTGCCATAAATTGCTTTTTGAACAGTCCGACGAGGCGTTCTGTGCACCTGTTTGTCAAGGGTGCCAATTCTGTACTAAATTTCCATTCAATTGGCCCAAGACTTTCTTACTTATAGTTCAGGACCACATTCTGCGCTTCTAGCTTGAATAGCTGTTGAAGTTGTCTACAAACTCCTTTCAAGTGGTGGCATTGTCACTATAAAACAGGATTGGTCTCCCCCTTTGATGTGTAAAGCGCCTAAACGCCATGAGAAACTCATGAGAAGAACAGTCAGGGACCAACTCAACCTGAATGGACCATGTTTGCATGCATGTGAATATTACTCCCCATACTTCATACTTTTCTGGGTTTCGAAATCTCCTGCCATTAGAGTTTTTTCGGCATTTCAGGAAACTACAATCGTGGATGCAATAAGTGGGCCAAAATAATCAACACCGACATGGGCCTATGCTTCCGGTTTATCCATCCTAATACTTGGAAGTGGGGACATTTTCGGTGACTCGTACTGAATGTACCTACACCCAGGAGTTTTGCATCCATGTCTTACAGCAGACTTGACGAAATTATATCCGCCCTGTTGCCAGTAAGTCATTCTAATATGTTCAAATGTTTGCTTCTGACTGGCATGTCTTAGCTTAAGATGAGTTTCCAATGCCACTCTTTTTGTGTAATCGCATTTTGGCATGATGATTGGGTCCTTAAAATCAAGATTTAGAGAGATATTTTTATGCAATCTTCTTCTAAGCCTAAGAAGCTGATCATCCGGATCCCAAAAACTGGGAGATCTTTTAAAACTGAACCTTTTTGAACTTTAAGCAATTGTTTTTCGGTATTCCCTTGTCCCAGGGCAATCTCTCTTTCAAAGTGCTTGCCTTGAACATGCCTCGCCAACTCCTTGTCCGCCTCCAGTTCTTCAGAAATTGACATGAGATTATTTCTTGGGAGGTAGACTTACTTGCGAACTTTACGCTGCGCTCGACGGAAGGTCGTAAGTGCACGCTTTACTACGTGCAAACGGCTAAATTTACTGAGCATAATATCAAGAGGATGCTCCTTATTAATGCTAGATTTAAAAGCATTTGCTTTTGAGATGCGTTCACTCATAAGGTTGGTCTTGACTTCTTGACCTTACTCTGACCTTTATCGTCCAGGATCTTGCAAACACGGCGTTCTTCCAAGACCTTACAATGCCCTTTGCCTCTTTGAATCCTCTGGATATTTAAGAGAGAATCTGTAAAGATAGATACGCTTGGGCGAAGGGCGTTTTGAATGTACGTGCTCATTGTTACGCAACAAGTGAGGGCTATTAACTCTGCCCTTGCATGTTGTCTTCAGTGCATCCTTAAAATCCTTCTTACGAAGGTCTTTGGGCATGAGCGTACTTTTGGAGCATATGATCTGGGTTCTACAAGATCCATCTGGTTGACGCTTAATTGCGTAAGCAACAGCTCCAATCCCCTTTTTGAAGCATCTCCAAAAATTGCAATCTTATCCAAGCTACCCGGGAGAAAACGGCTGAAACGGAGTTCTTTGAGTAGGGGGATGTCTGCAAACCATTCTCGGAATAATATCACGGCTTCTTCTGCGACTGGATCAGGAACTAGCTCCCACATCTCATTTTTCTATCGACCGACTTAGTTCTCATCCCAACTTGTACTGTTGGCCCACATCATAGGCAGAATATTTTTGTATTGCATAATTTAGGGAGACACGAATCCTTGAGTGTCGAAAATGCGACTGGCAACTGCCACTATATCTCGACGGGTGATTCTGTCCGAGTTAGGATCAAAATCATCGAACTTGCTATCGAGATTAAACATAAACTCATCCGTGTCAAAATCCAATTTCAAGCCTAGAACAGATACGAGTCTATTAGTGTCTAACCGTTCCTGGTCTAGACCCTCAAGTATCTTTGGATTGCTTGCCGCGATTTTGTGACCGTGAAAGCCTCCTGAGTTCATGACTGTTAAGATGTCTTGCAACAAATTAGCAGTAGCACTTATTGAATCCCGGCCATCACTATTGTCGTCCATTTAAGTGTTAGCTTCAATAGACTCTGCTCCTTCGGGGTACTTTGACTTTAGAGCAGCTGCTGACTCTCGTAAGCATTGCATTGCTGGGAATGGCCTGGAAATTATTCCAAATCCCAACGAAGTCAGTCCGAAAAGAGTCGGCTGCTTCCCCCCAAAGATATCTGCGCATGTCTTTATCAGATTTCAGCTCAACTTAACTGCTAAGAACATTTTCCGTACATCAATAAGGAAAATGTGCTGTTTTTGCATCAATCAGAGGATCAATTCCATGATCTGAGGGAGCAGATTCGGTCCCGACATGAGCATTTTATTTAGGGACTTTGTCTTATCCTTTGGGTCAATCATAGAAGCATTAATGACGATACGCACTTTGGTTGTGGCTTTGTCCATCCTGAAGACAGGACGGGACGTCATAACGTATGTTGGCCAGGGTGGATTCCTTTCAACTAAAGGTACTGCCTCTGCAAACTCTTGCTCAACCAATTCTTTATAAGCTTCGTCAACCATAGAAAGGTGCTCCGCCTTTACTTTTTCCTCGGTACGGTGGAAGAAAGCTACAGCTCTACTCATATTATCCGACATTCTGTGAGCTTCTAAGTCTGGGTCTTTCCAGGGAAGTCTGACCATCCACTGTTTTATCCTGGGGTCGAACTTAGCCGTTTGCTTGTGAAACTCTAAAGCTTGAATTTCCGATGCAGTAAGTTCGGAGTCCATAGTCTCCTGCGGCTTTATACCTACGTTCTCCCCCGACCAGAATTTTCCAAAGTCAAATATGCAGTTCTCGTACATTGTCTCGAGATCAAAAGTTTCGTTCGTGTACGTTAGAGAACTGAACACTTGAGCTGTCGGAATCATCTTATATATTCCGGTAGCTCCTCGGAGCACCCAGCCTAATTTTGTCTTCTGGGCAATAAGAAGAGCTGGGTTCTTATGCCTGATTGTCCCATCTATCTGTAGTTGTGAGAAATAGGGCTCCGAGAGCAAGACCTGTATTGGTCTTGGGTTAGGGTTAGGAAACTTGTTTGCTAACTCTATATTGTTCAGATAGGAATGTTTCCTAGGATCGAAGTCTATTGGTTGGAATGGGTTTCCAACTTTTCCCGTGACTATTCCAGTCATTTCTGTGGTTATGTAACCATCCATAGACCTTATCTGGAAAGAGACCTCTTGAACCTCTTTTGTGGAAGAACCGCCGCCAGCTACATTTAAACAGAGGAATTGCTTTCTGCCTGTCAAGCCAAGATACTTTGCAGTTTGTTGTTCTATCAAAGGGACATTAGCTCCCGAATCTAGCAGTGCCCTGACCTTTACCTCTTGTAAAGTAGCGGGGTTTCGTAGGTAGCACTCTACTGTTCCACATAATCCCTTATACTGTGGGACTGTTGCCGAGTAAACGACAGCTTCATCATTAATGGCAAAGTCCCAGGAGTGAGCCATGCTCTCCACATCATACTCGTCTTCCGTGAATGGAGTTACTGAGTATACACATTTCCTTGGTTCCCCCAAGGTGACTTTCGGGTTACATTTTTGAGCCACTATGAAGGAATCTTGACCTTTATCGGGCACATTTGAAAATAATAAAACCCGAGCAGGTCCTATTTCTTCCTGAGGCCTTTGCAATACGCAGACTTGTGCATTATTCACCTTTGAAACTGAAGCTCCAGACTTGTCAGGTGCAGGCGTGGCCATGAGGATCGACAGTTCTTCTCCCCCTAGACGTCACTTTCTAGCTGCTTTACGCCTCCCAGCCTTTGAACAATAAATTTTCTGAACTGCACTAACTGGCTTAGCTCCAATCTCAGATAAAGTCAGACTGCTACCAACTCCCTTGGACATAGTAGAAGTCTTCGTGGAAATTGCATCATCAGTCTTTACGGAAAGTTTTATAGTTGTCGGATTGGCTATTTTTGTGTTCCCTTTAATAATTGAAGATTTTTCCATGCATGTAGCTTGATTCTCAGTTTCAACATAAACTTGGGATCCTACAGGCAATGAAGTATCTGACTTGATATTATCTTCCCCACTGGTCTTAGAAACTTTAAGAAGCACTCTCTCAGAGATATCACACCCACCAACAGGCTCTTTAGCATTATCAGGACACGTTTTTATAACCGACGCTTTATTCATACCATTGTTATAATTAGGCAAGCTTTTGCCTAAATTATTTCCTTGGTATCTCACTCGTGTTCCTTTGTAATCCGGCTCGAAGGACCATGTAATGAAGCAGACCGCGCTGATATGGGTCTGTGAATCTCCACTAACAAATTAATTAAACCACGATGCCTCTATCCATGATCCTAGGTTCCATAGACTAATATTGCTTATTTATATCAAAAGATATTCACTATAAGTATAACACAATATATAATTACAACAAGATATTACTCCTTTTAAGGCTATATCAATACTATATTTCGATTGTTTACATAATATTATGTTTTCATGTTATTGCGCCTTTTTCAACAGCTGACGGAGGACGCGTAGAGTTTGTTTATTCCTCAAGTAAGCTGATTAGTTATGGTTCGTAATATCCGACCCTGTTCGATCTATCCTGTGACGCGACACTGATGTTGTTAGCTGCCTTTATAGTATGGAGGCGAGAGTTCCCGGATTTTTTCATGGATGGAGAGGGTTTTTGTCTATATGATTCGCTAGAATTACATCCGATTTGATATAAATAAGCATTATTAGTCTATGGAACCTAGGATCATGGATAGAGAGGGTTTGGGGGGGGGGGGGGGGATGGAGAAGATGGACTGGTCGGAGTCGACACTTCTTACGTGGCTTAAAGGATTGATGGCGGTCCACTTGCAAGGCTCTGTAACTTGCTTTTTTAACATCTCGATATGAGAGAAATCATATCTTTCAACACTAAACATTATCTCACCATGTATTTATTTTGATCAGAGCCCTAATTTTGATCAGCATCAATTATCGGATATTGAGCGCATGCTTTCTCCCTTGATTCTTCCTTTTTGTGGCTATACTGTATATGCTGCACACGACATCTACCTATTAAAACGGCGAAATCCATTTACCGCAGAGTAGGAATACGGCCACTCACATTTACGGCGAGAACGGACACATTCGAAACAGAAACATCAAAAGCGGGTACGGCCACTGCGCCTAGAACCCAGAGGTTTCATTATTACTCATTTAGAAAAAATACTAATACAAAATTTAGATATGATCAATTTATGATTTTATTATTTCATTCAAATTTTCATCATATTTTTTTTAGTGCCAATACATGAATATACGTGCTGACGCACCAACCATTTTTTAATAACAGCTCCTACAAGGATTCTTTTATGGCTTAAAAAAGGGAAAATAATAATAAGGTATTCATGATTATGCTTTTAAGGTATTCTTTAACGTCATAGATATATATTATTAATAACCATGGAGTCAATAAAAAAGACTGCCTACATTTAAGACAAAGAAAGAATATATAATTTAATTTTATATGACAATTTTTTTTGCACAAGTTGACTGTATGAAAATTAAAAATGTGAAAATGAGCTAATAAAAGAATGACTTACAAACATGAACATGACTTGGTACAAATTTTGTGTAACTAAACTTTTTCAAACTGAGGTAAAACCGAAAAGTTTTTCTTCCTAACGAAACCTTTTAACTCAATTAAACCAAAACCTATTTTTCTACGAAGATTTAGTTTCTAATGGCAACTTTGCAGGGGATGCATGTTTGATATCTTTAGTGTTGGTTACTATAATACCACCTAATATAAATATATATTTATATAATCCCAAATATACATGATAATATTAAAGGCATTTAATTAAATGTAATTGAGGGTTCCTATATTATGTGACTCATCTAGGTCTAAAGAATCTTATAAGTTTCGACCCTCGCTACATGGGGTTAACGATCAATACCCTGAACGGTTCGTGTCGTCGATTATACAGTTGACGGTTCATTCGGTTAGGAACCAACATTTTGACTTGTCACGAACGTGTTTTGCTACATAGGGACTTGACATGGATTCGGTGAGGAACCAAATATATGTATTTATATTTAAAAAATGTTTTTAGAGAAAGAAAAAAATATTTTGAAGAAATTTTACTAATGTATAAATTAGATTAAGGGTATATCTACACATTCAATTTGTAAATAAAAAAAATTATTACTGAAATGTTGAGAAATCGAGTGGCGGGAAATTGATCACGAACCCGCGTCGAAGCTTTTTTTGTCATAAAAAAAGCCTTCAAACAGTTGTGTTTGTCAACTGTTTGAAGGCATAATACAAGTGTTTATTTTACATTTTGGTTCTTTAAAACTTTAACAAACAAAAAATAATTGTTTCCTTATAAAAAAGTGAAATAATTATATTTTTAAAAGAAAAAACCAAAAAAAAATTCGACATTGGTTACAAAACTAATTTGACGTAGGTTCGGTTATGAACCCGACCAATTTTGGTTTGGTTTCAAAGTGTCGAATCCCTTATTTAGTTAATCGGTATGTGTCCGGTCACTAATTAGGTATATTTAGGCAAAAAAAGGTTATTGATCGGCTCTTTGAGAGGAAGAAAAAAATTATTTTTAAGAAATTTACTAATATATAATGTAGATACAGGGTATATCTACACATTCAATTAGTAAATAAAAAAAATTATTACTCAAAATGTTAAAAAAAACGCGTGGCGGCAAATTGATCATTAACCCGCGTCGCATCTTTTGTGATTTCTTTATGAATTCGATCATTTTACAGACTCTGTATATTATTTTCGCCTGGGTCATTATTAATTTATGATATTTAGAGTTCCTTTGTTGTTGTTCCCATTGATGTTTGTCGTTGATATAGATTTATTTAATGATGACTGATGCAATACATTTTATTATCCTCGTAAAATGTACTATAACTCCTAGGTATAAAAGAAGGGGAACCAAACGTCAAGAACATCATAGTTCAAGATGAGGACTCAAGGAGCAAAACATCATCATTCGGCAATGGTCCCACTAAGCCTCCTCCTCCTTGTCCTTCTCCTGGTCAAAGAATCATTTTCCCATTGCGGTAAAGAAATCAATCATTTAGAACACACGCACACACTAACAATAAAACCCTCTTTAGAATGTGGCTTTGGAACGCCCTTTGATTCCAATTCTTCCGTCACTGTATTTACAGGGAAGGATGAATATTATCCCTGGAGTGTCGATATACAAGGCAAGCCAAACAAAGTCAACGTGCTTGGGGAATGCGGAGGAGCAATTATCTCAGAGACTGCCGTCGTTTCGGATGAATCCTGTTTTGATTACAACGAAACGGTTACTGTAATTAGTACATCTATGGGATACAATGAGGAGCATTAAAAAGATTATTACCTATGTTTTTACAGGTCTTTGCGACTCATAACAAGGAAAAAACGGTATTGAATTTAGGAAAGGGCGTTGTGACAAAGACCGCTTCTGATTATCTCGTTATAAAAATGGAATCCGAAATCTCCTTAATTCCTCCGTTTCGCCCATATGCCTTTCAAGTGACTTAAATATCACGCTGGGAATGAGTGCTATCAGTAAATATTCTACCTAAACCAAACAATTGTGTACCTTACCTCTTTATATCTTTCAAGCCACATATATTGGAGATAAAGACTCAACTGTTCGATCACAAATGACTCTTTTGGACCCTAAAGATGAAAGATGTAAAAAATTGAATGTTCCGGTTGAGCATAAGATATGTGCCGAAATAAAGGATTCTTCAGCCTTTTGTGATGAAGGTTTTGGACAGCCCTTACAGTATATGTCGACGGAGCCTGGTTTTTAATTGGAGTAAATTATGAACATCCAAAGGATTGTAAAGCTAATGATACAGCCTCACTCTTTACAAATATCGGTAACCCATTCGATAAATTGGAGGAAAATAAGCTTGTAAAAGAAATAGTATCCTACATTATCATAGATAATTAATTTTTTGCATATTTTTAGGGGACCGGTAAAGCTTGTGAACCGGTCACAACAACAACCTCTACAACAGAAGAAACAACAACCTCTACAACAGAAGAAACAACAACCTCTACAACAGAAGAAACAACAACCTCTACAACAGAAGAAACAACAACCTCTACAACAGAAGAAACAACAACCTCTACAACAGAAGAAACAACAACCTCTACAACAGAAGAAACAAACAACAGAAGAAACAACAACCTCTACAACAGAAGAAACAACAACCTCTACAACAGAAGAAACAACAACCTCTACAACAGAAGAAACAACAACCTCTACAACAGAAGAAACTACTACAGCGGACCACAATGTGATTTGAATTGCTTCTTTGAAAGCTATTTACCTTCCTACAAAGTAAGTACCTAAACGTATTGCTATATTTTGCCTTCCTAAATGTTTTTTTTCTTCATAGACATGACATTTGAATTGAAGTGTGAACGCTCAAACTGCAAATTTGTAACCGAAAATATAGGTTCACTATGCTCGACAATACAAATGGTGTCTGATATGGTCAAAAACTCAACGACTACAGCATAAAATTTAATTATAAATATGTTGCCCATGCAATTCTTGTATAATTATATCATGAGAATAATAAAATGAAATCATTCAATATATATATATATATGTATATATATTTATTGTGCATAAACTTGATAACCGACACAAGCAGGGGTATATTATAATGAACAATGACTTGAGCTCTAAAAATAACAATCTCTATATTTAACACACACACACATAATTGGGACGCAATTTGTCCCGTATTACCGTGAGAGTCAACACTAGGTTTCAAAATGTAAATGGAATGAATGAATATGCTGCTAGAAGGCATTTTACGATAAACATGCTATTTTTTCTCAGCCCCCTTTCCTACTCTGTGACCAATGATCAGACAGCACACTGATATCCGCGGGAAACTTAAACAAATCACTGCAGCGCAAACACCTAACAAGGCTACGTAATCTACAAACTGTACACACGCCCCTACTGTATTCAGTCCTCCCACACATGCGCGAGGTATCTAACAAATCACTGCAGCGCAAACACCAAAACAAAGTTACGTAATGAGCATCCTGTACATATACTGTACATACTGTATGCACAACCCCCTTTTAATAACCAGGTCGAAACTTCCGTTGATCCAATGCTACTCCTCCAAAAAAATCTCTCTCTCTCTCTCTCTCTCTCTCTCTCTCTCTCTCTATATATATATATATATATATATATATATATATATATATATATATATATATATATATATATATATATATTAGGGTTGTTCTTATTTTTCAAAAGTTTGAAATGTTAGCAACATTGTGGATTTTCTGTTTCTTGGTGATAAAAGAAGACAACATACAAAGTTTGAACAAAATCGGTGAACATTACGAGGTCGCGCAACGAGGTCAAAGTTTTAAAAATTTAGTAAAAATATAGTTTTTCGCAAATTTCTTCTAAATGGTAGACGTTACAGACTCAATAATAATTATTAATTTAAAGGAAATCTAATTGTTTGTTTGTTTAGCTCCTAGATTGGACCCACCTCACCGGAACTTAATCAGGTATCAGCCGGTAGTGAACCTATCTAGGAGATACGATCTTTATTAATAAAAATATGTTTAAAAACACATAAACATCTATATACTTTAAAAATATATTCCTCCAAGGATAACTTCTTATCTTAATCTCTCCCTTGAGAGCCATCATTTTCTCCATTGTTACTGGGCAGTCGAAGATGAGGTAGTGTGGAGTTTCGTCATCCTCGTTACATAGTCTACAAGTTGGGCGTATGGCCTTTCCCAACTTGTAAAGATGCCCGTTGAGTCCGATGTGCCCGCTAATCATGCCAACAATGACAGAAATTTGAGCTCTTTTGAATTTGAAGATTCATTTCCCATATACGGATTCGGGATGAACAGTTTCGACTGCCTACAAGAGCTCATCTCCCGCCACTTGGTTCTCCATCTCCTCAAAGACGCTTGTCGAAGGGCATTCTTGGTTTGACATAGCGATATCGGTACAGAGACAGGTGTGCCTCTCATGGCTCCGTCTTTGGCCAATGCGTCCGCGAATTCATTTCCAGTGTTGTCGTCGTGTCCTCTTATCCATCCAATCGTTATAGAACATGCTGAGCTGTTTAAGGCATTTTTACAGCCGATAATTTCTTCTGACAAAAGATCACCCCGCTTCATCTCGAGACTGTTGATGGCTGAAAGGCAGTCAGAAAGGATTAATAACTTCTTCCCTCTCAATTTATCTCCATGAAGATGAAGAGAAAGGTTCTTAATAGCCTCCACTTCAGCTTGGAAAACGGTGTTTGTTTCATCGAGCTTCAAGGTTCCTTGGTCGAGCACAGTGTCACCCTTCGTCAAAGCCCAGCCGGCACCTGTCTGATTATTGATTCTTGAACCGTCGGTATAGCAACCAGATCAAATTCCTTGATGCACCATGTTTTTTGCACTGCATATCTCACAGTGCCAGACCAAAAAGGTACGCGAGGAGGGGGAGTTGGGATATCATTTCGACGTATATATCTATCTAGATATTGTAGGTGACCTCTACGCAAATGGTCGAACCATTTGAGTGGATTTTCCTTCCTTGTCTGAAGTCTCATCATGCATGCACGCTCCATAACATAAAGATGAAGTGGCATAAGCCCGCAAAGTATCTCCATTGTAGCCGTGGGAGTGGACCTCATGGCCCCAGTGATACTCATAAGTCTCTGCAACTTGCTGAACTCATCCTTTACAAATCTGCTTCCCTGAAGCTTTGGTGCAAATACAATAGCACCGTAACTTACAATGGATCTGACGTAGGCTTCGTATATCCATTTGGACTTCTGAGGACTAAGACCCCAGTCTGACCCGACAAAGGCTCTCAGTGCAAATAGACTCCTCTTGGCCTTGGAGATGGTGTGTTCTATATGCTTTCTCCACTTCAGTTCATCATCCAGTATAAGTCCAAGATATTTAAAGGTTTTAACTCTTTCAATCTTGGTCCCGGACAGATATAGAAAAATATCTTGTCTTTTCTTCTTTTGGAGAAAAGCATGAACTTAGTTTTATGTAAACTGAAGATGGTTTCTCTCTTATTAGCCCAATTCGTAAGTTTGTTCAGGGCATCTTGCATCAAGCAGAAAAAAGGGTGTGCCAGGTCATCTGCGTAGGCGACCTTATGAATTGGTCTTTCGAGCTCTTCCATAGCTTCTTGAAAAGCTAAGTTCCACGCAATAGTTGACAGTATCCTCCTTGTGGACAACCTTTCATCGGAGTTATTGATGCATGCTCCCCACCTAGCTCCGCAGAAACAATTCTACTTTTCAGTAAATTGTCGTACCACGTTATCGTCTTCTCGTCCACCCCATATTTGTGCATGCTCTCGATGATATGACAAAATCCAACTCTATCAAAAGCACCCTCTATATCCAAAAAGACAACCAGGGCTTCTTCGTTCCGATGAAAACTATTTTCACAAGTATCCACAAGCCTACTTATGGCTGTGTCTGTGAATTGTCCCTTTGAAAAGGCAAATTGGTTAGGAAGGACCAAATTACACCTTGAATGGATTTTCCACTGTAACATACGTTCCAGGATTTTTAGCGCCACATTTGTTAGAGTAATTGGTCGGAAAGCTCGTGGTTCGGAGTAATCCTTTTCCCCCGGCTTGGGAATAAATATTACTTTAGACGTTCTCCAGCACTTTGGAGAAATCTAATTTACTACCAGACGTATGTTTAGATGTTTTTTTATAAAACAAAGTTTTCAGTAAAACAAAGAAAAAAATGGAGTGTGTATTGTTAGCTTATTTCATAGCTTTTTGTATCAATTAACTTCACTCGCCTGTAGAAGATGACTTGTTCGCTTCAGAGTAAAATAGTACTTTTAAGTTTAGTAAAACTTTAGATGATAAATCCAAAAATGACCTTGGTTGCATTCTATCAATTCAAAATTCAGTACAATCTGAGTTTATATCATATGATTCAGAGCCTGTATTGACCTATAAGAAATCGATTATGAAAAAAATAAATCATAATGTGTTTCTTAGATTTGCGTCAAGGTATCCTCTCAAAATTTTACTTTGTCTCTGACGCATTTATAATCCATTATATGCGTCATTTTGTACGCGAAATAGGCTTTTTTTAATGTACATATAACTCTCTACTTATTAAACTGACATGATTTAGTATACCAAAATATTAAAGCTGGTTAACCAAGCTTTCATTTGATATGTTTGGTGTTCTAAAAATCGCTATACTTTAAGAGATATAAGCAAATACGTACTCTCCCCCAAAAATTGATCTTTTGATATGAGAATATACGATTACCATATGGTACCTGTAGAGTATTACCTGGATAGAAAGAAAAAAGAAGGGAGAGAAGTGAGGCAAAATACTCTCTCCCTTCTCTTTCTATACAGGTAACACTCTACAGTTACCATATGGTAATCGTATATTCTCATATTAAAATGTCTTCCACCTGGACATGGACACTCGCCTCAGGGCACTCCTTGCTTGACCAATTGATGTTGGTATAGCTACATACTTGCCCGTTTGGGCTCCTTCCTTTGCCAGGGCATCGGCGTATTCATTACCCGTGATATTATTATGCCCTTTCACCCATCCCACGGTAATTTTATTATGGGATGACTCCAGGGCCAGTTTACACTTTGAAATGTCCGCGTTAAGAATTCTTCCAGGTCTAGTATTTAAGCTCTCAACTGCAGAGAAACAATCTGTTAGAATGAGAAGACTTTTGTTTTCAATCTTTTCCCGAGGTAGACTTCCAACAAGGTCCGAAATAGCCGTAACTTCAGCCTGAAACACACTATTTGTGTTATCGAGTCTGAAGAAACCATGGTTAATCACAGCATCACCATCTGCAATCAGCCACCCAGCTCGGTATGCCCATTTATTTTTGAGCCGTCGGTGTATCCAACCAGGTCGAAGTCCTCGATAGACGATTTATTTGCCAATGTATATCCACGTTGATTGGTCCACACCAACGAGCCATCGCAAGGTATTGGAATACCATTTTCTTGAAGAAAGTTATCCAAAGATCGGACATGTCCTTTAGATGACAAATCCGACCATGCCAGTAATTTGTCCTTCCTTATCCTCAGTCTAGTCAGACATGCATGCTCCATTATGAACAGATGAAGTGGTACTAGACCACATAAGACCTCCATAGTAGCCGTTGGGGTGGACCGCATGGCACCTGTAATGGACATAAGACCAAGCCTTTGAAGTTTACGGAAATTGTTAATCATTGACTGATTCTTCTGGAGTCTAGATGCAAAAACAACGGATCCATAACTTACAACCGACCTCACATAAACCTCATATATCCATTTGGATTTCAACAGACTTAGACCCCAATCAGTCCCAACGAAGGTTTTAAGAGCAAAAGTGTCCTTTTTGCTTTAGAGATGACATGTTTTATGTGGTTGTTCCAGTTGAGTTTTTCATCAATTATTAAGCCGAGATACTTGAAGGTTCTTACTTTTTCTATTTCGGACTTTCCAAGATAGAGGTGGACATTTGGTCCCTTTTTTCTCTTGGTAAAGATCATCAGCTTGGTTTTAGCTGTACTGAAGGTGATACTTCTCTTTTTAGACCATTCCAAAAGCCCATTAAGAGCATCTTGCATAAGACTGGCTAAGGTAGATCGATCGCTACCTCTAACACAAAGGGCTAGGTCATCAGCATATGCGACTTTGAAAATTGGTTTCTTGATAAGATCCACAGCTTCCTGAAAAGCAAGGTTCCACACCAAAGGGGAGAGGATACCTCCTTGTGGACATCCTCTGGTGGGTATTACAGAAACCTGCTCACCACCAAGGCTGGCAGTCACGGTTCTGCTTCTCAAAAGGTTTTCATACCACATTGTGATCACATTGTCTATTTTATACTTATTCATGGCACTAATCATGTGATCAAATCTGACACGGTCAAAAGCACCCTGAATGTCCAGAAAAACGACAATGGCCTCTTCTTTTGTGTGATAGCTACTCTCACAGCAGTCTACAAGGCAGCTTATAGCAGTATCCGTCGATTTTCCCTTGCAGAACGCATATTGGTTTTGCAGACCCAAATCACACTTTTCAAGGATTTTCCACTGAACCATACGTTCAAGGATTTTTAGGGCTACATTTGTGAGCGTGATCGGCCGGAAGGCCCTAGGATCACTATAGTCATTCTTTCCTTGCTTTGGAATAAAGACCACTTTGGATTCCCTCCACGGTTTTGGAGTGTATCCAGTGACCAGAATGGCGTTATACAATATGGCTAAACGCTCAAGAAGACAGTCTGGCGCATTCTTAATGGCCTGGACAGGGACTCGGTCAGGGCCCGGCTTTTATTCGATTTCAAACATTCGATAGAGCTTTTGACGAGATCCACATCGAAGTAGTGCGCATCGAGTTCATGGTTTTGAAGCCTTGAATTTATTTCGAGGGTGGCAGAGACAGGGTCAATAGATTCAGGGAAATGCTCACAGAGGAGAAGATTCAAACTGTCCTTTTCGTTGTGTTTGTCATCCATCACCCACACACGAACGTGTGAGTGATTTGCTCTGGTCTTCATCAGTCTAGATAGATCTTTTGGGCCTCCCAAGGTTGACACCCATTCTCTAAAGGCCTCACGTTTAGCTTTAATGATCATTGTTTTATATCGTTGTTTAGCCACCTTAAATTCCGCGGATCTCCCTTTACGCTCCAGATATTTTACTCTGCGTCTCTGCTCTCGTAGATCGTCATTCCACCAGGGATTTGCCTTTCTTAGTAAGCCAGATTTTACGCTACAACAACTCTATAATGCATCGAGTAGTTCCGTAGTTATACTATTGGCTTCTTTATCTATATCCTCCCGGCAATTTAAGCGAATCTGTGGTGTTGATTTTGTTTTTAATGCACTTTTGAAAGAGGTCCAATTAGCGTTTCTTATATTAATACTATGTGTAAAATATCTTGCTGCGTTATATAGAAAGAACAGATCCTATGATCAGAGCCTGAATAGTAGGCATCTGTTGTCCAGGACGACACAAAGTGATGACTCCAGAGATTAGTAATAGTGAGATCGATAATCGACTCTCCCATTCCTCCCACGAACGTGGGAACACAGCCCACATTTTGCAGGCTAAGATGAAGTTCGCTAAGAATTCTTCGAGCTTCTCACCACGACGGTTTGTGGTTTTATCTCTCCATAAAGTGCTTCTTACATTAAAGTCCCCACCGATTAGAAGAGGCCTGTGAGTTAGATTGCAATATTCAACTAGAGGTCTAATCATAGTGCTCGGATCTTCTGTAGTAATATCGGAGTAATAACTAGCTATAATTAGGTTTTTACGATTGATTGTTTTGATTGAGCACACTGTGAGGTCTTTTGAGCAGAATTTCGGAATTTGGGATTATGATATCCGGAGACGTAAAGATTACTGCTCTCGGCTTGGCTTTGTCACTGACAAAAGTTGACATACCTGCAATTTTACTACGTCCACTCCGCCTCGACCTAGGGGAGGCTCAGTTGCAAGAACAAGACAACTTTCATTGCCTAGAAGTCTCTGACCTAGCTCTGCTGAGCATGTCAACCTCTTACCCATATTAATTTGGGTGCACTTCAATGAGGTATAGTTGAGGTCATTTTTTGTCAGCATATTTGTTTCAGTACTGGAAGCCATCGAGTTAAATCACAGAGTTATCATATCAGAGGCAAATCTCCACATGTAAGGTTAGCTCCATGGCAGTAGGAAGGGCACAAGTAGACAGGAACAGAGTATAAAAGTGAACGAAAAGGACAAGAAGACAAGCTAGAGAGCATCATGTGGAGATAAATATTAGTATGTTAGGTTCAGTTTGGTGCGCTTACTGCTTTCCGTACCCGGACTGTGAGGGAATCTTTTGGTGTTCTTCTGCCCAGTCTTCTTTGTAGAATGGCAGTAGCTCTAGTCATCACTTTGGTCCAATCGTCCCTGTAAGGATATGAGAGATCGCCCGCGAACTCTCAACATCGTAGCATGTATGCGTGACGTCATCATTCTTCTTTTCCTTTTGTTTCTATTGTTTTCTATATTTTAGTCAGTTCTTATCTCCGTCTTAAGCGAGTAACACGCGTATTCAATAAATAGATTATTAATACTAATCCGTGTCTCATTCAATCGGGTAACCTCACATGGCGCAGTCGTAAAAGGCTTGGTCGAGGACCTCATCGTAACTCTCACCAAGAAGAACCCTCCCCCACGGAATCGTAACCCCACAACTCATCCACTCACAGATTGAGACACAACCACACATCATCTGACGCTAAAATGGTCAGGAAAAACGCGAGGAAGAACTCAAGCACCAATGCCGAAGCCCCCACGACACTCACGGGACACAGGGAGATCGTCACGCCAGCTGGCACTCCTTTACGCGCTTCATCGGACAGGATCTTCGACGACAAATACTCGCCCGAAGTAAAGCAAGAGGACACGACGGAGGAACTCCGTAATGAACTTTGGACTGCTATGGACCGAGGCCACATGAGCATCAAAGCTGATGTCCAGGCCCAAATGGCGATACTCTCAGAAAACCTCTTAGCGGAGATGCGGACTCTACTCACACAGAGGACCCTTGCAGACCAATAACTGCTACTGCGGAGACACATCAAACATTGCCGTTAACCACCTCCTCGCAAACGGTTCCAGCCAGCATCACAGATCCCGCTCCTCCACAGGAAACGCCTCAGGAGGGGATCCATAGTTCATCGTCGCTTCGGACATCCCCAACTACACAGAAGCACAGCTCTTTCCAAACCCACACAGCCCCTTGCAAAGGACAAACACCACCGCTTCAGCACCCAGGACCTTCCGAACAACCGACATTGGAAGACTTCCTGACACGGCAAACTTTCGTCAGTTTCGTCACTGGCGCGAAAACTGGATAGCCACATCTAGGGCCCAGAATTTGCTTCATTCTCTCACGAACAGCAAATCTGGACGTTCCTTAGCACTCTTGGTTCTCATGGAAAGCAAATTCTTGAATATTCTTTCGGAGTCGACTTTGAATCCCAAACATCACCGTCAACACTTTGATTGAATATCTGCACAACTACTTCCGTGAGAAATCCAGCAAAGTCGTTGCTGAAGTGAATTTCATCAAACGAAAACAACAGCCTGGAGAATCCTTTGACAAGTTTTGGTTTTCGCTGAAAGACATGGCGGATGAAGCGGAATTATGCAAACATTGTCGTGACGCACAGATCGTCAGGCAAATTGTAATCGGCGTACGCGACAACGATACGAGGGTCACACTGGAAGAAGAGTCAACGTTCCCCACCTGGATAGAGCAATCGCGATCTGTAGAGCCAAAGAGTCGGCTAACAGATCCTCCTCCAAGCTCTCCAACGTAGAAATTCAGAACGTTCAGGCCACACCGGACCAAGATCCAGACCTACCAGTCGAATCCGCTCCTATGTCAACCGCTCCTCATCAAAGACGAACGGAGTTAACGCATGCAGAAACTGTGGCAAACACATGCAGCCAGCAAAAATGCATGTCCCGCAAATGGTCAGAGCTGCAATAGCTGTAACAAGAAGGGACACTATTCATCCATGTGTCGCAGCTCCAAGGTGTCGTCCGTATACGTGGCTAACGTGGACAAAGTCTCGAGTTCCCCCAAGTTCTGTGAACTCAGGTCCATTACCGCAAAATTTTATTCCATGAACGGAACATCTCTGGGAACCCTCAAGCGCGTCCTTCCAGACAGTGGCGCATCAGCTAAGCTCATGGGGAAACAAGACGCGGAACGCTTAGGGTTGGACATTAGCAACCTTTAAAAAGCCAGAGGGACAGCTCACAGCAGCGAACAATCTCAGCATCGACATCATCATGGCGAAATCACTTTACAAATTGAGTTTCATGATATCAGGACTTAATCACGTTCCAGGTTTCCAGCGAATACCGAGGCACACTCCTCAGCCTCGAGGACATCCATCGTCTTAGGAATAATCCACCCTGACTTTCCGGCCCCAATAACAGCAAAGAAGGACAAACGTACGATACTTCACGTCAACGGCGACACGTTTGAGTCCATTCCGGCTGAAACACCTTCCTTTCATAAAGGTACCAACCGAAAGCATTCACCAGAACGTATCCAAGGTCGG
>CP045890.1:21314133-21351827 GCA_013387185.1 Caligus rogercresseyi
AGCTACACTGGCCAACAGCCAAAAATTTAGGTCGGACTAATTTTCACTAATTCTTATAGAGTTTTATCCACTGATTCCGAATATGGTATTCATTTTTCAAGTTAGTGATAAATTCAGAGCTAAATGGATTTCAAATTTTCAGCACTTTTTCGATTCAGAGCCATTATTGACATACAAGGACTGAAGTATAGACAAAATAAATAGCAATGATTTGATAGAGCTTAGATCAAAGTACTCATTTCAATTTTTACTTCGTCTCTGGCACATTTAAACTTTAAAATATATGTCATTTTGTACGAAAAATGAAGGGTTTTTCTTAGAGACTCACTGTTCCTCACTGCTCCTCACTCAAAGGTCTTACATGATTAAAATTGATATGAATATGAAGAAAAAATATCAAGCTTTAATTTGATATGCTTAATATTCCATAAAATGCCTTATTTTAATCAAAATTAGCAAATGAATATTTTTTAAATCCTCTCCATTTTGCCCTTTTTTAGAGAAATTCATAAGTCACCAGTGAGATAGAAACAGAGAGAGAAACTGACGTCACAACGTATGTAAACAAAAGAGTAATTTTCCTTCTTTCATTGGAATTTGAGTGTTTTTCCCGGAAATCTTCCGAGGATCCAGGATTCCTAATGAGTGGCCTGCCGGCTGTGCCGTCGTACACAACATTTGTGAGAAGAATTCATCGTGACACAGCCTCGGATCAAGCATGGAGCAAGGAGTGGAAGCTTAGGAGGACATGACTCCCCAGAGGGTGCTTAGCCTATTCTCTTTGCATCAAAGAGGATGATGAGTCGGAGACAGACAGACAGACCCCAAGGACATTACCCCCCTCCCTCTCTTCCTTAAGGCTGGTTGGCTGGCTCATTCCGTCTGCTCAAAGAAGATGACGTGTCGGGCACCCCGGAGGGAGGAATGGACTCCCGTGAGAGAGAGAGAGAGAGTCATTGCCTTTGTCCTGTCTACCTACTAGCCTATTCTATCGGGGAGTCTCCTTTTCAAGTGAATCCATCGTTTTTTGCAGCAGAAAAATGAATTACTTACGTTTTCGTTTGCAAAATTCACCTTTTATTAACTATGCAAAAGATACAGCGGGACGACCTCCCTTCCAGTCACCCACCCACGTCCTTCAAACTCATAGCCGCCGCCCCGAGGAGCCCAAGAGTGTACTTCCAAGATAAAAACAAGACATCCAACAACACAATCCTTTCAACAGCACAAATCACAATGATACACATAATTCATTTATGAAACGCGCAGTTGTCTGCCCACCGATCCGTCGCCGTCCTTTATTCCGGGGGGGGGGGGGGTCCACCTGCCCTACATCCTCTCATACTGAAACAGAGCACCATTTCAACAGTAGCCGCCGGGCATGCCATGAAGATACCACACAAGCGACCCTGCATGGACCTGGGGAGAGACTCCCATCCCCCACACACTCTAGAAGGCGGACCAAACACCACCACGCCCTCGCCTGCATTGGCCTCACTCTTCACGTCACTCTAAAACCATTCTTGGGAACTAAGCAAAGACTTTCCAACACTCTCAGGTGGAAGCCATCTCCCCCATGGGGCCCGAGTCCTCTACGGAGCGCTAAGGCATCCGCTCCACCAAGGACGACCTCCTCCAGATGATTTAAAAGTGGACAGGGACATCGCAAAGGCCGAGTCACAAATCGTCAATCTAACCCTTCCCAATAAGCATTCCATTTACATTATGCCCTCCGGGAACAACGCCTGGCACCCGACGGGCCATCTGCTAGAGACAGACATCAAGCAACTTTAAGAACAGAAGCTGGAGAACTAGATGCATTCCTACGCTGTAATTGTGACAGGATTTTGGAAAGTTCTTTACACTACGTGTTGTCCACCCAGCCCCCGCAGGACCTAGCCTTAGCCACGGAGCTGAAATGAGCTAGTCTTTAAAGAAATAGCAATCGTACAAGAACTGTTACAATTATCTTCTAATCATTGGGACAGCAAATTTAAAACCTGATTGTCGCTCATTGAACTTGTTTTGATATGTAAGGTGCATGAAAATAAAAAGGAATTAATTACATTGTAAACATTCTTTTAACTTATAGATTGTTGCCTAGATTTCAACATATTTAGTGGTTTTGCACTGCTGAATCCCAAATGCCTTCGGATCTGGATGGCAGTATGGTGAGGATTTGATGTAATTTTATACCAAAGTTTTACTAAATATATATCAGTTAAAAAGAATTATCAAATCGTATGAAGCCCTTTAACAAAAATGATTATTTGATAGAACTTTTACATTTGTATACATTGTTTGTCATTTGTCAAGCCCTCATTTGCTTTTCTTTTAGATGTTCTAATCGGTTGTTATTAATTTTTAATATGTGCTGAAAGGCTTATCAGGCGGGGATTTTTTAAACTAAAATGCTCAATGATGTCAAAGTACGTAATTCCTCTTCTACGTTTATATGTACATATATTATGTGATGTAAATTTTTGAGCCTGAATAAAAAAAACAATAAATTACTCAGTAAACTATTTATTTTTAATTCTTGATAGTGGCTTAGATTTCAACAACTTATTTAGAAGTTTTGCACTGCTTAATCAGGAAATGATATCCGTTATCTTCATCAGGTCAGGTTTAATGCTAAATTGATTTTAAAGAGCCATTTTGTGACAAAAATTCATAACATTTTGTTTATTATCAGCTGACTTTTCATGTGTATCCTATATTTTAAAATAAGAAAAAATGATATTTCAACAACATATATTTAATTATCTGATTGTATATTTTAAACTGAATTATGTCCATTAAAAATTATAAATACGTGTAAATTGCATGTTGCCATTTTTTAGCACCGGAAAATAAGTATGATAATAATTTAGTTGAGTTAAATAATTTAAGTGTTCCTATAAAATATAAGAATAGATAATATTTTTGAATCGAACTAGATCATTTAATTCATTTGGGAAGATGGATGTGGAGTATCATCTTCAAAAACCATTTCTTCTTCTTCAGGTTCTTCAAAACTTGAGGCATCTTCGTCACTAATGTTAGGAGTTATTCGAAGATAGGCACTGGAATTTCTTCACTGTGGGCTACAGGACGGCGTGCTGATAGAACATCAGGATATTTGAGGCTGTCCCGCTTCTTTCTGTTCATCCCACTCAAATCAATAGCGCAAAAGTAGCAGTATGTGATATGGTTTGTTGGCTCCTTACAAACCATGGGAATTCCAAAGTTCAGACTTTTCTCGCCATTTGTCCATCGACGTAGAGTTTCGGTGCATGCCGCTGTATCTTTTGCATAGTTAATAAAAGGTGAATTTTGCAAACGAAAACGTAAGTAATTCATTTTTCTGCTGCAAAAAACGATGGATTCACTTGAAAAGGAGACTCCCCGATAGAATAGGCTAGTAGGTAGACAGGACAAAGGCAATGACTCTCTCTCTCTCTCACGGGAGTCCATTCCTCCCTCCGGGGTGCCCGACACGTCATCTTCTTTGAGCAGACGGAATGAGCCAGCCAACCAGCCTTAAGGAAGAGAGAGGGGGGGTAATGTCCTTGAGGGTCTGTCTGTCTGTCTCCGACTCATCATCCTCTTTGATGCAAAGAGAATAGGCTAAGCACCCTCTGGGGAGTCATGTCCTCCTAAGCTTCCACTCCTTGCTCCATGCTTGATCCGAGGCCGTGTCACGATGAATTCTTCTCACAAATATTGTGTACGACGGCACAGCCGGCAGGCCACTATTAGGAATCCTGGATCCTCGGAAGATTTCCGGGAAAAAACACTCAAATTCCAATGAAAGAAGGAAAATTACTCTTTATTGTTTACATACGTCGTGACGTCAGTTTCTCTCTGTTTCTATCTCACTGGGTGACTTATAAATTTCTCTAAAAAAGGGCAAAATGGAGAGGATTTAAAAAATATTCATTTGCTAATTTTGATTAAATAAGGCCTTTTATGGAATATTAAGCATATCAAATTAAAGCTTGATATTTTTTCTTCATATTCATATCAATTTTTAATCATGTAAGACCTTTGAGTGAGGAGCAGTGAGGAACAGTGAGTCTATAAGAAAAACCCTTCATTTTTCGTACAAAATGACATATATTTTAAAGTTTAAATGTGCCAGAGACGAAGTAAAAATTGAAATGAGTACTTTGATCTAAGCTCTATCAAATCATTGCTATTTATTTTGTCTATACTTCAGTCCTTGTATGTCAATAATGGCTCTGAATCGAAAAAGTGCTGAAAAATTTGAAATCCATTTAGCTCTGAATTTATCACTAACTTTGAAAAATGAATACCATATTCGGAATCAGTGGATAAAACTCTATAAGAATTAGGGAAAATTAGTCCGACCTAAATTGGCTGTTGGCCAGTGAGCTATCAGCTCGCATCTCATCTATATTTGTATATAAAATCCCGCAACAATGGTAAATATTTACCAAACCTATAAAAAATTTGTCATATAGAAAACGGTTATTTTTTTTTTTTCATTTGCTATAATCAGTGTTGTTCCCTAACGCGCGTGCGAGTAATATATTGCTTAGTTATATTACTGCGATTAACTGGAGAGAACAAACATATTACATATTACTTTCAAGTAATAACTAATATCTAATGTCCTAGTTACATATTACATTTGTGAAAAAATATTTTCGACAGGCATTTTTGATGAAAATTAATGAACTGTGAATGTATATGACGTCACCCAGTGGACATAATCCTGCTTATTAATAAAATTAAAAATGCACGTTAATCTTGATATTTAAGACAGGGAATTCCATTAGACACAAACACACAACACCCTTTTCGTTATTTATGGAGGATTTCATCGTAAAGAAAATAAGTTCCTCAAAGCCCTCGGGCCCCGAATGTCAATTGAGGCTTTTAAGATTGAAACCCACCGCCAACCCTAATTAGGAATGAGAAAAACCCTAATTACAATCTCATACACCCCTAGCCCTCGGGTCCCGCCTGCTGATATAGGCTTTTATTTAGGGTTGAAACCCACCGCCAACTCTGGTTAGGTATAAAAGGAGTCCTTACTTTCACTATCATACACCCCAAGCCCTCGGTTCCGCCTGCTGATATAGGCTTTTATTTAGGGTTGAAACCCACTGCCAACTCAGGTTAGTATAAAAGGAGTCCTTACTTTCAATCTCATACACCCTAAGCCCTCGGGTCCCGACATCGACTTCAATCGACATGCGGGGCCCGAGGGCTTGGGCTGGATAATTTAACCTATGCCTCTCATAATGTCAGATTATTATAAAAATGCAAACTAGGTTTGGTGATGATTGTTTCCTGTTTGAATTGCCTTTACTTTTAATGCTCAAAAACGTAATATCTAATATAAGTAGTATATTACTTTTGAGAAGTAATAACTAATATTTATTTTTTAATACTACCCAGTAAAAAGTATTATATTAAATACTACTTTCAAAGTAATATTCGACCAACACTGGTTATAATTAGAGAGCGGGAAAAATGTGAATCACATACAAAATATTTTTCACATATTTTCCATTTTTTTACAAATAAAAACATTTTTTTTGGAAATTTAAGAAAAAGCTCAATTTTCTTCATAATATCCATGAAATAAACACTTTTTTTTTTTTTTTTTTTTTGCCTATATGGTTCGATAGAATTGCATCCGAAAGGATATAAATAAGCATTATAGCGTTATAATTAGTCTATCGAACCTAGGATCTTATCATGAGGTAGACCAAAAATGACCATCCCCTCTCGGGATTCGAACCTTCGCCCCCAACATTGAGAGTTGAACACGCCTTAACATGCACGGATATCGAGCTCCCTTTTTTTTTTTTTAGAAAATTGTTAAACTTATTTTCATGACTACTTTCATCAGTTTTATAATTTTTCCTTCATTCCCTTCTTTTGTTGATTTTTGGAGGGAAATAATGGACGTCTAACTTATGGCACTATTGAATAAATATAATTCTAGTGAGGCTTTTGTCCAATCCACGTTTTCCCTATAAAAAGGAAGAAAAATGCTTATTCCATATTATTTTATTGATATCAATCATTGTTATTGTGCTGGACTCCATCACTAAGTCTGACATCTACTAGACACAAGGTAAGGAAAACTTTATAAATAGAGCTTTGGTGGTACTCAAATCCCGGGCTGCTAAGGTACTTCAATTCAATATAAAAAAGCAACTTACACCCTATCCGTTAACAGCAAATTTGTATGTAGATTTCATCGTTTTTACTCTTTTTTGGCTAGAATCATCACAAAATCCTTTCTTTCTCTCGCTCCAGATAGTTATATTCATTTTCATTCATGGAAGGCCTCAACAAATCCTCATTCCAATAGCCCTTTTATTGATCCACAATGTTTAACTCAATTTTTTGAAGCTTCTGACTCAAACACCATGGCTAGGATCGTCAATGATACTCTCAGAATGATTGATTCTCAGTTTTAAGCAAGCTTGTGACCAATTATGACCAGATAGCAGAGCTGCGACTACCGAATGTAAATTGGTATTTAGAACTGGAAGCGTTACCTGGTGTGAAGAAGTTGAACTTTGCAAAATAAATAAACAACTCCGGAGCTGAAAGCGCATATAATATCGGACTACGACTAACAAAAGACAGTTAAGGAAATAATTTGTTTGCCTTCCATTTCCTTCTAAATCCGAGTGTTTATATGATTTATATAAAATAACATGTATTAAATTTAAAATGATCTCTACAAAAATATAACCAATTATGTACTTAATTGTATTTTGTTATAAATTGTCCGATACTAACGATACCGACGATACTTCTATCGTCATCTCGGCTCCCTCCTGGGAACAGGTCGACTTCGCTATGGGCTCGGCATCGAAAGCGTATTCAAATATCAATGGACTCCACCTAACGTTAGGAAACCCAAGCCTTACGTTTGGGTGCTCCAGACACTCCTTCGACATGCTACACTCGACCCTCTGGGGTAACTGTTAGCAGGACCTGATATTTGGCCCCACCACGAAAAAAATATTCAGAATGTCGGTAGAAGAATCGGAGTCATCCGCCGGCTCTACATCAAGGTATCGCGAGGGACACTGCTGACCGATATAGCTAGAGCCATAGTTATCGGGAAACTTCAGATGTCTGATTGGGTTGATCATACAACAACAACAAATAAATGCATATGAAGAAGTCACAGAGCAGATACATAAATAAATTTCTCTTTTTTTCTTATCAACCCCACCGAATCCCAGCTCTTCCAGATAGGGAACCTGGATCCGCACAGCTGTTTGGAATGGTCATAATTTCGAGCAAGTCAAAGCAGTTGTGGATATTTTTGACCCTGACGATGCCAATCTATATTCAATAGTCAGCGGGTTCTTAAAATGAATAGCATCCTAGATTTATTGCAAGTCATTTATCGTTTCTGCCAGATTAAATTATCAGCCTGGAGACTGCAGGAATTACACTCGAAGATGGACTCAAATCTTTGAAGATGCTGAGGAAAGGATCCACAAGATTCAAGGTGACGCCGGAGAGGTTTTTGAAACTAAGTTCGATTACGTTGTAAAGAAAAATCCTGCCCTGCCAGCATTGAGACAGGTACGAGATGTGCTGTTAGTAAGCCTGGAGCTGCTCTTCCAGATGGGACGAGCCCAATGGATGGAGCTATTCTAAAATACTGTCCCATTACCTCGGTAGATGTTGAGAGATCATTTTTGAGGTTGAAAATTTTTTATTCGACCGTCGCCAAATCTTCACCGAGAAAAATTTGGCAGAGATTATTGTATGTCACTGTTTTTATGAAAAAATAAATTCACATTAAATCAAATTTAGAGTCTACATAATTAACATTTTTTAATATATTTTTTAACATTATTGCTCATTTTGGGTAACATTATAAAACATTTTTTGGCAAAATCATCATATTTTTTTCCGCTCTCTAGTTATAATATATCGTAAAAAAGATTTTTACTAATAAATCATTATTTAAACATGATTTTCAAGGGTCTCAACTATGAATATATGATCTCTTTTGCAGAATTTTTAAAAATTCAAGAAGCTTGTGCATGATTTTGAAATTGACCAAATTAACTACTTTTCACTAGTCTTGAATTCATACCAGGAATGCAAATAATTTGATTGACCATTTTTTTTATCTTTAATTCATCATTAAAAATATTAATTTCTTCTAACTTAAAATACTTACGGAGAATCGTATTTAAATATGGTACTCATCATAAAGTGAAGTTTAAAAAACCCTAAAAAATATAGAAAAAATCTAGATGCGCCACAGAAAAAGTAAGGCCAGATTCGGATTCAGTATGTCTTATTTTAGTTATCCATGCACATTTCTTTCAAACAAGGGAGATTGACCAAAATTTGTTGTCCCGTGTAATTCCTGTTTTATAATGTTTCTCAATTTAATTGATCGCTGAAAGGTCTAACCTTCATATCATAACGTATATCGGATCGTATTTCTAATTATGGCTCATCAATCGCTCATCAATAATTTAGGCATAGATAACTATGTAATATAGGTATAATGTGATAAAGCGGGATTACAAGGGTATATCTGCGCTATTTATAAAATACAACATAAATACCGGAATTTGGTTAATGTTTAATTATTTCCATCTATCCATCTCTTTTTCAGTGGCTTTATGACGTTATCTCTTGGCTTTTTCGGCGTGGATGATTTACCCAAGACATACCAAACCCTTGATTCCGAGTATTTTGATGAAGCAATCGACTACCTCATCTCCCGTGAGGATGTTCTCTCTGAAAATGGAATAGGGGTAATTGGCATATCCAAAGGAGGGGATCTTGCTCAGTCCCTGGCATGTTTACGGCCCGATGCCGTGGGGGCAGTCTGCATTCAAAATGGTGCATGCACACCGGTACTTTGCCCTCTTACCAAAAACGGTGAGCCCCTGGGATCTCCTGCTGAGTTGGACTATGAAGGCTTGTCTATGAGAGAAGATGGTGCTGTGGACATTTCAAAAATCGTTCTGGTTCCTGAAATAGACTCTGAACGCGTACGTAGCCAAAGTTGAATCGAAAAATATTGAAATTATTGAAAAATAACGAATATGAGAAGAGAATTTACATTCATTTGACGCGAAACTTATTTTAAATGTACTTTTGGTTCAGACCAGGTGAAAGGTAGGTTATTCTTGAATATGGATATTGTTCAGAAAATTTAGTGCGGACGATACACCAAGCACTATAGGGAATCAAACAAAATAGCAGTATAGTAAGTATTCTTTCTATGAAGAGGATCGTTTAAGTTATTGGGCGAGTGAGCGGGGAGTCAAAACTTGCCAATGAGTTGACTGTTGTTTTACTTGTAGGTCTATGTCAGGAACTGAAAATAAGTTTTGCCCTGTGCTATTCCAGCAAATTTGCCAACTGTTAATGAATATGCAATTCATTTTGCAGAAATCATCACTTCCCATAATCATAAATCATGCGATGGGTGGCGTGTTTCAGTAGGTTTTTATATTTAAATTAGAACATTATCAGTATTGGTCAAATAAATTTCCCGCCTGTAGGACCGAAATGCCGATTATTGGTATTCCTAGCTCTGATTAGTACAATATTTTTTTCAGTTTTGTTTAGAAACAGTAGTTATGCTTAGTGAGATCTGGAGCTCTGTATGCATGAGAATAGTATATCCGCACGAAGTTTTTTCATGGCTATTCCATAAATAACTTAACATGAGTTACAACTTAAATTTATGTGAAATTCCAAATACAGTCAAACCTTATTAGGTGACCATTTGTCTATAGCGGTATTTTGTCCCCCATAGTGGCGGCCCCTCAAATTGTCCCCGCAGAAGTAAAATTACGTACTAAAAACCTTCTATGATTAGCGGCAGACTTGTTGATTTATCGCTAATTTGTTGTCCATTTTCGCGAATGATGAACGACGAACGACAAAGTCTTTGACGAACGATAAGGAAAATTCCTTGTCGTTCGTTTTGGCGCCAAAAAAGAGTTTTCGCGAACGCCAATATGTCTGATTAGCCGTCAGCTGTGCCTAACGGTCAATTTTTGGGTCCCCTTGATCGGACACAGTTGACAGGCTTGACCATATGTTTTCATATTTCTTTTTAGAATATCCCCATTGAGAATTTCCCCGGGAACGTCCTTTGGATTGTAGGTGAAGACGATAAAAACTTTCAGAGTTTGGCCTTTGCACAAAACGCCGAGGCTCGAGTTCGCCGCGCCGCTAAGCACAACTTCCGACTCTCTATTCACCCAGGAATGGGGCATTTCGTTCGCCTGCCATTCACGCCCCTAACGACCCATGCACCCCATCCCCTGGTGCCAAAAGGTAATAATAGGTGAAAATAAACATTAGATACACGGCTTTAGGTGTCGACTGAATACTATTATAATTTTCAATCTAGTGTTGGTTTGAAATTCAGGCATGTGTAATTAATTCAATTGGAATACTATGATTATTCAAATATCTTTTTGAAATGATTCACTTGGTAGTTAAGTAAAAAGAGACAAAATAATATCTAGTAAATAAGACTCACACCCGGGAGCACCACAGGTATAGGACATTTATAATAATGATTGTATGGTACTTCTCTTTCACTCACTAAAAACCCATTTTTTTAAAGCTGACAATTCATTTTGTTTATTTTTGTACCTACTATTGTCAGAATAAAGATCTATTTATCGTCATAGAAGAAAACAAGCTCAGAGTTCATTTACTTAACTCATATATTGGAATAGTCTATTCAAAGAGTTCGTAGTTGACAAGTATCGAAGCTCATGAGAAGAGACACTAAATGGGTGATATTCTCTTGGAAGATTTTCATATATCTCTGAGTTGATTTTCATACCTCAGTAGCCATGAGTGTAGTGATGTCTTTTTTCATCATGTCAATTGTTCTTAATTATTATTTAGGATCCTTTTCTTTCAAATAATCACGTTCTAGATAAAAAGTCTCTCTGTATCTTTATCAATATTGAATTTAAGTAGTTTTTAATTTATACTTTACTAATAGATCTATGGAATTCTAGAACCCGAGAAATCATTTGATGCATGGGTTCTATGATACATCGTAGAATTATAATAATATAATTAATTCGAGATTCTTTTTCGATGGGATGGGAAGACGGAATAATAAAAACAGATATGGAGAATTTTTTTAAAATAACTTTTATTCAGTTCAGTCTCATAATGAAATTATGGTTCTAACATTAAGAATGGTTTTTTTATTACAATCATTAAGAACCAAAAAAAAATTATTACCATATAATTAATCAAAAATAACGTTTTTAGTATGACATCGTTGCGATATTTTAATTAACATTGATGTGATTCTTTATAAATATTAATGTATTTTTTTAATTTAATTGGAGGGTTATTTTTCATAAAGGTTAGTTTTGTTATTAATGAGCTTGTGGTGTATTTTTTGCAAATGTGATTTTTGATTCGATTAATATGAAGGAGAGCTTGTATTTTCGAATAAAGCTCTACAGAAAAAATAGCCGTTTACATTATGAAATAAATTATCACTTCACTTGCGACCGTTGAGGATTGAACATCAGTTAGGATATAAGAAATTAATCCTTTAAAATATTAATTAGTTTTTCTCATCTCGATCCTTGAAATTCATTTCGGCTCATGAAATTTGGAAATCCTTTGAATTGATATATAAAATTTTGTATATAATTATAAAATAAATAAAGCAACTGCACATACTTGAAAAAAGGATATACATTTGGTTTCATCACTTCTCTCGATTAATAGATCATCACTCTGACACTTAAGCTTACAAAAAGAATGAAAGCAGTATTACTAAATGAAAAAATCATTTTTATTTTTTAAGTTTGCGAGGACAACAACCCTTAATACATCCCTAATTACATATGTGCCTACAAGTGTACGCACGCAGGAAAAACAGCGGTTCCTCCATATTATTAGCCAAATAAATTTAAACTTTATCGTTCATATATATCAAATAATATATGAACAAACGAATGTGTATACTTATCATATTTATTTTACCTTATACAGGAATGCTCGTTTACTTTGGTGGGAGTCAATTAGAACAAATCGTGGGACAAGAGGCATCCTGGCAGGAGAAAATTCAATTCTTTATGGATTCACTTCTTTGAATGTTCTCTCTGATTTAAATACATCATTATGTCATTTAAAAATTATTTTACAATGGGATATAGGTAACTCATCGGGATTATAAGTTTGTGGAGACACTTTATTTTGGTTGGGTGGAAATAAAAACTCATATTATGAATTTAATTATGGCTAACCCTTTTACCGACCTGAGATAAAAAGATAAAAATCAGCTGACGTTAGAGATCAAAGAACATATAATATAACTAGAAGGTCAACACTTCTGCCCAAGGAAAAAAAGGTAAGAATAGATGGAGCAAAGAAAAATATCTTCTAAAATTTGTAGTGAAGCTACGTATGTAATAAAATTATGTTCTGACGATTAAAATAAATTGATAATTTCGTTATCCATGATGAATGATTGATTTAAGTATATTTTTATTATGATATACCCATAACGACCTTGTCATGAACATGATTTATACATATATAAGTTAATTTTCTTAGATTATTATCAACATCTTGGAAGCTTTAAATAGAAAGAAAATATGCCAAATAAATAATAATGCATTATATTATTTTTAAACTCCCAGTCAAAGGAAATAACATTTTTAAAGTTTGAGGCAAGACTTTTATTTTCTTTGGATTGTTTTCAAGTATTTGTTGTTAAGTTTTTATATTTCTACCTAAAAATTATCGGTTTAGTCTAATAAAAAGGCTTTATTAGCTTTTAGGGTGAGCTTGATTCTCTACATATAAGCAAAATGCATCATATAGCCTTTTTGGGTTCTTTTAACATTGAGGTTCTAACATATTTGATAATTGAAGAATTATATTCTTTTTTTTAGGGTTTTGTAGATTAGAACTAAAGGATATTGGGGGTTGTAACCCACCGCCAATGATGGACCCTCGAATTCTGCCCGTCACATTAATGGTATATTTGTGTTTTAACCCCACTGCCAGGGGCGGAGTGGCCAGCGGGAGTACCGGGACTATTCCCGGTGGGCCGCTGGCCTCAAGAAGCACAAACGGCCGTTGACAGCCTCCCAATGGCATATTGAGGCCTGTATAAGGCCGGGGAGGGCATAATTGTCCCGGTGGATAAATTCTTTCCACTCCGTTCCTGCCCACTGCCCATGGTTACTTGTGTTCCGCCGATCACACCAATGGTACATTGGAGTGTGTAACCCACACTTAATATGCTCTCAGGTTTCACATATTACAAATATAGCTGAATGGGTTTTAAAATTTGGCACTTTTCAAGAATATCTATCTAAGGGTTGAGGTTGAATGATAAGTTTTAAAGTTCCAATTGTAAAAGCTATCACCGTAAAAATAAGAACATGAAAAGAAGAAATAAGGGCCTTTCATGATTTTAGGGTGATATATATCGAAAGTTTATGATGCAAGTCATTTCCTTTTGGCGTTTATGAAATTTAAGTAATCGTTTGGGCGAATATATAGTCTAACTGATCCAGTCCTTTTTCTCTTTCTTTCCTAGGGAAAGAAACATATATATTTTGAATGCAATTTTTAATATGCTTGGAACTACTCTACGCTTTATGAATTTTTTATACGGCCAACAACTGTAGTGCAAAAATCCATCCATATTATGTTATGATTTTTTTATTTTCATACAATAAAACTCATTTTCGAAGATATATAATAACTAACCGGAAGTAGCCCAAACAAATACCGGAGGAAAAAAAATATTACAAAGCATTCTTGATTCTATTAAACCTCGACTCATGATGGAAAAGGTTTTTGGATTGAGACAAATTAATTTTCCAAAACACAATTTACTGTATACCTCTAAGTAATAGTGAACTGATTTTTTCTTCTAGTTATATAGATTTTTGGTAGATTTTTGCAATCAGCAATAGAAATTTCTACGGCGATAATTCGGTTTACTGTAATTCCTTCGTGATTAATTTTAGCGTCCACTCTTTCATTGCAAGCATTTTCATTGCACGCGTTTCTTCGTTTTCTTTTTCTTCGCAGGGTAATATTAGCGTTCGTCTTTTCGTTGTGGGTAATTTCATCGCAAGTAATTTCTTCGCAGAGTAATTTCTTCGCAAGTAATTTTTTCGCAGAGTAATTTCTTCGCAAGTTTCATTTTTGTGAAGGATTAAGTCGCAACTGTGTTTTCTATATGTATATATACAGGCTGATTCACTTAAATTGAGACTCATATATTACAAACTACATACAATCTTTGTATTAAATTTTACACAAATAATTTTTAAACAAAAATGATAGCACAATGTGTAATTTACAAAATGTATTTCATTAAATTTTCACATATCCTTCTTTGGCCTTCACTACAGCTTTGAACCTCCTCACGGTGGAGGCAACACAGGCAGGAATCTCTTCTCAGCTCAGACCATGACTGAGGGTGGCTTTTGCCTTCTGAAGAGAGTCCTCAGCTGCACGGGGATGTCTTCCTTTTTCAAGATAAAACCCGGTCATTCTGACTGTTGTGGGTGGCCTGGACCGTGAAAATCTTTGTCTGAGGAAGAGATTCCTGCCTGTGTTGCCTCCACCATGAGGAGGTTCAAAGCTGTAGTGAAGTCCAAAGGAGGATATGTGAAAATTTATTGAAATACATTTTGTAAATTACACATTGTGCTATCATTTTTGTTTAAAAATAATTTATGTAAGATTAAGACAAAGATTGTAGTTTGTAATATGTGAGTCTCAATTTAAGTGAATCACCCTGTATATGAATTGTTTTTTTGTATGTCATCAATGCAATGCTTATTCGTTCTGGTTTAAACCTATTTTAGCCTATGCATTAGGCATATCAAGGGGTCCTATATGGATCCATTTTTTACATATAAGCTGAGTATGAAATAATTGTTTACTCCCCAAGTATTGTTTTCGTTTACCAGATTCATTTGGACGATTTTTGACAGGAGAGCTTTGTATAGAATTGTACAATACTTTGATCGTAATGAAAACTAAATATCAAAGTAAATTGAAGTATATTGGATATTAGGATATACAATATAAACTAGTTGCTTTGTGCTACATAAGTAATCACTTCTATGGAAGAAGATGCCAACCAAGACAAAGTACCAAATAACTTGACATTCCGCCTCTTCCCTTGAGATGCACTAAATCTATGCCCAAGTGCTAGTTTATATAATACTAAAGACTGTTTAGTATTACATGGCTAGATGTATATTTACTTTAATTTTTTCGGGTTAGTGTTGTTCAGCATATCCAGTACGATCTTTTCCAATACGTATTAGGATATCACGTTAGGGGCCCCATAATATGGAACATATGTAGTCAGAATCCAATGTCGTTAAAGTCCTATATTTCACATTTCTAGTGGGAACTGCAGAACCTACATATGAGTCTTCTAAGAGGTTATACAATTAAGCTCAGTATTACTAAATACATCCCAACACTAATCAAACTTTGTCTTTTCCCACCGGTGTACATTTATGTTTCATTCATAAAATCAGTCTGTTTCCTATACTCCGTGATGCCTCTTCAATTCGTTAATAGCTCTAGGGGAAAAAATTGTTCGAAATTGTCATTCTTACATTAGAGAGAGATAAGTTGGTCAAAAAACTATATGGAGTGTGACCAATACTTTTCACTTTTCTGCCGTGCCCGAGTACACACCAACACGGACACAATTGTTAAAGTAGTCGGCCAACACGATTTCATACTCAGCTTATATGCAAAAAATTGATCCATATAGGACCCCTTATTGTGCCTAATGTATAGGCTAAAATAGGTTAAAACCAGAACGAATAAGCATTGCATTGATGACATACAAAAAAAAACAATTAATATATGGCACTATTTAAGAATTGGCTCCTATTCCAGGGACTCCTTTATTCACTTTAAAAGTCCATAGTGATAAAGGAGGCTATACTCAAGTAAAAGAGAGAGAAAAGAGGGAAGGAGAAGAAGAGAAAAAGTAAAGCGTTAAAGTAAAGTAGTGCAACAAGAAAATGTAAACAAAAAAATGATGGACAAACCATAGTTTATTTTTTATCAATAGGTGCCACTTAACCATTTAACATTTCATTCAAATGTTAAATAGATAAGCGGCACCTATTGTTAAAAAAATTAACTACGGTTTGTCCATATTTTTTTTGTTTACATTTGTTATTATTTTGAAACAGCTACTTCATCAAACACCCTCTAGCGCATATTAAAGAACTACGGTTGATCCATCTCCTTTTTGAAAAAAAAAGAAGGTTTTGTCTGGTAGCGTCACTTTACTTTAACGCTTTAAGAAAATATTCTCCTTGTAAAATATATCTCTGTGATCAGCTTAGGATGACGTAGTCCAAATTACTTTGTTTATTTTGAACACACAGAAACAACAAAACACTGTATCTCTGCTATTGAAGGGAATCAGCTCGCTATATCTTTATATCTCTATGGTATATACACCATAGAGATATAAAGATAAAGTCTTCATATCGCTATGATATACATACACTGTTAATTGATGATGAAAAATCAAAAGTCTTAACCGAAAAAAAGGTAGCATATGATGACGTATAAAACTAGATTCATGACGTCATATATATTTGTACAAGTACATGTGACTTTTTCATTCAAACTAACAAAACAAACGTGTTTCCACATCAAAATCCCTCTCCTTGATCGTATGTCAACTCTTCCTGTCTAAAACATGGGAAAGAAGTCCAAAATAGTGCCTCTCCTGAGGAGACCCACAAGAACTACAGTGTGGGAGCTCTTTCCTCCATCATTTCTACCAATTCCTCCAGCCTTCCCTTCGAGTCCTTGTTTAGTACGGATAAGAAACAAAAGGATGCGAGTCCGCCTCCTTCTCTTCCTCTCTCCGAGGTTCCACCGCCTAAAAAAGAGGATGAGGATGAACAAAATCAGACGAAAGGAGGTCCTCCCCTGCGGAGGATGCTCCTAGCTTGAGACGAAAGGTCCTCCAAGAGGACGCCAAGAAGTTTCAATTGGATCCCGAAAAGGAGAAAAGAACGGTTTTTATTGGAAACCTTGGGGTCCTTACGAAGAAAAAGGATCTGATGAAGCAATTCAAGGACTGTGGGTCCATTGAGAGCATTCGCTTCCGAGGCGCGGCCCGACCCGATGATAAAACCCTCAAGAAAGTAGCCATCATTAAAAAAATGAACCACGAGTCCCGTGATACATTCCTTGCCTACATCCGATTCAAAACCATGGATTCAGCCGCTGAAGCCATCAAATGAATGGTGTGGAATTCAACGGAAAGACATTGAGGTAATGTAAGCATGTATTTTGTAATAACCGACTACATAAAGCAATAGAAGATATCTTGAGTCTAAATGATAACTATTGAGAAAATTATAATTAAATAAAATGTCAAAAGAGAAATACAATTAACACATACTAGTTTTTAGTCTTTTTCGATCCAATAATAACAATACTGGTAATTAATAGCTTATCATTACAATTGGAAACTTAGGCTGTTTATTCTATAATCTGAAGTATATATATGTGTGTGTATATTTGGTAAAACACGGAAGAATCCGAAGATTCTCTTTATTATTACTATATGACTGAGTGTTTTTCATAATTAATTTAAATATATTGAACTACTTCATATCGAGTACCGTGGTGACGTAGTCATTTTCTTCATCACTTGGTTTATCCCGCCAACTATCTATGGGATGAAAATAACATTTTCGATTTTTTCAACCATTATGTTTTCGATCTCCTCCACATCACAACTAAGGAAGTCATTTTTTGATATTTCTATTGACTCTTTATTTATTTTAAGCATGAAATTCATTGTTTTCCAACCATTCTAAATAAAACACTTCAATTATGTCCTTTATTCTGAATAAAATCATAGCACAGATGCCATTTGTCTTTAATACTATATAATTTGTTAACATTTATGAAATGACGTTAAACGTGGAGGATTTTCCACAATAATACTGAGCTACATTGCCCATGAGAAATAGTATCAATAGACACCAACGTTCCCCTTTTGGGAACATCATTTTAAATATCAATTAAAAGTAATGAAAGTGTCACAATAAGGAAATTTAATTATTTATATTTTTTACACACTATGGCTTTAAAGTATACATAATAATATTTATTACCATACTTTTTCTCTTCCAAAAAAACACTAGTTTCATATTAGATAAACTCGCTTTCATCAAAGCTCTTAAACAAGACTTTCATTAAATAACAAGTAATATATATTTTGATCTTCTGTCTTTATTCAATCATATAAATTTGATCAATATAAATTATATTAATTATTAAGCGCTATATAATACTTGTTTATTCTAAAAATGGGAACGTTGGCGGGTAAAGGGATAAGCATCGAGGTAGAGCAACTCGTTAAAAAGTGTTATGACCAGTAAATGATAAAAATGACCTTATTACTTAATTTTAAGTATATTTAATGACAAAATTAACATTTTATTAAGAATGGTTTGAAGAATAATATTTTACTTTTTAGTTGCCATCGCTTAGGAGTCTCAATTACAAAGTAAAATTTGCTGTCAGATGCTTCATATCTTGACTCCGAAGCAAGGTTATGGATATTTAAACTAGAGGATGAAGAAGAGTATGGGGAATAATTAAATAGGTAATCGATCAGGATAACACTAATTTTATCTCAAGTTTTTTATTCAATATAAGATGATGATGGTAAAATATGTAAACCTTATAGTTATTTGCAGTTGTTACACTACACCTACAACAAACCCTCTTTAATGGCCAAGAAATGCTCAATACAAACCCTGGAGTGATTAACAACTGAGTGTCGAAATAATTTTGAATGCCTTATGCCAGCCATTTGGTTTAGTTCTTAGTATATTTATTATGTAGGCTCGTACTAAAAGTTTTATAATCTGAATATTTTTGCTCTGGTTGTTCTAACAATAATAAAATTTTCCGTCAATTTATTTTTTTGCCTAAGCCAAAATTGATAAATTAATTTCCTCGACCTAACAAATCACTGAATACACAATGAACTCAATAAAAGCTTCAAAGACAAATATTCAACACAGAAAATGAACCAAAAGGAAAGCCAGCTTATATTAAGTTATGACGAGATTAAAACAACCCAAGTATAAATGTTATTGAAGTCGATCAACAGTGTAGAGAATAAAGGAATTGTTGTAGGTACTTGAGGAGGATAAGTCTGTATACCAAATCTTAAGGAATATAAAAAGGGAGAAAAGCTAATAAATATGCAGTCGTTGTTTTAAGGAAAAAGGCTCAATCCTTTTGATGAAATATGTGATGGCGTGACATATCTGAAATTTGATTTGGGATTCTTTTTCTTCTTTTCTAAAACAACTAAGTTGTTTCGCCCAGTAGTGCAGCAGCCATTTTAGATTTATTTTACGTCATCAAGCAAATCTTTAAGTCGATCAAAAAAAATATTCGCTGTTGAGTATCTTTTTATTTGTTACCTTTGTGATAAAACACTAAGCAAATGCTTTTTTAAACAATAAAGAGATAACTGTTTCATTGTTTATCACATTTTTTCTTTTCATTTTCAGGGTGGACTCCGCTTTAAAATCCCAGGTGGATCAGAAGAAGGCCATTTTCGTTGGTAATTTAGACTTTTCTTTGAGCGAAGAAGACCTCTTGTCACACTTTCGTGTCTGCGGAGAAGTATCCAATGTGCGACTCATTCGTGATACGTCCACCGGTATGGGGAAGGGCTTCGGCTATGTTAACTTCAGTACGACGGATGGAGCACAAAATGCCCTGGAGCTCCAGGGTTCCAAGCTGAATGGACGAAGCATTCGAGTGAGTCGTTCCTCTAATCGGCCAAAAGCAGTCATGATAAAAAAGAAGTCGTTACCTTCAGTCAATAAAGGACAAGAAAAACAACACTCTGCCTCCTCACATAAAAAGTCAATAAGAACTATGATAAACATTCGTTTCAAGGACTCAATGTTGGAGGCTCTGAGGAAAAATCCAAGAAGAAAAACAACAGGACCAAAGCTGAACGAAAAAAGAGCATCTTGGCTAAAAAACTATTGAATACCTAAGGAAGCTTCTATTAAATATACCATTATGACTATTATACACACTGGATTCCTATGTTTCATATTGATACATATAACATGATTAAATGTGTTTCTTACAATCAAAAAGTATAAGGAGAAAAATAATTTCAGTAAATGGAGTTGTTTTTGGGGTCTTATCCATAGAGATATAAAGAACTTATTCTCTCCAATTAGCAGAGAAACATTGTTCATCTGTATTCAGGAAACAATGACGTATTTCTCTGAAGAATCAAATAATCTCTTAATACCTTTATATCTCTTTGGTCTTATCAATCAAGCAGCCGAAAAAACAGTTATGAAGTCAGGTTCCATCTGTTTTGGACGTAGCTCCCAACTCTCTCTCTCTCTCTCTATATATATATATATATAGACCTGTTCAAATTTAACACTTTTCTTTAAAAACATTCAAATAGATGCTTTTCTGGTTCTCCAAGGCTTAAATAATCGAGAGGAAAAATATTTTTAAATTTGGGCCGCCGGAATGCCTGCCGCATGGGCCATTTAGGGCGGCGCAATGAAAGTTAAGTTTTATGATGATATAGTAGTCCAAATGAGATTTAAAGAAAAAATTATTATACAAAAGGGGTATGACAAACAAAACATATTTTATTTAAAAATGCAATTTGTTTTTTTAAATTTCAAGTTTATTTAGTAACCGACTACATATATAGAAACACATGTTTTAAGAGAGCTATGCAAGTACGTCGTATTACATATATTTCAACATTGGAAAGGAAGGAAAATTATTTTTAAAACTAAAATTTTACCTTTTTTCCTAAAATAATTATTAATTTTATAAAAATACGCTTGAAATAGGTGCAGAGTTGAGGTCATTGCAGCGAAGAAGATGGACTGCCATCATCTTGGGAGTGAGCAGGGGGCTCTTTTTCAACTCCAAGGACTTCCCCACTCTGCTCAAGGTCCCTCCCAACCAAGAGGGTGTTCTTGAAATCGTAGACAGTGGGATGTGAAGGCGATCTCCGTTGGGGTGCTGCCCGCAAAGAGCACCCGTGCAATTTTGTTCCGATTGTTATACTGCTCGCTCAACTTACGAGTGAGGAAGAAGATATATCAATAAAAAATGATTAACTGTATCTCTACTTTCATTTTGCGTCAGAATTTTTGAAATTGGTTCATGCAATCTTGATTTATAACGTTTTTAGTAAGTGAAAGATTTTTTTTTGACATGCCCAGTATATATATATCAGACTTGTTGATTTATCGTTCATTTGTTGTCGTTCGCGAACGATGAACGACAAAGTTTTTGACGAACGATAAGGAAAATTCCTTATCGTTCGTTTTTGGCGCCAAAGTAAGACCAAGTTTTTTAATTTTCATGGGACAAATTTCCTTTCTAAAAAACGTCAATTTTTTAGAATGGCGAACGATGAACGACGAACGAATCAATTTAAAATTAACGACGAACGATAACTTTTGGCGAACGACAATTTTTTGCAAAGTCAACAAGTCTGATATATATATAGGTATATATATATCATAGAGATATACAGACATAGAGAGCTTATTGGATTCTTCAGAGGCATACATCATTGTGTCCTATATACACAAATCTCTATGATCAACTTACAATGACGTAATAAAAATTACTTTGTTTAGTTTGGGCACGTGCGACAGCTGAACGATGTTTTTCTCTGCTATTGAAGGGAATAAGCTTTCTATATCTTTATATATATATATATATATATTAGGGTCATTATTATTTCACGGTTTTCGGATTTGACTGTCGGGCTCCCCCTAGGATTTTACCTTAGTGCATAGAGATCACCTTGTTAAAGTTTGAACGAAATCGAATAACGGGAAGTATCTCCTCAACAGACACAAATGTTATGTAGTTTTTTTCCGCCCTTCGATTGCCTCTCATGTCCTCAATTTTTTTTTAATTTTAATCAAATTTGATGAAAAATGTAGGTAACATCACAAGGATTCCAAACAGTTTTTTTAATATACATATTTAAATCAACGTTGAACTAAAGTTTTGAAATAGTCATTTTTGTGGAAAATATCCCAACTATTTCAAAATTTTAATTTCTCGTTTATTTAAATATGTCTATTTAAAAAAAATAAGGAATCCTTTTACAGTCGTCCCTCACAAAGTCGCGACGGCCCGGATCCACTACACGACCACCGCGATATATATGAGGGTCGCGATGTTGATATATATTGAAATTTAGAGAGATTTGACATCACTCGGCGTTTAAACCTACCGCCATTTTGCCTTGTTGTTGTACGTGCGTCTGAATACACGTACGCGGCCGGACCTTTTTTTGGGGGCCGCCATCCTGCTTTTTCGAAGATTTACCAGTTTTCAACCTCAAACATCTTAAAAACCACTGAATATTTCTTAACAATGAATACTAAAACAACAAGGAAAAGAAGGCTCGCGAGGAAAATACGATGAGGGGTCTAAAAAGAGATTACGCGTACATTCTCCCCTTTCCTTATTTATTTCATAACAAATTATGATTTTGAGAACTAAATATATATTTTTTACTATTTACAAATTTTATGGACATATATTAAATAAACATAGATACATTTAAGACATTCTGCAAAATTATAATAACATACATACATTTGGTTTATTCTCCTTTAAGTTTTTTCAATCTCTTAGAATTATTTGTCATATTTTGACTGCTTGTTTTTCTTTTGTTTTTGTGAATTTGATCATTGATTTCCGAAGCATAATTTTTGGACATACAATTATTTTTTTTTGCAGCGATTTGTGGAATAAGTTTTTCAAAGGAATGGTCTTCTTCGCATTTTGCTAAAATAATTTCCAAATCGTAAGTATCATTTTCCAAAAGTTTAATAAACGAAAGAACAAAAATATTTTTTGAAGAAGGGCAAGAAATCAACTCTTTGAAGATATTTTTTGAATTTCTGAAAAAATGCATAAACAAAGGAACACGTTAAAAAAACATCAGAAAGACGAGTTAGCCCACCTCGATTAATTTGATCTAAAAGTTTACTTTCATCATCAATATTTTCTAAGGAGAATAATTTTACATCGAATTTTTTATTTAAAGCTGTCAATAAATTGTGGCAAGAATGACAGGCTATAGTTTTACATAAGGAATGCGCAATATAACCAGAACAAAAGTAAACTATAGATACGTCATTAATATATTTAAATGAATCTTTAAAAGTAAAATGTTTTAAATTGGAAAATATATTTAAAGAAGAAGACTTAATCTTTTCATTTGTTGAATTTATATCCTCAGAAAAAATGATATTCCAGATCTTTCAGTGAAATTTTGCCTAAACTTATGACATTTAAACAACAAGGATAATTGTTCAATCAAAAGTTTAATTTCTTCTCTTTTGCTTCGTCCAAATGGGGCAAGATATCTGTCAAATGATTTAAAGCTGTGTTTAATTCATTTTCCAAGCTAAATAGTTGATTGGTGGAAGAGTTTGATGTCAATGAATTTAAGAAGGCCAAAATATTAAGAAGGGTGTCACATTTTGTAATATGATTGTTCTTGGTGATATGTTCGAGATGATTAAAAGATAGATCTCTATCTTTCACCCTGAAAAATACAACATAGCAGGGAATAAAGTCATCGCAGTTGTATGAATCAGTATTAATAAGAAAATACTGAGGAATAGTCAAGTTTTGATATGTGAAAAACAATATATAAATAAAGAAGGTTAATGAATGAAGTTTGGCTTACCGTATATGGATTGTCATTTCTTCATTAATCTTTAGACTGAAGTCTATTGACGGTCCTCCATGACTAAAGTTCATCTTGAAGAACACCAGCTCTTTATCTTTTTTATCATAATGTTCTTGAACGCCGCTCGGAAGGCAAGTCCTATCCATTTTAATTTGAAGCTCTTCGAGTGTTAAAAATGAGCTGGCCTCTCCAAAAGCCTTAATCTTTTTTAAAATTCGCTCGTTTTCATTAAGGAGTCGTGAGGAGGAGGTTGAGGTGAAGGAACGCTTTGGAGGAGGCTTTTTTGAATAGTAGTGAGGAAGATTTGGAAAATTGGAAGGGACGGCATCTTTTTTTAATATCTTAAGACAAAGGGTTTTTCCAGATCTGTCTGAAAGTGATGGATTAGAGTCAGTAGACTCTGGCTTATATCGGAGGGCATGAAATGTACGTCACACAACGCAGAATGTCTTGAAGGTATCTAATTTTTTCGCGGAACAGCCTTTGTCCAGAGTTGGCGTAGGGACTCATCCTTGGGGAACATATGAAACCGTCTCTTTTTCCCCTCATTGCCCTTTGGTTTGTAGCCACTCGTGCAACCCGGAGCAACACAAACCTTCCCCATTGTCGTCTAGTTTGAAGATAAATAGGTAGTTCTAAAACGATTCATCTACACACTTCCACTACTTCATTCACGCGGCAAATAAATAAATCCCCCTTTGTATTTGTGTTTTGAAAGGTGGCGCGACTTTACCATTCCTGATTGTTTTAGTATTCATTGTTCTTATTTATCAATAGGTGAATATTAGGGCTGTTCTTATTTTTCAAATGTTTGAAATGTTAGCAACATTGTGGATTTTCTGTTTCTTGGTGATAAAAGAAGACGACATACAAAGTTGAACAAAATCGGTCAACATTACGGGTTGCTCAACGAGGTCAAAGTTTTAAAAATTTAGTAAAAATATAGCTTTCTGCAAAACTTGTTCGCTTGAGAGTAAAATAGTATTTTTAAGTTTAGTAAAACTTTGGATGATAAATCCAAAAATGACCTTGGTTGCATTCTATCAATTCAGAATTCAATACAATCTGAGTTTACATCATATGATTCAGAGCCTGTATTGACCTATAAGAAATCGATTATGAAATAAATAAATAAAATTGTGTGTTTTAGATTTGCGTCAAGGTATCCTCTCAAAATTGTACTTTGTCTCGGACGCATTAATAATCCATTATATGGATCATTTTGTACGCGAGATATGTTTTTTTAATGTACATATAACTTTCCACTTAATAAATTGACATGATTTAGTATACCAAAATATTAAAGCTGGTTTACCAAGCTTTCATTTGATATGTTTGGTGTTCTAAAAATCGCTATACTTAATAAATAAGCAAATACATTTTTGCACGTACTCTCCCAAAAAAATGATCTTTTGATATGAGAATATACAATTACCGCTTGGTAACCACTGTTCCCTGGATAGAAAGAGAAAGAAAAAAAGAGAAGCGAGAGAAGTGAAGCAAAATACCCTCTCGCTTTTATTTTTTCTTTATAGAATAGAATGCAACCAAGGTCATTTTTGGATTTATCATCCAAAGTTAAACTAAACTTTAAAATACTATTTTACTCTGAAGCGAACAAGTCATCTTCTACAGGCGAGTGAAGTTAATTGATACAAAAAAGCTATGAAATATGCTAACATTACACACTCCATTTTTTCTTGTTTTTACTAAAACAAAGTCTGTAAAAACAATCAAAAATACGTCTGGTAGTAAATTAGATTTCCTTTAAGTTAATAATTATTATTGAAGTCTGTAACGCCCACCATTTTCAAGAAATTTGCGGAAACTATATTTTTACTAAATTTTTAAAACTTTGACCTCGTTGAGCAACCCCGTAATGTTGACCGATTTTGTTCAAACTTTATATGTCGTCTTCTTTTACCACCAAGAAACAGAAAATCCACAATGTTGCTAACATTTCAAACATTCGAAAAATAAGAACAGCCCTAGTGAATATTGGACATTGAGTTCATATGGGGACGTTTTGCCGTGAAAAAACGGGAGCCAAGCCGTCGTCGCGTAGTAAAAGAACTGCAAGATGTCGAGGGGCGAATTAGCGAGGGCCGACTATATATATGCTGATGACAGTTTCCAAAGGTACATTAGTAGCAATTCGTCATTTCATGTCATGTCCTTCATATATTGGAGAATCTAGGTAGGTACAACACGATGACATTTTTAGTATCGTAAAAGGAATCCAAGTAGTGTAATGCATGTTTATCTATAAATTATTATTTAAAGAAGGAGCTTAGTTTTTTTTATTTTAAGCTTTTTATAGTAGACACCCAGTGGTGTGACGTAGCTTTCACACCCCATTGGGACTCTCGCATTTTAAATTGATAGGTTTGGAGAACGACGCCATATTTGACATTATTTATTCTTTGAAATTAGTAAAACATAGTGGATCATTTTTAAGAGATCTTTTTTAACTATTGTAATTGGAATCAACGATGACATATCTTGATAAGGACTACTACAGGACTTTATGTATACCATTGCTCTTAAAATGGTTTTATTGGTGAATCATTTTCATACCCATATACTCGTATATGACCTCCATGATAATCAATCCTTTTTTGTGTATATACTTCATCATATAAAGACCAAACTGTCTATCCTCTATCACTTAGACTTCGTGATTTAGCTTTAAGATATGTTTCATCAGTGTATTACGACTGCTTCCAGTCTTTAAATTTAGAACCTTAAAAACCATATGCAAATGATGGAAAATAAGAAGATCTTCTAATATTCGTTTATAAAAGTTAGCCTACTCAAATTGAGTTTTTCGGTAGAAATAACGGCAGATTTCTTCAACCGATACAGATATTTTTTGTTCCTTGATTAAACTATCAAATGCCGCAACCCATTGCATTATTTATGTCAATCGTTAAGGTAGATTTAAAAAAATGATATCAAAATAATCAAGATCAATGATTTCTTTACAGTGCCGTCTTTAGACAAAGAATGTCGGAAACTATATTACTTCTTCTTCCCAACAAGTAACGAGTGTTGACTGGACTCTCTTTTCTCTCTTTTTTTTAGGTGTGCTTAACTTGCAAAACCCAAGCGAGTCTCCATTCAGGCACTATCCCATGAATAAGTACCTCAAGACGCCTGGAAAACGATTTAATGACCTCAAATAGCAAAAAAATTCTCCTGAAGGATTAATTCTTGATGTGGGACAATGCCTTTCTCCTGCGGCCGCTGAAACACGAGAGTTTATGATCCGAAGGTACAAGGAATCGATCAAACAGAGCCCAAACAGACCAGATCTGAACCGGCTTATGAATTTGAAGCATCTATTTGACAAGATTTTTGGGGGCGTTGAGGAAGTCGCTATTGCTGTGCAGGGAGTGACGAAGAGGTTGAGCGACTACGATTTAAATCCTGACTTTTTCATAGTCCGGCTTATTCTTTATCTATGGTAAACTCTATTTTATTAATCTATGGTTGGATGATCTTAATAATTTTATGATGATATCTGATGGGGAATCTTGGAACTATTTAAAAAATCATCCTTATTTATCGGCCTTATTAATAGCTAATATAGTTTATTGTTGGAGCTAAAATAAAAAAAAGTATTTTTTAAGGAGCCAAAAATAAACATTGAATTGATTATATCCCTGAGATCGTTCTTAATATAAAAACAAGAATCTATTAGTAAAGGGAGCATTTGTATTTGAAAATGGAAAATAAAGTACTTATGGATCCATAAAAAAGTTGATCGTAAAAGGATTTAATAGTTTGCAAATATTGCAGGTAATGAAATTCAATGCTTTTTTTTGTTGCCATTAATTCAACTTTTATAGCTTTGACTGGTCAATAAATGAAAATAAAATGCTGTTAAAACTTATTCATTGTTTTCAGGAAGATCATAATTAGCCAGGTCCTCTCAAGAAGGCACTCTATGAGCCAGGGGCGGAGTGGGAAGAATTTATATACCGGGACAATTTTGCCTTAGCCGGCCTATACCGGCCCCAATATGTACACACTGTATACTGTCTATACATAGAGATCGTACGTTCTTTTATCTATTTACATTTTTGTAAATATATGTTATATTATTAAAATTTAGTACAATAATTTGATCTATTTTTAAACTGTTGTTAATATACATTATCATACCGTAATTTTTCAAGGCAATTTATAACATATTAATTTGTAAGGTGACTTCACATTTGCCGCAAATTGTTTGACAAGTTCATAAACTTAACTTTACAGAAAGTAAAGGCTTTAGGTTTGCACAACAATACTCTGCTGGTTTTTTTGTCCCATCAATTCAGGTGACTGTAAACACTAGTGGGAAAGCCATCATTTGTAACCAGGATAATGCTTAGTTGTAGCTCTCATTTATCTAAGTTATTATACAGTTATGTAATCCGACCAACAGATAGAAGTAGATGCTAGGGAAATACTCCAGGAAACACTTGACGTCCAAGAACAAATATGTATATATTGTATAGGTATGTTACACGAAATTTAAAAAAAAACATATTTCTTACCTTATTTTGGATCAAACTGTTGAGAAATGGTCGATGGAAACGCTTTCGATGATAATCACGGAAATTTATTTGACAGATTGGACGTAATCGTCTTTTTTCGTCTCAAAAAAATTCCTCCTTTACGTCCGTATTTGCTTATATCTCTTAAAGTATAGCGATTTTTAGAACACCAAACATATCAAATGAAAGCTTGGTTAACCAGCTTTAATATTTTGGTATACTAAATCATGTCAATTTAATAAGTAGAGAGTTATATGTACATTAAAAAGCCTATCTCGCGTACAAAATGACGCATATAATGGATTATGTATGCGTCAGAGACAAAGTAAATTTTTGAGAGGATACCTTGACGCAAATCTAAGAAACAAATTATTATTTATTTTTTTCATAATCGATTTCTTATAGGTCAATACAGGCTCTGAATCATATGATGTAAACTCAGATTGTACTGAATTCTGAATTGATAGAATGCAACCAAGGTCATTTTTGGATTTATCATCTAAAGGTTTACTAAACTTAAAAGTACTATTTTACTCTGAAGCGAACAAGTCATCTTCTACAGGCGAGTGAAGTTAATTGATACAAAAAAGCTATGAAATAAGCTAACAATACACACTCCATTTTTTTCTTTGTTTTTACTGAAAACTTTGTTTTATTAAAAAACATCAAACATACGTCTGGTAGTAAATTAGATTTCCTTTAAATTAATAATTATTATTGAAGTCTGTAACGTCCACCATTTTGAAGAAATTTGCGGAAAACTATATTTTTACTAAATTTTTAAAACTTTGACCTCGTTGCGCGACCTCGTAATGTTGACCGATTTTGTTCAAACTTTGTATGTCGTCTTCTTTTATCACCAAGAAACAGAAAATCCACAATGTTGCTAACATTTCAAACATTTGAAAAATAAGAACAACCCTAATATGCAGTGGTGGGCACCGCTCACTTTTTTGCTGTTCCGCTCACCGCTCATCCGCTCACTTTGGGCAACTGATCCGCTCCCGTTCATTCGCTCATTTTTTTAGTACTGCTGTTCCGCTCACTTCATTCCGCTCTTCCGCTCAGGTTGGCGGAATATTTATTTTATACTATTCAATATTTTTTTAAATGTTTTATTATGCATAGATGGCTAGACGCCGGCTACTAGAATGTTAAATTTGAGAGGTTTTGCCACTTTTTGGGACTTACTTTTTCAAATGAGCGAATTCCCTCTGCACTTCCATTGTGCGCGCATCCTGAGATCCCTGGTGTCCTGGCTCTGGCTCAAGACCACAGTGTCTGCCTGGCTGGCGCCCACCTCCTCCACACTGTTAGTGGCCACAGGGCTGCTGAAGACATCCTGGGAGATGGGGTCGTCCACCTCCAGGTCCATGCTGCTCCTTTTCAATAACAAATTATTAATTGACAAATTAACATTAACTTTTTATGTTACTTGTCACACTGCTCACGCATTATTCAGATGAATTAAGAATAAGATTAATTTTATAAAATTTAAAAATTGTACTTAAATAAATGAATAGCTCAATTAAATTAATCAATTTACTAACCTGTAGCTTCTCTCTCCGCTCAGAGGTCGGGTTCGGGTCACAAACTTATCCATGACTCGTGATTCGTAAAAAAACGAAAAAGTAAAGTATACTGACTCAGAGTCACCGTCAGACAATGAACACACACGAACACAAACGTATACACAGAGAGAATAAGAGAGTACCAGAGAGAGACAAAACTTGTACGCCGAGTAAGTACTAAACTGGTACTAAGTAGGGTCCCATATAGCCATTTAATGACATCATCAACATATGTGTTATGACGTCATATTTTCAGATGGATTTCTAATCATACTACATGTAATAATTATTTAATAATTGTAACAAATATAATTTATCTCTTTTATATTTAGAGAAGAAAGAGAAAAGTTATATTATAATAATGTAACTTTTCTCTCTCTTCTCTGAATATAAATGAAATTCTATATGGGACTATGAACGCAACCTCTTTGTTATGACGGGGGTACACATTTTATATATTAAGAAAGGACTGATTGTCACTTATTCTCTCTGCGTATACACAATAACTGCACGACGTGAACTGAGTGGCTACGCGTGCCAACACTGCTGCCACGTGTCTAGACAAGAATAAACAATTTCTTACGCACCTTTTTAGTCCATGCCACGTTAGCGGCATTACATTTAGAGCAAAAAGCGAGAAAAAGTAGTCTTTTTTCTATGAGTAATCCTTTTTAATAACGGAAACTTTTTTTATGTGAGCGGATGAGCGGAAGTTAATTTTAGAGGGTCCGCTCACTTCTCACAAAGATGATCTGCTCTTTGCATTCCGCTCACCAATTGCTCCTCCGCTCAGAGCGGAATAATGAGCGGAAGTGCCCACCACTACATATATGCAGCCTTGAAAGTAAGCCGGTGCGGGGCGGTGCTGCGTTCCTGTAAAAGACACCAAAAGAATACAAAAATGCAGTAACGCTCGCCTTTTAAGAAGAAAACATATCTAGGCTACCCACAATATGTCATTTTTGATCAGCTCCGATGAAGATAACATCTTGGCTTGCTTAAAATAGTCAAAGGATCTCCGGCGTGCGCCAGCTTCCAATTGCATCGACTGACGCTTTCAAATTCACCCTTTTTCAGACCCCCCAAAAAATATTTGGAAATAATGGTACTAAATTTTACTATTGGGAAAGCCATCCAGTAGCCTATGGTAATCAGTTTTCAAAACGTCTACAAATATCCCATATATTTTGGTTTTTCTGTTGGTGTTTTTCTGGAGCTTGCGTTCCGTTTGTTTTCATCTCCTGCCCGCACTTGCTCCGCAGTTAGTTCTAGTAAATGAAGTCATCTCGACTCTCGTCTTTAAAACTGTGTCAACGAAATGTTATATCGGCTTTTCAGAAACTGCATGTTTTTGTGATTGGGTATCATACTGAGACATGTCTTCTACTCAGACAAATAATAACTTACTCTTCTTCAAATAGGCTGTTCACGCTGTTTGTAACGGGGGCACAGCTGAGCTTATCTCCGCTTTAGTGGGATACAGGACCGCAAGCTTATGATTTAAATGTGAGCATGCTTTGTAAAGTAAGCACGCGTTTTCCCTAAAAAGTATTCATATGAGCCCTCTCACTCCTTGTAATATTCACATTATCACGTGTTAAAATATTTACAGTGTATCAACTAGACAGCCAATGTATGGGAATGTTTTCAGAAGCTGATTCAGGAAGTGCGTGCTGTGAAGAAAAGCATTGTGATACGGAGAGATAAAAGAATGCAGAAAAGAATAACCGAGCTATTTAAAAGAAAGGACCGAGTTATTGAAAATAAAAATCAGGAAAAATTCAGAAAAACAGATGGCTCGCTGCATGCAGTCCCTTGCACGAAGGCAGTGAATGAGAGCAACGTTGCAGGTGCAGGACCGCCAACAAGTGATGCTGGGCCTGCTACAAGTACCGCTAACCCCCCTGTTTGGTCAATGTGCTTTAAATATGTTTGGATTGAGGGAATCCTCTATTTAGAATTATTCATGTGGTTACTTTTTTAAATATTATTTTAGTTTTTTCCATCATTTTGCATTTTTCAGTCCAGTTCCAAATGTACTGAAAATAAAGTATTCACAGTAAAATATTTATAAACTGAAATATTTTGTATTGTCATTTCTTCACATAGAACACTTAGGTAGGGCCACAAGAATGTGAAGTAGTTAAGAATATTAAAAAGTCATGAAATTGGTGTGAATCGCCTCTGAATACCCCCCCCCCCCCCCCCCTGGATAAAAAGGAGTTAAAAAATAATACGGTGTGTGACACACCGGACATTGTAGCACCGGTAAGAAATGAAAACTACTTTCACCCCTGCATATATGCCATGTCATTCGTGCTAACGTCTATGGACTCAGATCCGGACTCTTGGACTCGTCCACTCTTAATGACTCTGGTTTTAGTTCGAAGGCTTGTGATCCATTCTGTGAGGACTTGGATACTCAGGACTCATGAATTTTTATATTAACGATTTGGACTAATGAACTCTAATTTCGGCTGTTCCATCCATGCTGTATTATTTTTGATGTTTTTAGAACAATAATTCTGACGTTATTAAAAGGGATGCCATCTTTCTATCGCTATCAATATATTTTTCTGGAACATAATTAATGAACGAGGACAATGAAAGCATGCTTGCGTTTGAATATTTGAAAGTTGACTTGATTTTAATATGAAATTGATAGATTTATCAAGTGTAACTTTACTTTAAAACATATAAAAAATTCAATCAGGCGGCTTTTAGTCTTTTTTACGTGAATCATGAATAGTTTTGAATAAGTATTAAGTAACTACTTCAATAAAGCTCTTAAATTTTTTGTAGCTGAAAGTCTTATAGAAATCAAAAAAAAGATTTATCTTTATCTGAGAAGGGTCGATTTGAATGTATAGCTGCAATATCGAAGAGGTTTATTTATAGGACGATTCACATACAACAATAAATAAAAGTTTAAAAAATCAATATTATTTATATATATATACGAGTACATATATATATATCCAAATTAGCTTATTTCCCTCGAAAAATAAAAGTTATTATTCAAATTAGTATAATTAAATAATATCTTAAATATAAGTTTTGTTTCCTGATACTAGTGAATGCATCTCAAAAAGATATTTTATTTACACATTATTCATATTAAGTGATTATATTTCAAATTGTTTAGGGTAATTGTTAAAGGCAGGAAATTCGCCGATTGATAAAAATTATCTAACATTTGTTAACGTGCAATTAATTCAAATTTATGCAGTTTTAGTGAAATAATGACCCATTAATATATATATATATATTAAAAAAAATTAAAAACCATTAAAAACAATGTTAGATGGAATATTGATTTCACCCCACGAGATATTTGTTTCTTAATGAGATACATATAATAAAAGCCATTTAAATGATGGATATTTCCTATTTTTCAGGCTTGTTGATCGGAGTTTTTTCTGATCGGCGATCAATAGCGATATAGCGATATTTGATCGCTGATCGCAGTATCGCAAAAGGTCCTGATCTTTATATCTTTTGATCGTAAGAAAATCACTTTAAAATAGCGATCCGATCAATTTGTATAAAATAACTAAAAAAGAAAAAAATGTTTGTAATAAGGATTTTTGAGACAACCCTTACATTTCTTAAAACTTAACTAGCTGTCACATTGACCAAAATACATTCCAACAACAAATATTTGTTTAGAAAACACAAAATACAGACTAAAACTAATAGAAAAAGCCAGTGTGTGGTATCCTGATATATTTTTTTGTCCTAAAATGTACAGACAGGCGCCTATGGAGAAGTCATTGTTTTGGAGCTCATAGGCTATGGGAAACATTTATTCTGGCATCTCTTGTAAAGTATGCAGACATACCGTCAATTGAGGAGCCAAGGTGTTGGAGCTCATAGGCTATGAGAAACAATAATTCTTATAATTTTGTCCTAAAATATACAGACAGGCGCCTATGGAGAAGTCGTAATTTTGGAGCTCATAGGCTATTAGTGTTTGTCCATCGGGCGCGATTTTCGAGCCCGAGCCCGCCCGAAAGACTAATAATTGAGCCCGAGCCCGGCCTGAGCCCGACCCGAGACAGAGCCCGATTAGTTTGATAAGCGCCCGACTTGCGCCCGCCCGACCATTGAGAAAATATATTGATAGAAGAAAGAAATTCAATTCAACAGATCTGAGAAAAGTGAGGACGTTTTTTTTAGAAAGAGGTCTGAGGAAAAAGTGAAGACGTTTTCTTTTAGAAAGAGGTCATTTAAAAAAAAATAGAAAAATTAAAAAGGCCGCCCGCATAGCCCGCCCGACTTTCATATTTTATATGCCCGAGCCCGGCCCGTCGGGCGGGCGGGCTGACGGGCGGGCATGCCCGCCTGATGGACAACACTATAGGCTATGGGAAACAATCATTTCATTACCATATAAAGATGAATACTTATAAAGGTTTAACTGTATATACATTAGACCTCCCAAAAAAACCACTTTTTTAGTTCTTTTACATATACCCAGCGATTCTGGTTCATTTTTGATGCTGAAAACGAGTATCTAAATAAAAAATCTCTAGCATGTTTAGAAATCGGACGTCACTGGTGTCAAAGGTTTCGTTATGAAGCAAAACTTTTTTGTTATTACTTATTTTGAAAAAACTAGTTTTACAAAATTCAGCTATGATCAATTGATGACTTTGTTATTTTTTGCAAATTTTCGTCAAATAATATTTAGTGCCAATAAATGAACATAAGTGCTGACGCACCAACCATTTTTTAAATAACAGCTCCTACTAGGGTTCTTTATAGTTTCAGGAAGGAAAAAGAAAAAGAGGGTACTCAAGTGATGTTTTTAAGTTATCTTTTAAATACAATACAATAACCATTTAATCTTATTTCATCAAAACCTGTTTTTATTTATAAACACGTGATTTAAACACCGTATCAGATTCAATTTCACTCTTTGATCTATCAGTCAAGTGCCTTTAACATAAAATGGAAACTCGGACACTGAAGAAGTGCTTAAGCGAGGCACTGGGTATTGGTTATACTCTAGAAATTTTCAAACCAGGTCCATTCCCGTTAACCGAAGAGGTGATACGGCACTTTTACTTTCATCTTTGGTCTTTGGGTAGACCGGACGCGCAGCTAGCTGCCCGTAGCACCGCCGATTCCCTACTTCGTCTCTGGGCACCGTCTTATTTGCCACTCATGGCGAGGAAAAATTAATTAAGAAGCTCCATCGCCTCCATGATCTATTTCGTGGGGTGTGGATTCACTGCGACGGAAGCGAAAAAACGCCGAGGAGAAGAAGGAGCTCTTTCTCAAGGAATTGCAAACTCGTTTCGATGTCAGTGCCGAAAGTGCTTTGGACATCATCGAAGCCGACAAAACTCTTAGCCGGGTAAACATTCCTTTAATAATTGTAATAAGCTATGATTAATTTACCAAAGAATAACAAGAATTTTTATACCAAATGCCACCACCTATATCTCATTGAGCGTTTCTACCTTCAGCTTACAAACATCCATCCAACCTTCTTGGAGCTCCCGGTCACACAATGGGCTTCTGATTCAACATTCATTGAGTTAAGCGGCATCGTCACCTCTCTTCAAGTTGTCAATGACGCGGCAGAGAGGGCCGTCAAGTTCGGGTCTGACTTTACTAAAGTGCTGACCAAGAGCGAGAAACAGCGTCAGAACATTCTTCAGGCTGTTGAACTTTCACGTCGTGCGTTTCCTCACGCAACCCGAAAGTGTTTCAATCGTGTCAACGCTACCAGCTCTGTGATTGAGCTGATGGTATCGTCTGGTTATGACGCCCGTTAGATTCATTTACGGAATTCATAGTTCAATCCATAATTTTTTGATTGTCAAATATGAGCATATATATATAATATATATATATATTAATATATATTAATATATATATATATATATATATATATATATATATATATATATATATATATATATATTTTAATAATAATATAATATATGTTGAACAAAATGTCTATTGGCGAATTCACGAGATTACCATAATGACATTTCCATTGAAAAACTGTATTTTGAGAAAAACAAAAATTAAAAGAATTGGTATCAATACTGATGAGAGGGATTCAGAGGGAGTAGATTGGGATTCGATGGGGAAAATCTACTATCATTAGTCGTTTTAAAAACGTATTAAAAAGATAACTTAAAACATCAACATGAGTACCCTCTTTTTCTTTTTCCTTCTTGAAACTATAAAGAACCCTAGTAGGAGCTGTTATTTAAAAAATGGTTGGTGCGTCAGCACTTATGTTCATTTATTGGCACTAAATATTATTTGACGAAAATTTGCAAAAATAACAAAGTCATCAATTGATCATAGCTAAATTTTGTAAACTAGTTTTTTTCAAAATAAGTAATACCAAAAAGTTTTGCTTCATAACGAAACCTTTGACACCAGTGACGTCCGATTTCTAAACATGCTAGAGATTTTTTTATTTAGATACTCGTTTTCAGCATCAAAAATGAACCAGAATCGCTGGGTATATGTAAAAGAACTAAAAAAGTGGGTTTTTTTTGGGAGGTCTAATATATATATATATTTTTATATTATAATTAGTATTACATATTTATATTTTTTTTTGTTGATCGCAATTAAATTGATCGGATCGCTGATCGGAAAATCCCTGATCGGTTATATCGCTATATCGCAAATTTCTGATCGCTATTTTTGATCGGATCGCTATTTTTTTTCCTGATCGCTCACAAGCCTGCTATTTTTACAACATTTGTGTCAATGCCATCACTCTGGTAGAAATTTTGCCATCCGATTGTTGAACTAAAAAATTAACTTAAAAATAAAACTATACCTTTTGTATAAAAGAATAACTACTATTAATATACATCCCTTTTTAGGACCTTTAAATATACATACAACATATACATAATTAACTTACATATTTGTATTTTTATTGCTGAAATAAACTTTTATTGCACTAAATATCGTATTTTTACAAGATAAATGAGCATTTCCATGTTCCATACGGATGACGGGCATTTTTAGCCCTACTTTAGTCTTTTTTCTTCATGATATAAGGGATTTATCATCATTGTCGTGCAGATCTGAAGAGCTCTCGCTCGAGCTCTACAACACATCCCTTAAGGAAGGTCACTTCAAGAGGTTCTGTTTGAATGCAAAACGAGCTCATGACGGACTTTTATGAGATGCAGAAGAGGCTTTTCTTGTCATTATCCCCAAAACTCCTTCATTTCCTTGACGTTGAGGAATTGACTGTCCTTAGTGTTCTATGTTGGGTTAACGAATGGAGACTCACTAGACTCTTGGGGCTTCCGGGAGCCTTTGGATCTTGTACATGTGTAAAGGAGATGTTGCGCGTTTGGAGAAGCAGATCCTCCATGTCTGAATTGTAATGAGTGGGAACCGCGCCTGATAAGTGTCTGTGACTCTCCGCTAATCACATTAATTAAACCACGATGCTCCTAATATCGTATTTATATCAAAGATATTTTCCTATAACCCATAAATATTTCAACAAGATATTACTCCTTTTAATGCTATATCAATACTATATTTCGATTGTTTAACATAATATTAGTTTTTCATATGTTATTGCGCCCTTTTTCAAACAGCTGACGGAGGACGCGTAGAGTTTTTTTTCCTCAAGTTAAGCTCGGATTAGTTATGGTTTTCGTATATCAGACCCTGTTCGATCTATCCCTGTGACCGCGGACATCCCCCCTGGTAAAGGACTTGACCTTTACCACTAGCATCACTGGTGGGATAAGAGAGTCTGCATGTCGTACAATTACTTTTGCA
>CP045890.1:21351927-21368659 GCA_013387185.1 Caligus rogercresseyi
AACTCTTTTCAAAAAAAAAAGTCATCACTACGCATTACTTTTTTTTGGAATTCTTTTCTAAAAAAGACCCTCTTAGACCCTGGGTTAGATCCAGATTTTTTAAATAAAACCCCCAATAGTACATCCATTTTTCTAAATTACACAATGTTATTTTTTTAAATATTTGAACGCTGAACGCAAAAACATTGAACGAACGCTATTTTTTTTAACGCTGAACGCAAAAAAGCTGAACCCTCACAAGCCTGATATATATATATATATTATATGATTCTTGAGGATTGAACATCAATTCCGAGAGAAGAAGAGCAAGAACAAAACTATATCTTGCATTGGCGAATCCTTGGAAGAGAATATTCCAATATCACATATTATAATTATTTAGGAAGCAAATGCCCATACACGGGTAAATGATAGATGTGTAATAAGTTTACTTAATCTGTCGATAAACGATCTAAATATCAGACTTTAATTATATTGTTATCCCTAATTATCCTACTTTACTCCTCTCTCTCTCTGGTTTAGACGTATGTCATTAGGGGGTATTATAGAAACCTAATATTAAGATATCAAAATTTATCCCCCCGCGAAAGTTGCGTCATAAGAAACTAAATGATCGTAGAAAAATGGATTTTGGTTTGACCCCCCCTTACCCCCCCCCCCCAAATTGCGTTCAAAGGTTTCGTTATGAAGCAAAACTTTTTTGTTATTACTTATTTTGAAAAAAATAAGTTTTACAAAGTTTAGCTATGATCAATTTATGACTTTGTTATTTTTTGCAAATTTTCGTCAAATAATATTTAGTGCCAATAAATGAACAAAAGTGCTGACGCACCAACCATTTTTTAAATAACGGCTCCTACTAGAGTTCTTTTATAGTTTCAAGAAGGAAAAAGAAAAAGAGGGTACTCATGTTGATGTTTTTAAGTTATTTTTTAAATACGTTTGCTTAAGAGGATTTAACTTGGTTTGAAACCATATAGGAGCGTAAAAATTTAGTAAATTTTTACAAGTTTTATGTGAGACTCACATGGACTTTTTTGTGAAATATAGGTTCTTAAAATTCTGTTGGCTTTGGTAAGACATTTTGCCTCATGTAATGCTCCTGGAGACCTGTAGCAAAAGCTTGAATTCGAAAATTTTCCTGTTTGTATTTCTAATGGAATTTCGTATATATATTTTTATCTGAGCTTAAAGAATACAGTAAACTTTGATTTAAGTATTTTACTTTTCCTACAAGTATTTAAAAACTTTTTATTGATTTTTTGGTAAAGTCTGTATTAATTAATTTTCCTATGGTACCGAGGTCCTTTTTGTGCGCCATCTAAATGTTTAACAACTTCTTTAAAAGGTAACTCATTCATGTGTAGAAGACAAATAATCCACTGAAGTGGTCTTTTAAGACATAACTCGAGTCTTTTTATTACTCCTTACCATATTCTGACATTGGTGTTGCATCTGTAACACACAACAGTGACCAAAGTGTCAAGTCATTAATGTTCTTCGACTACTGAAAGTAGTTATTTCGCTTGATCTTCCGCTATGCCACTTTTTAGTAATACGTGATCAATGTATTCATGGTGGAGTTCTAAAAATATTTTTTTCGTCATTATATTATTATCTGCAAAAGTTTATGGATATAATCAACGTCATAGATTTATATTCTCAACCATGTGAGGGAGTTACTGTATGAAAATTAAGATGTTAAAAGCAAACGTATTTAAAAAATTACTTAAAACCATCAACATGAGTACCCACTTTTTCTTTTTCTTTCTTGAAACTATAAAAGTACCCTAGTAGGAGTCGTTATTTAAAAAATGGTTGGTGCGTCAGCACTTTGTTCATTTATTGGCACTAAATATTATTTGACGAAAATTTGCAAAAAATAACAAAGTCATAAATTGATCATAGCTAAATTTTGTAAAACTTATTTTTTTCAAAATAAGTAATAACAAAAAAGTTTTGCTTCATAACGAAACCTTTGAACGCAATTTGGGGGGGGGGTAAGGGGGGGGTCAAACCAAAATCCATTTTTCTACGATCATTTAGTTTCTTATGACGCAACTTTCGCGGGGGGATAAATTTTGATATCTTAATATTAGGTTTCTATAATACCCCCTAATATCATATATAAATCAAAATATAATCAATTTTATATCATCTTTTTATTATACCGAACTATAGGAAAAACCTCTCTGGTCTAAGTTTTTTTGTTTTGAGAAGCCGACTGATTGTTTCCATACTTACAACCTTTATATAATATATATATATATATATATATATATATATATATATCATTTAATTGAAGACATTCATATCAATAGTATCCTAAATTTAGTAACAACAAATAATATATTTTTATTTTAGCATTTTCATTTATATATATAAAAATAGTGCTAATGTGTAAAAATGGTATCCGGAAATAACAGACCAGAAAATACTGTCTCAAAGAAGAAATGCCTCAGATAGAAACGGAAAATGATAAAAATTTGCCCAAATGCATTAAAGAACAGATTTTGAGTGAAATATAAGTATGTATTGGTCAAATACTATTTCTCATATAAATCGAGTAAACAATGGCAAAATATTTTTTTGTTGCAATATTAGATAAACGATGCCCTTTTTGTTGTTATTAGACGGGCAAATATTTACTTGGGCCATTTTTTTCATGCGTCAACCATTGTCCATCTCTGGGGTCATTTGTTTGGGTCATATCTAATATCTTATAAAAAATATAAGTAAAAATGTAAATCGTGAAAGTAGAAGAAAGAATATATTTTGTCTCTCGATACATCTTTACCCCTCTTAAATCACATAAACATTATTCTTTAAAAGAAAGAAACGCATCCGAAGAATTATTTATTCCGTATTTAATAACCAACATCCATTTTTCTTATCGTAATTTGTACTCCAAGACATACTTCCAAATCCAATAGACGTATCTAAAAACAAATCAAGTTATACAATTTGAGTAATATATCTTTTCAAAAATAAAGGTATACTTTCTTGTATGGTAATGTAGAGCAATTATATATGAAATTGGCACACAATTTTATTTTATTTTATTGTCTTATAAAAGTTTGTATTTATCATACTACGACTTATATAATGTCATAACAGCTTATATAATATATATATATGATCAATTTATTGTGTAGCGGCTGCAAAATTATGAACTCCAACCATAGACGGGGTTAATAGCGTTAAAAGTTAATCAATATTATGAACTAAATACAAACATGTATGGACACTACTTTATTGAGATCTAGCTTAAAGTGAAACAAAATAACATGCTAATATTTATACTTACATCAATGATGAAATATATATATATATAATATATATATATATATATATATATTATATAGGTTTGTTCTTATTTTTCAAATGTTTGAAATGTTAGCAACATTGTGGATTTTCTGTTTCTTGGTGATAAAAGAAGACGACATACAAAGTTTGAACAAAATCGGTCAACATTACGAGGTCGCGCAACGAGGTCAAAGTTTTAAAAATTTAGTAAAAATATAGTTTTCCGCAAATTTCTTCAAAATGGTGGACGTTACAGACTTCAATAATAATTATTAATTTTAAGGAAATCTAATTTACTACCAGACGTATGTTTGATGTTTTTTAATAAAACAAAGTTTTCAGTAAAAACAAAGAAAAAATGGAGTGTGTATTGTTAGCTTATTTCATAGCTTTTTTGTATCAATTAACTTCACTCGCCTGTAGAAGATGACTTGTTCGCTTCAGAGTAAAATAGTACTTTTAAGTTTAGTAAAACTTTAGATGATAAATCCAAAAATGACCTTGGTTGCATTCTATCAATTCAGAATTCAGTACAATCTGAGTTTACATCATATGATTCAGAGCCTGTATTGACCTATAAGAAATCGATTATGAAAAAAATAAATAATAATGTGTTTCTTAGATTTGCGTCAAGGTATCCTCTCAAAATTTTACTTTGTCTCTGACGCATTTATAATCCATTATATGCGTCATTTTGTACGCGAGATAGGCTTTTTTTAATGTACATATAACTCTCTACTTATTAAATTGACATGATTTAGTATACCAAAATATTAAAGCTGGTTAACCAAGCTTTCATTTGATATATTTGGTGTTCTAAAAATCGCTATACTTTAAGAGATATAAGCAAATACTACTCTCCCCCCAAAAATTGATCTTTTGATATGACAATATACGATTACATATGGTAATGCTGTTAGTGTTACCTGGATAGAAAGAGAGAAAAAGAATGAAGGGAGATATTTTTTGCCTCACTTCTCTCCCTTCTTTTTTTTTCTATCCATTCTATTCTATTTTTAGGAACCGTATCTTTCAAGAGGCGAAAGAGTCAGGCTCAAACAGTTGAAAAATCATTGACGGAGAGAAAATTCTCTCCAAAGGTCATGAAATACTACGTTTTTTCTTCATTATCGTTTCCAAACAATCGTCGGGGAAGAGAAGGCCATTTTCCCAAGGCCTAAGAAATTGCTTCCATGTATCGTAGAACCAATATTACATCAAAAGTATTTCGGAATACATTAGAAAAAATTGAAAATTAACAAGGCTTGTGGTCCTGACGGCATCCTTGGGAAAGTTTATGTTAAAGTCACAGATCAAATAACACCCTTTCTCTTGAAAGTGGGAATTATATGGAAGCTAAAGGGAAAATGCCTAGTACTTTAACTAAGGAAGAATAGTTTTAATACCAAAAAAAGGGAATGGAACGGATTTCAACCATTGGAGGCCGATCACCATATTGATTAATCTTATCGTATACTTTCTGGAGTCCTGGCTCAACAAATGGGAGTCATTCTAATAAGAAAATTGGCCCTCACCAAAAGGATTCCTTAGAGGACGTCAAATACATGATATTTCGTATAATATACAAGCCTCTATTGACATTATCAAGGAAATAAAAAATTTGGTGCAATAATTGCCATTGATTTTTCAAAAGCTTTTGATTCGATTAGTCACAGGCAAATTCTAAGATCTGTTAAAAGATTTCTTCCAAGACGGTTCTTTAATCCTGTCCGTTCCCTTCTATTTAACGGATCATCCACTATCTCATTAAACGGTCATGAAAGTGAGCGAATAATTTTGGGGAAAAGCTGCAGGCAAGGGTGTCCATCCGCTCCTCTCCTTTTTATTGCTGCCATTGAAGAACTTGCGCTAAGTATTATTAAGAATACGGGGGATTTGGCGTGGATTTTAAGGGTACTCGCCATATAATTGATCTTTACGCTGACGATGTCACGCTAACTATTCAAGCAAACTCAAGGCACAGATTATCAAAAGAGTACAAATTTTATTAAATTACTTCAAAAAGTTTGAAAAATATCAGGTCTATCCTTAAACTTGAATAAAACTACCATTCTGCCTCTAGGCCTATGGAATCCAGTAAATGGTACTAATATCAACTCCTGTAAGGTCAGTTCATCAATTGAGGTCTTAGGAATAGTCTGGTGCCGGGATGGCATTCATGAAAGAAACTGGTCCGAAGTCAATAATACTATATTGCAAAAAGCACAAATGTGGAGGAACTTCCGTCTTCAAAAAAGAATAGACATGTATAACACAAAGGTTATTCCAATGTTAGTATACAAAGCTTCTTCATCTCCTGTGATAGCAGAGAAGGTAATTCTTCATGAAGCAAAGTGGTTGAGCGCTATGTTCCATCAAAGATATTTGTCAACAATAAAAAGAAAAGAAACCATCTCGGTGGTGGTATTGTTCAGCTAGCAACTGTTGTTCCTAAGATATATACTAAAATGTTCGTCAATATTGCATCCATGCCATCCCTTGAGTGGAGAAGATGTGTCACTCACACAGATTTATACTCGTGGCTCCTTTTTGGCACTGAGCTTACAAATAATATAACCTCTGACATCTCTTTGGTGTGGGGATGTGCACAAAGAATTCTTTGGAAAAATTCCTCAGTTCGATAATTCTTCGACTGTGGATATAATTAGGCAGAATTATGCGAAGAAATATTTTTTCAGGAACCTGGGAAGTCCAGAGGACCTTGAGGAATTCGCCATTAGAAAGGGAACTCTTACTCTTCATGACCTTGGCCAAGATGGCTCTTTCAAGGATGGTAGATTCTTGTATCCCCTGCATAGATCTGCGCTCAAATATCATGTGCTGAAACCCTGGTATTTGAAATTGAATGGCCAGGATCGTTTGGGTTTGAGGGAGAGTAAAGATATCTGTCGTGAATTTCTCAGGCTTCTTGACCTTCCGGGTTCATGGGAAAAGCGGATAAAAGATTCCCTAGCAGAAATAATTGATGGAAACCACTTCACGGCGCAATTATTGATTTCGGCCAATATTATTCGATTTTATCGCCCATGTAAAGATTGTGGCACTATTTATAACTCGATTTTACACGCTTTCGTTGAGTGTCGTTCAGTGAATATTATAAAACGCTTTGTTAAACTTAATGTGAGAGGTCTGGACAAAGAAGAAGCGGATAAATATTTGAAGGCGTCCGTTCTATTGGAATAAGTGGCGGCAAAATACTGTCTTCTCGAACCAAGGCAATAAATAATGCACTACTGGGTGCAAAATCGCTGGTTTCAAAAAGGTTGGCAGATTACCAGCCTCTTCAGCCTTCAAATTTGAAGGCAATATTCCTGGCAGCTGCGGCGAGATATGGTTCCCTGGACCTTAGGATCCCATCTACAAAGGATGATTCTTGGACTTATGGAGCCCAAGAAATCCGATATTTCCCTTCCCGTTCTCCTCTCTACAAGGACATCATCAAAAAACTTTTTAAAAAATTCAAGGATTTTAAATAATTAATGTTTAATACGTATATTGGAATTTTTATAATGTTTTGTCAGTTTTAATTACAGTTTTTTTAAATAATTGTGTGTTCATTTGTGATGCTTAAATTTTAAACTAAAATGTTTATTCATGATTTAATTCGCATTAGCATCACTTTATATATATTTCTTTTGTTTTATATATATTTATATGAACTGTGTCAATAAAAAAAAATCGCTATACTTTAAGAGATATAAAAAAATACGTACTCTCCCCCAAAAATTGATCTTTTGATATGGAATATACGATTACCATATGGTAATGGCTGTTAGTGTTACCTGATAGAAAAAAGAAGGGAGAGAATGAGGCAAAATACCCTCTCCCTTCTCTTTCTCTCTCTTTCTATCCAGGTAACACTAACAGCCATTACCATATGGTAATCGTATATTCTCATATCAAAAGATCAATTTTTGGGGGAGTACGTATTTGCTTATATCTCTTAAAGTATAGCGATTTTTAGAACACCAAATATATCAAATGAAAGCTTGGTTAACCAGCTTTAATATTTTGTTATACTAAATCATGTCATTTAATAAGTAGAGAGTTATATGTACATTAAAAAAAGCCTATCTCGCGTACAAAATGACGCATATAATGGATTATAATGCGTCAGAGACAAAGTAAAATTTTGAGAGGATACCTTGACGCAAATCTAAGAAACACATTATTTTTATTTTTTTCATAATCGATTTCTTATAGGTCAATACAGGCTCTGAATCATATGATGTAAACTCAGATTGTACTGAATTCTGAATTGATAGAATGCAACCAAGGTCATTTTTGGATTTATCATCTAAAGTTTTACTAAACTTAAAAGTACTATTTTACTCTGAAGCGAACAAGTCATCTTCTACAGGCGAGTGAAGTTAATTGATACAAAAAAGCTATGAAATAAGCTAACAATACACACTCCATTTTTTGCTTTGTTTTTACTGAAAACTTTGTTTTATTAAAAAACATCAAACATACGTCTGGTAGTAAATTAGATTTCCTTTAAATTAATAATTTTATTGAAGTCTGTAACGTCCACCATTTTGAAGAAATTTGCGGAAAACTATATTTTTACTAAATTTTTAAAACTTTGACCTCGTTGCGCGACCTCGTAATGTTGACCGATTTTGTTCAAACTTTGTATGTCGTCTTCTTTTATCACCAAGAAACAGAAAATCCACAATGTTGCTAACATTTCAAACATTTGAAAAATAAGAACAACCCTAATATATATATATATAATATAATATATATATATATATAGATATATATATTATATATAATATATATATATATTATTATATAATAGAAATGTAAAAGAATTGTTGGGCATTGTAGTTAGTCATTTTTAAGCAGGAGTTTACTAATCTTTTTGTAGCATTCGAAATGGAAAGTAACGAATTATATTTTAGACAAATGAAATGTGGACTATTTAAACAAACTTATGAACTCATAAAAGCCGATATATGGACAATTATGTTGTATAAACAACGAAGTAATACAATATTAGATTAATCGCTGGCCATTGACGCAATAGGATTCATGTTTCTTGTTAAATCTTTAAGTCCGTCCTTAAACTATTGTTGCCGGTCAGAACAGATATATATGCAATATATTTTTATTACAGAATTATATTCACATTTATTTTCCATTCTAGTAAAAACAAACACAAAGAAGCACGAAATAATAAAAATACTAGTCATATTTGAACCTGCTCCCTGTACAAACACAAATCAATACTACATACATACTTCCATGTACTTAATAATAGTAAAAAGGTTAATATTATTGTGGAAAAACAATATAATGACTAATGTTGATTAGTCAAGGCTGAAATCGATCCGATTATTCAACTCACAATGAGACTCAAATTCCAAATAATATTTGCTTTCAAAATGCAATGCTTACGCTAATATATTTGTTCCTATCCTCACGGATGTAATTCTATCAAGCCAAATAGACAAATAATAATCAATATAATTGATTATTTTGATGACACTACACCGGATATTGCTTTAATACATATATGAATCGCTAGGTGATAATAATTTATTTTACTTATATTTGCATTAGTAAATAATACGGATCAAACAAGTACTAAGAAATAATAGTTGCAACAAGGACAATAATTATATGTTATTTTAGTAATTTGAAATGAAATCAACAATATTCATCATCAATATCAGAAACCCTATTAAATTTTGAAATTCCAAACCGCGGGTATTAAGATATAACAAAGGAGATATTTTTAAATGTGATTGGTTGAAAAAAGAGGTTAAGGAATAACAATAATAATAAAACAGTTGGTACTCCGTATTACAAGTAAACCACTTCACGCGCAGCTGTTGAGGAGTGAAAATAAATTAAGGAGAGAGGAATACATCCTTGAAAACACGAATTGTCTCTTTGTCATTGGTCTACATCCATGACGTCATATGTGAATCCTTTGATGTGACTCCTCTCATTCCACCATAGATATATATAAATATAGAGAGCTTATTCCCTTCATTGTTCAGCTTCGTCATTGCCCATTTAAACAAAGTAATTTGATCTACGTCATCGTAAGCTGATTATAGAGATATTTTTTATATTGAGTACAAAAACGTATTCCTCTGAAGAATACTATCAGCCCTCCTTGTCTTTATATCTCATGCATTCCACATATTCATATTAATTTAATAGGAGTTCCTCATACAATGAAAGAACGTTTATTTTGTTTGCTCATATGGGTCGTAAATGGATCAGCGGTCTGACGGACTAGAAAAATAAGGAAAAGTATGTTATTAAATATAGAAAATGGATACTGGGTTCGAGTGACTAATTTACATACTACATTGCTTATTTATATCCAGTCGAATGCTGCAATTCTATCGAACCAATTAGGCAAAAAAGAAATCGTATTTATATGTGGAACTTGCAGAGATTGATTCAAAATTATATTTGTTCTGATAATATATCAAGAAATGATAAGGTTTAACTCGGTGTAATTCAGGTCATCATTTGACGTCAATGCAATATACCTTTTTTAAAATTATTTACGTCGTATCTATCACTTCTATTCATTATTTTTATTAGCCTGCCATTGTTGATCATTGTTTGAATGCTTACATTATTTTGTAGCATCCAAGTTTTCACATGCATACTCTTTAAAATATCTAAATACTTAACAAATGTTTAAATATGAGGTAATAAGTTCATTTTCTTATGAAATACGTCAGAAGGTCCTTGAATGATGGTTTCTCTTATTTTTATTGTGTGTGTTAGATGTTGTAGCACCCTGCCAAAAAATAAGCGGCAAACATTTGATTATCCCTTAGGGCAATTTTGTATCATTTATTATTTAAAAGTTATCGCTCATCACTTATCACTGCTGTCACACCTTTCTGAGGGGACCGTCACAGCCATTGAGAGAGACACGCACGTTATCAAGTGCTCGGATGGCCAAGACAAATGCGGGGCTGTCTAAATCCTTCTAGTTCCTAAAGCGTCACTAATACAAAAATTGTGTTTTTTGTTTTCTCTATAAGATATTGTTATATTAATGTTTTTGTTATATTTTTTTGAACGCACGTTTCAATGAACGAACGTCCCACAAAATTGAAACGCTGAAAGAAACACCCTAGAAATACCCCTGGTCGTTCAGCGATCAATTTTTTTTAAAACATAAGAATTTTAAAATAATGCATATTATCTTTCTTCTTTTCCAAAAAGGCTTTATATAACTCCCATAATGGTCTGGACACAAACAAAACATTTTGGAACTTCTTTTCTTATAAGAAACGTCGTCACTTTTTGGCAAATCAATATTAGGTATTTCCCCTTTCTACAAATTGAGTCATTTGTGAATTCAAAAGAAATTTTTATGAAGTCATGTTGGTTCTCATCACTTATGTTGTTGCAAGTTAATATTTTTATCGCTGTACTTATCATTCCTATTGCATGGCGGAATTTTTATTTATGTTTTTCCCCCAAAATTATAAAAGATACTGTTTTATCGTCAGGGATGAAAGGAAAAAAGTTATTTCAAAACCAATGCTATTGTTTTTCACCGAGCACTTCCATCTCTTTCACCATAAAGGAGACCCCATGTCAACTGCCTGCAGTTTTTGGTAAAAGCTTGGAGCAATAACAAATTATCAGTATTTAAACACACACATTAAAAACATTATCAAAAAGTTTTCGTTTATATATTTTTCTTCCGAATTTCTACTTATTTTGCTGTAAAATATGGCAACACTGAAAAAAGTATTTATTTTTATTATACATATTCAGTTTATGTATACGCTCTGAGAGTAAAGGAGTGCTATTCTTTGCTCCATGTTATGTGTGTGTTTTCTTCGGATAGACAGAGCTTCAGGATTGTCTTCATATCTCTGTGATCGTAAGACTTTTCGCTATACATCAAGAGTAATTTCCAACCCTTGAGTTCGGAAACCGGGCAACAGGGAGTGAAAATCCAGGACGTTGGAATTGGAGGAAGATACATAAGAAGGACCTTTCTTCCCTTGGTGTGTATTTTTTCTCTTCTTTCGTCTTACTTCAAACGAAGAACGTATCCTATCAGCCTGATACGGTCATTTAAATCATCAACTTAATACATAGGTGTGAAGATTTTTCTTCTCCTCCTCTTATTTTGTTGATTGATTTTTCTTAAACTGAATGGATTCCTCTTCGGGGGGTCGCCCTCCTGATAATAATAATGGGAGTGACAAGAACAACAACGTCAAGATGTCTTATGCCAGCGCGCTCGCAAAGAGACAAAATAACATAAGGAAGCAACAAAAAAAATTAATTTGAATTCTACATTCAAATGGGAAACCTTCATCATTGTTTTGACGGAGAATGATACGGAAAGGGCATTTAATAACAGGAGATTAAAACACATTAATATTTATAATGCTGCCATGCATTTTGGTTTTTCGGAAGAGGAAATAGCAGGGGCTCAACCCCAATATGGCTTCGGATACGCTTCATTTTATACAAATGAACCAATTAATATCCGTGATCGCATTGACAGTTTAAAAAAGGAATATTCTACTGAAGTCGAAGGGCCAAATGGAGAACTGAGATCTATAAAAATGAAGATAAAGGGAATCCAAAATGTCGACTTTGATAGGAAAAAAAATATTAAAATAAAGGCAATTAATACACTCAAGAGAGTGGACGAAGAAGGAGTGGTAGAATGGATCAAGAATTTTGCTGAGGTGCTTAACGCATACCCTGAACCTAATCCAGAAGACGAGGAGGCTGAAAGAAAATATAAGAAGTATAAGTCTGTCTGGAGAACTTCCAATTTTATAGTTGAAGCAAATGCAGACTCAAATACAATCCCTCAAATCTTACCTGTAAAGGGACATTTGGTAAATTTAAGATTTCCGGGAGTCCGTTTGCAGTGTCAAAACTGCTTCCAATTTGGACATGCCCGCACGAATTGCAACGGCAAACGTCTACAAATAATAGAATACGAAACAGTATTAAAGCAGAAAATAAAAGAAATTAAAAAAAGAACAACCGATGAAGATCCTAATAATTGTGCACTTGAAACAAGAGAATCTTCGGAGAAGATATCGTCCTTGAAGGTTATACGACCTGAGCAAGAAAAAGAGGATAGCTCCCTCATCATAACGAAGGAGATCAGAGAAAGTAGAAAAAACAGTTCACTTTCAACTGAAAAATCAAAGACACTTCAATCAGATCCAAAAAGCAATTTAAATCCGGAACCTAGAACAGATGATTTACTCCTAAGACCTCATGCTAATGTACAAGGGGAAGAAACAGATGGGTCTTCAAAGAAATCTCCAGGAATAGAGATATTAGACCAAGAAATGGGTAATAAAGAGATTATTAAATTTAAAGAAATTCACTCTGACACACCTGTTACAGACAAAATCGAAGTACAGAGGGAAAACAGATCGAGAACATCTTCCGAAACAAGTTTAGCCGACCAAACGATTAGTGTTCTCTCCAAAAAAAATATTTTACCCTTCAGATCTAGATCCGGATCAGTTACAAAAAGGACCCTATCCCAATCGTCCCCTGGAAAGCCATCATCTAAACATCATAAAAAATAATGAGTCTCTATATATTATCCTTAAATGTGAACTCTCTGCAAAACCTCAAAAGAAAATATAACCTATCAAGATTTGTCCAATATATTGGATTACCAGACATCGTAATACTTTGTGATACGCGATGTAACATGGAAAATCACTTCTCCATTTCATCAGAATACTGTTCTTTCTCATCATTCAATGGCACCAACACCAACCCAAAACGGGGAGTAACTCTTCTGATAAAAAAATATCTTAATCCTATAGTTAAGTTTAGCTGTGAAGAAGGTAACTTAATCAAAGTTCAATGCAGTAACAATTCAGGCCGTACGTTTGATGTTATAGGAATATATGGACCAAATAACGACGATCGAGATTTCTATGCTAAAAAACTTTATGCTATAGTATCTAACTCTCCTACAATTATTGGTGGAGACTTCAATATCAAGCTAAAACTTTCAAGAGACACTACAAGTAAATCAACTGACACACATCCCAACTCTAAAAAAATATTACGGCAAATAATGTCATCCTTCGGATTCAAAGATGTAGGAGAATCAATGAATAACTCTGATCATACCTTCTTTTCCACTGATAAGAATCATCAACCAGTTTCCTCAAGAATTGACATGTTCCTCGTAAAAGGATTTGGTGATAAAGCAATCTCTTCGTACGATGTTATTGACGCCAAATTATCAGACCATAAGGCTATTCAATTTAAGATAAATGTACAACTTACAGAAATGCGACACAAAAATAATTGGATTTTAAATTCCAAAGTCATGGAAAATCAAGACGTGGACAAATCTATCAAAGATATTATTGAAGACACATCAAATAAATTACAAATAGGAGACGATGTTTTCTCTATAGTTCGATCAATGATGAAAAAGATAAAAGCTATTTGTAGAATGGGAGGACAAACTTTAGTTCAAAAGAAACACGCTCACCTCAATGAAGTTATAAACATTTCGAATAGCTCATCAACTGATGAAATAAAAAAAGCACATCTTAATAATATTTATCGTGAAGAGGACGTCAAATTCCGAATCCAACTAAAGATTGACCAAATTAAAGATCTATCCTACTCAAGACTCCAATGTGCTCAACAAGTCAGGATGAAAAATAAATCAAAAAACATGAATCTCATTGATGAAAATGGCCAAACTTCCAAAGATCCGAAACTTATTTGCTCCAAGGTCAATACATTCTACTCAAACCTTTATGCTTGTCATGATTGCATGGAGGAGAAGAAATGTGAGCGATGCGAACTAAAAAACGCATCATTTTGCGAAGAATTGCGATGCCATCCTTCAGATGATTTTAAAATATCTGAAGACGATAAAAATGTAACAGAAAAACATTTTACCACTTCTGAGATTGAATACGCTATTTTAAAAAGTACCAAACACAACAAGTCACCCGGTCCATCGGGTTTTACTTTCGAGTTTTACAAAAAATACGTCAAAATTTTATCACCAATCCTTTTAGCCTTTTACGAAAAAGTAATGTCCGTTGGAGCCTTCCCGAGTTTTGCGTCGGAGGGACGGATGGTTTTAATTCCCAAGCCGAACAAAAATCATGGATTTCTTAATAATTATCGACCCCTTACCTTACAAAATAGCCTTTATAAGATTTTCTCGTACATTTTAGTAAACAGACTCTCCAAAATAACCTCACAATTTTTAAACCCATCTCAACATGGTTTTATAAAAAATAAACTTATGGACAACATACCCTTTACGATTCAAACCATCCTGGAGTCAAGGTATGATGCCACAGTGTTGGCAATAGATTTTGCAAAAGCCTTCGACAGTATATCCCACAGACACATAATTCGTTCCATGTATCGGAAAGGTTTTGGAGACTTCGTCATTAGGATGGTTGGAGTAATCTTGACGGGTTCGAAAACAATTTTTAGCTACGGAATCGAAAGAACCTATTTTGAAACTAAAAGAGGAGTGAAACAGGGAGATCCTGTGTCTGCGTTGATTTTTAATATAGCAATAGACCAATTTCTTAGTGATATCCAAAATGATAAGCAAATCGTTGGTCACTCCCCTAGTTTTAAAAGTCAAAAAAGTTTTTGTTACGCAGATGATCTAACTCTACTACTTGCAGGGAGTCCTCTGACTACAATAAAATCCATCAAAAGAATCACTACTCTACTTAAAAAACTATATGTGGACACTGGACTAAAAATTAGCTCAGAAAAAACCGAAGTTATTAGTGTTTACGGAAACCTAATCAGTAAAGGATGGCCAAACTTTCAGGTATCTGAAAACATTAAACTGCTAGGCTCTTGGATAGGAGCTCAAGGAGTAAAGAAAAATACCGAAAGTATCGTTGCAAAAATAAGTCAATCCATTTCCCATTTTATGAAACTCAATTTAAATATGTGGGATAAAAAAATAGCATGGAATACCTATGTTATACCACAAATTATACATCTCCTTCGACTGACTCCCTACAATGAAGATACATCCTTTCAAGTTGTTTCGATGGAAAAAAGATTTTTGGGCTTCGATAAGAAGCGAAATATCTCAGACGATAGGAAATATGGGCCCATTAAAACAGGGGGCCTAGCCATAATCAGTGTACCATTAATGTGGAAGGTGCTAAATCTATTCTGGGTGAGGAAAATCTGGGAGGTAAATGAACCATGGTCCCATGAGTTTGAAAAATTCTTAAAAACTAAAAATCAAAGCATATTGGAAAACCCTCACGCTAGTTTTTCTAAAACCTTAGCCGTTTTGAGTCTTTACTCCAATCGAATGCGAATGATTTGCGAAAAATGCAAAGACGTCGTCAAAGAATTTGAAAAATCACTTGGATGGGCACTCCCAATTAAGGATCGATTCTGCTTCCCGGAGATACGTTCTCTATCAGCAGACATTGCTGCCGACCTTCCACTTTCAAACTCACTAATGAATAGAATGGCTGGACTAGCGTTCAAAGAAAAGTTAAGTGAAATCAAATCAATTCAAAGACCACTGATCCCTTTTAAAATGAAAATGTGCATAGTTTCAACAAAAGACATATCAAGGACACTACAAAGAAGTACCGAAGAACCTTTTATCGGATATCTTCAAAGAAGAAAAATAAAAAAGGACGCCAAAGGAAGCATTAAACAAGCTAAAAATAAATATCTGACCACATCAGAAAAGTGGTTTAAATATAGGCTATTGTCGGGCACTTTAGAAGTAAGAGCCAAATTTTTTGAAGGCCAAAAAGCTCTGTGCTACTTTTGTATGGAAGCAAATGAAACAACAGACCATCTCTTTTGGGACTGCAATGTTTTGGAAAATGTGTATCAAGAAATAATTCAAAGCCTTTATCTTAAATACGGAACGACGATCACCAAAGAAGGATTTCTGGCTTACTACGATGGAAAAGACGACATGAAGATCAATGCAATAATAACTAAAGTCCAAAATACTATATATGGTCAAAGATCTTCCGGGAACCTAGACAAACAAGCTATCATTCCAATTTTCAACCTGTATTGTAAAGTTGTCGACGGAACGTCTTACCTAAAGTAATTTTACATTTTAAGGATTATGAACTTTTAATAAAGTTAAATATTTTTTATCTACATCGTAAAATATTTTTTTATAATATTATATCTGTAATCTTAATACTGTTTTTAAAAAGAATTGGAATTTTATGTTCAATTTCTATTGTTCTATTATTTAGTTATTGTTTTTGTTTAAACCTCCCCCCCCCCCCACCTCTCGAATGTTAAAGAATTGTATGAGGCCCTACGAACTTTAAGTCTTATTAAACGGATTGCGTGTGTGTGTATGTGTATATTGGAATGAAATAAAGAAACGCCAGTTGGCCAAGAAAAAAAAAATAAA
>CP045890.1:21368759-21402198 GCA_013387185.1 Caligus rogercresseyi
CCACAACTGTCAAGTTCCTTCCTTACATATTATTTAACGCCATTCTTAGTGTTTTCTGGAAAATAATTTTTTCTAAGGTTCAAGTGTTCTCTGACTTTTAATCACTTAAAAAGTGTGTTTGTGAGAATGCCTGGGCACCTTTCCTGAATTTGGAACTCTTCAGCGGTTGGATTCCCGCTTTTCGACGATCGGAACGGGTTGGCTATAGCTAAGATAGTTTGTTCTATTCACCTTCAAGAGGATGTTTAATAATAATATCAACGGAACTTAAGTATTGCAAATATCGCTCAACCTTTCTCATAAGTGAGGTGTTGAATATACTTTTTTATCGACTTTATTGATATTTTGTGTAATTAAATATAAATATATATAAGTAAACATTTTAGTTTAAAATATACACAAAAAAAGTCATCACACGTTAATCATCAACCAAGAAAACAAATACAAAACAAAAAGACAAAGTAAAGGAACAAAAGTCAACATAACTTAAAATCATAATCTTGTAAAAACGTAAAAGTCGCTTCAGGTCGATTTTGCATTCTCGGCGCAGGAAGGAAAGAATATACTTAAGGAAGCATGTTATCATGGAGGATCATTCATGCAATTCTAACTGGGATCCAGGAACACTGGACACAAAGTCATCCATGAAATGGGAGACTGTTATCTACAATAAATGGGGCAAGAAAATTAGACCCCAGAAAGAGGCTACCAATGAGCCTCAAGTTAAAATGATGCAGGCAGGTGAAGCCTGCCCAAACCAAAGAAGATCTTTGTGACCAGAAGCGACGAAGAGAGGGTCACTCTAATGAACTCCTCCATCCAAAAGACCTCAAGGTCCTCAAAAACCAAAAAGGAAGTTCTCTATGCAAGTATTGCGAAAGAAGCTAATGAAATAGTCATTGTTCGGAAGAACAGTGACCACATTTCCTTGTTGAGTGGAGAAAACTCATTCGAATTCTTGACACGGATTACGTGAGTCGTGTGTCGTCTCAAAATGGAGAATTTATCCCAAAATACGAGGACGTAAATACACGACCAAAAGGTCCGTACTCTATGTAAATGAAGAGGCTTCGAGTCTCTATGTACGAAATACTATTAAAAAATATACCCCTCTGTTGTCTACCTCCTGGGCAGAGGCGGAGAGAATGAGGGAGGAGAGAAATGAAAAAAAGAAACTCACTGGATTCATTCGAGGAGTAACAGGAAACATTGGGGATGAAATTCTAAGCAAAATAATTCTCATCAGTGCAATATCCTTGGAATTAAAGGGCAAATAGAAGTGTGAGGTCAGACCTCACGAAGGCTTTCAATCCGTAGACTTTAACCTCATAATTGCTTCTGCAGGAAAGGTACATTCCAAGATCCTAGAAACGCGCCGATTTTGGAGCAAGAGGAACAAACTGAGGACGAAGATTCTGTGGAAGACACGAATCCAAAATCAAATGACAATGAAGGATCTAAAGATAGCACTAAGGTTACCATGAGTGCTGTAGGTGGAGAAAACAGATGGCTAAAAGTTATGATAAAACTTCTGATCCAAAAATAAAAGAAATTAATATCACTGAAGGTGAGAAAACTTATTTGACTGAGCCCGACAAACCTTCAACAACTAAATACAAAAAACAAGTTAAAATTGATAGGTTCTTTAGTGATACAGCCAATATCCTTTACCCCCAAAACCACCAAAAAATAAGTATGATCAGTTGTGCCTATATAAATACACAGCACTGCAAAGCAGCAAACTCAGAGCTTAAACTAAGAACATCTGAGATTAATTAATAACAGAGCCATTTTAACGGCTCGACAAAAAGCCTTTCTCTGAGAGGATATACAATCCATAGTCAACCGGGTCAAAACCAAGGGCCTGCATTCGAACAGCAAATCATTTGAATGCATGGTTTATCCCTGAATTCTCTAACAGAGATATTTGTACAATATGTATCAAGATTGAGGAATCTCTAACATATATATGTGTGGCTTACCTTAATCAATTGTTACCTGTTGAAAATGAAACTTTGTTGAGACTCATAAGGCATTGTGATCTTAAGCAAAAACCACTTCTCATAGCCTTGGACTCCAATTCACATGACTGTGTGTGGGGAAGTAAACATATCGACACAAGAGGAGAGGCTCTAGAGAACATATTTGATGAAAATAATCTGACAAAAATAATGAGCCAACCTTTCTTACACAACGGGCTTCTTCAGTTATTGACATTACAATCATGAATCAGCATGCCTTTAAAAAGTTGGACATCAAAGGATGGCATGTAGATCTTCGGCCATCAATGTCTGATCATAGGTATATAATTTTCAATTTTGGCAAATACATGCCAACGGCTGAACTATCAAGAAACCTGAAAACAGCTAACTGGGAAAGTTTCAGGCACAATACGGAGACGGCATCATTACCAGCAATATCTTCCTGTGTCAAACTTGAGCTATGCACTGAGTCCCTTTATAAGGTCATTAAGAAGGCGCTAGATATCGCATGCCCGCTAAGAAAAACTATTAAAGCAAAATCAGTGCCTTGGTGGACTAAACACCTTGCTGTTCTGAGGCACAAGCTTAGAAAACTCGAACCAAAGCGTACCCTCAGTTCTCACAGAGAGAGTTATCTAATTGCAAAAAATGAATATCGTGCAGAGCTAAGAAAAGAACAAAGAGAATCCTGGAGGAATTTTTGCAGTAAAACTGAGGGTTCCAAAGACATGCGAAACTTATCAAAATTCAAAAACCAAATGCTAACTCAATTGGTCTTCTAAAGACTGATCGAGGCTATGCACAAACACCAGCCAAATCTCTTGCAATACTTATGGAAACCCACTTCCCAGATTGCAGGGTCGACTCTGTCATGGAAAAACCACAGATACCACCAATTTGAAATCGACTTTGTGGATTATAGCAAAGTGCGATAATCTTTTAACTCTTTTGGAGCCTACAAAAGTGCTGGACCAGATGGACTTAAACCAATTGTACTACAGCAGCTTGGAGAAAACATCCTTCGGTACATTGTAGAACTCTATAAGGTGATTCTTAGCACTGGCTATACCCCAAGTTCCTGGAGGGAAATGAAGGTTACATTTTTGCCCAAGCCTGGCAAAGATGACTATAGTCAGCAAAATCCTTCAGATGAAAATAGAAAGAAAATTATTCCAACGTTATATTCCCAACATGCCTACACTAAGGGTCTATCATCCGAAACGGCTCTGTCACAGGTAACGGATACCATCGAAAAGGCTATATTTTAACAACAATGTACACTAGCAGTCAGCTTTGATTGCACTGGTGCATTTGATTACATCAAATACCAATCAGCAAACAATGCAATGGAAAAACTAGGAGTACCTATTATATCATGGTATAGATATCTTCTCAACACTCGGAAAGTCAAAGCGGATCTTAAAGGAGAGCAGATATGCATCAGGCCAACACGTGGTAGTCCACAAGGAGGTGTACTTTCACCCATTATATAGAACATGATTATGGATACCCTTCTGACCAAATTAAAACAGGAACCATCAAGGCAGTAGGCTACGCGGATGATGTCATCTTATTAGCAAACGGAAATCATCCTCATACTCTTATCAATATAATGCAATCAGCAATAAATACAGTTCTAGACTGGGGAAAACGAATGGTCTAACCTTAATGCTACTAAATATAATGCAATTGTTTTCTCAAAAGTCTACAAGTTGAGATCCAAATATTTTCCACGATTAAAAATGGATGGTAAAGAAATGGTGTTCTCAACGCAAATGAGGTACTTGGGCATTTTATTTGACCAAGGACTTACTTGGACGGGCCACCTGAAAGAAAAAGCTGCCAAATGTAGTCGACTATGGAATATGGCTAAGGCAGTCATAGGACAGAAATGGGGTTAACGTCTGACAAAGTTATGTGGCTATATGAAGCAATGGTCAGACCAATTATAGCTTGTGGATGCTTAATATGGGGACATTCCATTAATAACAAGAAAAGTACCATAAAGATATAAACTCCATACAAAGAAAAGCACTGTTATCAATGTGCCACACACTAAGATCAACTCCAACAGCCGGAATGGAATCTGTTCTTGGCATAATTCCCTTTGACTTTTCATACAAGGACAAGCAAACAAAATCACGATGGAGAACTAGGCATTTCTTAAAAGATACCTGGGATGGTATTGGCAACCTTCCAAAACGCCGTGGTCACCGCTTCTCCTGCTATAAAATACTTAAGGAAGCGAAAATTAATTAACAAAGTGACTATATAAAAGGCAACCTTATTTGGATGGACAATTCTCAATTGAAAATCCTGATATGATAATTTACACTGATGGATCCAAAGATGAAAAGGGTAATACTGGTGCTGGATGGGCAATCACTATTGGTGATCTGCATTCATCACTCAATGGTATCTTTGAATAGAGAAGCATCAGTATTTCAAGCTGAGGTTTTTGCCATCAAGCAAGCAGTCGAAGATCTCAGAAAATTGGGAAAAACATGGAAAAAAGTTTAATTCGATCTGATTCCCAATCCGCAATTGCTGCTCTTCTCAATCCACTTACCTCAAGTGCTGAAGTCAGGGAGTGTAAAGAAATCATATGCAGAGGAAAGAACGAGGAAAATATGCATTGGATGGTGCAGAGGACACAATGACATCACAGGAAATGAATTTGCAGACTACCTTGCAAAAAGTGGCGCACAAAGCAACAACCGAAAATTTGTTGGTGTGCCCCCAAGTTATGTCAAGAAAACAATAAATGATTATTTTATAAACGATGGTGTGATCGATATAAAGATAGTCTTCACATGAAACACACACATCTTATGTTAAAAACCCCAAGATCAAAGGTTGTCAAACTTCACCGTGAAGGCCTGAAACAACTTATTCAAGCCTACACAGGACATGGACCATTTCTCTCCCACCTAAGTAAATGAAAAAAACACAAGTGGAACCTGTTATCTTTGCAAGGAAGAGCCACAGACTGCAGACCACCTGATTAACAGATGCCCTGCTCTGTCCCTCGAAAGGCATGAAGTGTCTCAAGAAGAAGACGCGGACATCCAAATTCTAAAAAATTTAAATGTAAAAAAATGAAAAATATTATTGTAAATAATTTCAGTATTTAAGAAGGAATTCATTTTGCTGTTGTAACACAGATACCCCATTGTGTGGTTGTGTTCTTTACCTTAGTGTCTATTGTTTGTATGTACTATTGTAATCGGCAGTAATTTCTAACTAGCTAAAAAAAGTCCCTCCCACATCACATCCATGTATGGCAAGCGTGCGTTATATCTTCTTAATTGGAGTTTATATATTATATAAAGATGTCTTTATAGATATTCTCCATGACTCACCAAAAATAATATATTTATTACAATTGGCATCTTTATTAATTTTTATTTTACCTCTTAGCATCAGAGAGTGAATAATTTTTGAGCTTAAAAAATGAAGAGTAAAAAAATATAAATAAACATTATTTATCTAATTGTGAGGAGCTGGTGGATTTAATTAATAGTAATAATATTTATTTAAATGATTTGTAATTCCTAGTAGAATGGGTTGATCCCTAAGAGAAATATTGAAAATATATATGAATTGTTCTTTATATCACAACTGCTATGAGTAAAGTAATGCTTACTTTTCTTTCAACCAATCATAATATAGATGAATATAAACTATGTCAGGAGTATGACCGTTTGTTTCATTGTCATTCCTCACAGAAGGGTATTATCTAAGGCAAGGGATTACATTCTTACCGACCTGAAAATAGAAAGAGAAAAAAAATCCTGTTGATTAGAAAAACATCTTTCTTGTATCTCTCTGACATGTCTTTGATTACACGAGATGTTGTTGTTGTATGATTATTACCAAACATGGACAAAAACATTGATATAGCCCTAACAGTGTAATTTCTTATCCTTTCCGGCCAAAACAAAATGAAAATAGTGCTAGAAAAAAGGCTTCATTCAATTGGAAACACCAAACCTCCATCTATTTTTTGCTTCAATGGGTTTCAAATGATGCTGTTGAACGAGTTGTAAATAATTGTTGCTTTTGGCCGTTCTTTTCTTCATGTACACCAACTGATTATATTATTTTGCTATTATTTTTTATGAAGTATGTAGTATTAAATGCAAACAAGAAAGGAAGAACGAAACAGTTTCTACCCATGATCTTCTTGTCACTGATTTGTTTTCATTTGAGAAAGAAGAAAAAAAGTTATATGAACTAAATAAAAATCTGGACGGAAAAAAGAAGATTTGTTTAATTTATTCTATATAAATCTAACACGTGCAGTTTGGGATCCACAGAGACGTTTCAGAGATTTTTCATTTCTCTTCTATTTCGTCCCATATAGATGTAAGTACTCGCTAACTAATTCTCATTCTCGATTAATTCAATGTCCGAGGCCCAGGACGCAGAAAGAATGAGTGAAGGCAAAGAACATGAGATCTGCTAGGAGGGAGGTATCTATGCGCAACTTTGGTAGATTTTCTAAGACACATGGGTCTCGAGCTGAACAAGAGATTATCTTGAGGCTCCTCAAGTCCAGCTCAAGCATTGTTTCGAAGAAGCGAGGGAGGAAGATTCCAGCAGGTCTCAGCACAACCCAAAAGTGACCAGAAGAGGGACCCCAGGCTCTTGGCTGCCCTCAAGAAATCTGTCATCAATTTAGGATTGCTCCTTGTGGTCTCATGTAGCGTGTTGTAGCAATAGAGTCCAAGTCATTCCTCCTCAGGCAGGGACAGAGTCAAGTCCTTCCTCCTGGAAGGGCACTGGCCTCCGCAAATGATTGAATGTTCCATGTAAAGGCATTCCTGGAGACTGGAGGAGGGAATGATACCTTAAGTGTAATGGGCCGATTTGGTTGAGCAAATATGTCTGCAGAACCTTTCCTTATTTAATGTAGTGACCCTTAAATAATATTAAATTGACCTGCATGGAATTGCACTTAATGTAGTTTTGATTATTGGCTGGTTTATTTTTTATCTTGTTTGAATGGAAAATAATCTTTTAATTGATGATTCTCCATTTAAAGAACTTTAAAACAAAAGACTATGTAATTTTATATCATCATACTGTTTCATAGCTTCAAATTAATTTGTTATCAAAAAAAATCTATATCACTAACGTTTTTATTACTTTCAGATATTCGAGATGCCCAAAGTTATAGATCCGATCCGTCTCATCCACGAGCTCGGTGGGAACAGAGTGTGGGTTTACGACTCACAAAAAGAATCTCTATGCTGTAGGCTATGTTCCAAATCCTTCAATATTAAAATTAGGAGCAACCTCTTCCATCATGTCCGATCCAATAAACACCAGAAACATCTTGATCTCTTCAACAAAACACAGACTATTGAGTTGGAGGAACAGACTTCATCGGTTACACGCCCTACTTTTACCATGGATCTGACAAGAATGATGATCGCCTGCAACATCCCTTTGGCCAAGGTGGAACAACCTGAGTTCATCAACTTCTTCGAGAAGCATTGCGGCAAGAGACTTCCAAGCCGGACAACGCTAACAAAGTGTATGGAGGAGGAATGTGAAACAATTTGCTCCAAGATTAAAGAGCAATTGAAGGAGAAGGATATTTTTGTACAGGCTGACGAGACGACTGATTCGCAAGGACGGGCCATGACCGCAATCATGGCTGGAACTTTGAATGGAGTCACCCTGGAACGTCCGTTCTTGATTGGTCTGAGCGATGTTACTACCATCAATAATCAGAGTCTCCAGTTAGCGGTTATCAGGGCTTTACGCAAAGTCCTTGGAAGTGAATTGGCTAATAAGAAGCTACGTCTTTTTCTCACTGATGGAGCCAGTTATTGTCTCAAGGCTGGTCGTGGACTGAGGCAGCAGTTTCCTAATGTAATACACGTTACCTGTATAGCTCACGCTCTCAATCGTGTTGCTGACCTCGCTAGGACGCAATTTCCGAAAGTAAACCATCTCATCTCGGAAGTCAAGAAATTTTTGTGAAGTCATCAATTAGAAAGCGCCACTTCGCAGCTTCCTTCAAAATTCCGCTGCCGCCCGAACCGGTGATTAGTCGTTAGGGAACTTGGTTGGAAGCTGCCTTCTATTATGAAAGAAATTTTCTTAATGTCAAGAAATTCGTGGAGGAATTGAAGAACGACAGTGCTGCAATAATTGAAGCCAAAGAAATCTTTGAAGATGAAGAGATCCTTACTCAGCTTGAAGTCATCAAAGACAACTTCCCAATACTTGTGAAGGCAATTAAGGCTTTGCAAGAGAGGCTTCCTCTGGTCGAGAGCTTCAAATTGATAGAAGAGGTCCAGACCACTCTCACACTGCAACCTTTTGCCAACAAGTTGAAAGAGTTGCTGGATAAGAATCCTGGATATAGGACAATGATGGAAACAGCAAGTTCCTTGCATAGTGCTAAAGGAAATGAAGAATATGATGCCAATACCTTCTTGATGGCCAATGCTCCGATGGTGACATGCGACGTGGAAAGACTTTTCTCTGTCCTAAAGGATGTTAACTCTCCAAAGAGAGGAAGATTAACGGAGGCTCATCTTGAAGATATTTTATTCATTCGTTGGAATGGCAAACTCATTTGATAATATCGTTCCATGACCATCAAAGGATTTTTCGGATCAGACGTTTGAATAAATGATGATAGAAAAATTGTTCCCTCCCTCATTTTGCGACCTTATGTTCTGATATGTAACAAAACGTTTTAGTTAATAATGATTTTAGAAAAACTTAGGAATATAATATTTTCAAAAATCTTGGTGCTATTTTTTGCGACAGTAAGTGAACGCAAAGTTAATTTTTCAAGTGACTACTACTATGACTCTCGAAAAAGAAAATTTATTATATATATATATATATATATATATATTACATATATATATATATATATATATATATATATATATATATATATATAATAGCCATTAAATGTAATCGACAATTTAAAAAAGTAACATTCAAATAGTTTTGAGCTATAATTTCATTTAAGGATTTCTATGATTAACTCTTAAAGGATTAAAATGGAAACAACTCTGCGTTCAGAAATATTAAGCGGCATATAAAAAATGTTAATAAATATTCACATCCCAAACTATCACTTTTAACCAATTTATACAAATAGTTTTACCTTTTCATTTTTAAGAAATTATTTATTCATGGCAATACAAGGCATATTTTTCGGTAATTTATTTTAAAAAATGCCAATAAATTTTCTAAAATAATCCAGAAATAAACCATTTTATTTATAGTATGTATTGTTATTTGAAAGTAGTTGGCGCGTAGAACTTAGTAGTCACTTACTGTCATAAAAAATGACAACACAATGTTTTTATAATAAATGTCTTCCTAAAAAAATCTTTGATCGCAAAATTGAGGGGTCAACAAAGAATCAATTTATCTATTCTTATATTCCTTTTATATTTTTTGTCTTATCTTTATATAATTGATATAAAAGTATTCTCATTAATCAGTAAATCAAAATGTGTTATTTTGTATAGTATATGTAAATAATGAAACAAACATACTATGCGAGTACTTACTGGATTCTTTCTCGTAGTATGTGTTTAAACTCAAAAAAGGAAAGCCAAATTCATTCCTTCAACTTCTTAATGTCTCATCTAATATCCAATACCTCGATTCATCTACGGATCCGTATATTCTAAATGAACATCCCTTAATATATCCTTGGTTTGATGTAATTTTTGTTAGTCAAGAAGGAGAACTGATAATTTCTCTAGGCAACATTTAATTGAATTATCTGATTATTATTTTCATTGATTTGCGAAAAAAAATATTACTCAAATAATAAATAATATAAATTGAAAACAATACATCTAAAAGGCATGTACGGTTATAAATTCAACCAATATTCATGTTTGTCAAATTTTTCTTTGAAAGGAATACTTATTTAGTTTTATTTATAATCGTTTACATAAAATATAAGATATTAAAAATATATATTTATGAAGAAAATTTTATTTAAGTATTTTATTAAATAAACAGTAATTTAAATGACCCTTTACACTGTATTAAAATTTGTAGCTGCACTTCTTCATCCCATGAGGATCCAAAACAGACAGGCTCATAATGAAAATGTTTGTAAAGGTAGGTTGTGTCGATTAGAAAGGGACCGGAATGCGTGTCAATAAGGAGTATTGAGTTTCTTGAAATATACAACCTTCACTTGATTTTACTATTTATTTGCAAAAAAATATATTAAATCATAACACAATAAAAACCAATGGATACAACTCTGAGAACAATTCATCTAAAATTCATATATGGGTATAAACTGAATATGTTGCATCAGTCTACGTATAAGCCATTCATGTCAGAAGATATATATATATATATATATATGATATTAATGGTAAACAATTTAAATTATATGGTGCTATAAATAACTCTTCATATTGTAATAAACATCGTGATTTCATTACTTCTTCAGGGTTCCATTATACTTTTGCCTCTCTTTTTTTCCTCGGGAGTAGCTTTGTCCTCCTAGTAATTTATATTGAATTTGGAGAAATCCCATCAGGTTCCGAAACAGACAGTCTCATCATGAAGGCGTATGTAAAGGAGTCGAGAGTTAAGACCCCCAGAAGTTGGGGGAAGACTGCCCTATTGTCTAGTTTTCTTCATACAACTCGAGGTCGATAATGAATTTAATTATACAACCATCAACAACGAATTCGATGAAAATTATGTCGCCCTCATCACCAACGAGGCTGAAAGAAACAGCTGCAGTCGTCGGCTTCGGTTCCTCTCAATAGAAAGCGAAGAGACCCACCACTCCTCTATAGTTGCACTTCCACCCCGCATCTGGGCATTTTTATCCTCCTTGGTTCATTCAAATGTAGAACACTTGTGGTCACGTGTCTTGGGGATGCCTTTGGGTCTTTGAACTTCTTGGGGCGACTCCACGCCTTGGATCTTCTTTACTTCGATAAGAGAGCTGAATCCTTCCCTACCATCTCCGACTCCATTGTTCGCTCGAGCTTGATGACTTCCCTAGGGTTGAGTTTCCCTATTAGAAGACTGTCGAGCGGCATTGTAATGAAGCCAACAATAATCGAGTGATGTATCGTATTGCCACACTAGTAGTGTCCAACCCTCATCCGATGGGTAAGGAAATCGTCGATAGGCTCAGCCTTAAAGATTTCCTCGAACTCTTCCATGACTAGAGGCTCCTCGGCCTCTACGAACTTATATGTGCTGGAACTCCACAGTAAAACAGAAAGTTCCGGATCAAGCCCAGGCTTTTGGGAGGGCCCTACAGATGTTATGGGGGGCACAATTTGGCACATTCATAAAAAAATCGGGCCCACGTCACTCAGTGGGTGGGCGGGCCTGGCCCCCTCAGGCCCGCCCATCCCGCCGGGCCTGTTCCGGATCCATCCAGTCAGGTTTGCCTTCTTCTTTCCCGTAATTGATCCGGATTCTCCCCGAGCTCGAGTTCAGGGCATAGCTCTTGAAGCTCCGGAAACTTCAAGGTGGAACACGAATTCTTCTTTAGAGGATCCTAAATATAAACGGAGTAGGATTCATAGGATCCCAGAAAAGTAAACATTCTTCCTAGGATTTGACTTCACATTTATATTTTGTTGCTATGAACTAACACTATTTATTATTATCATAACAATAAGAAGCATAAGGATTATTATTCTAAAATAACATTGCAAAGATTGTTAGTGTTTAGGTTTAGTGAGTAAATATATAAAATAAAGCATTTCCTTAGTTTTCTTCAATATTGCTGACTTTGTTGCATGTATTAAAAAATGTAGCATGTGGCTAGGTTTATTCAATTTTTTTCTTCAACTCTGTTTATTACAGAGCTACTATAGCCCTAGCCTTCATGGCTACTAATATAAAAAACATGTATCTTTATATACAAACAAATAATTATATAATAATAATAATAAAATATTAATTAAGAAAAATAAAAAACAAAAAAAAAATATATATATAAGTAAATATTTTTCAATTTCATAAATACATTAAACTTAAGGAGCTATAAGGATCTAGACAACTCTGCCATTGTCTTTGCTACCCTCCGAGCACTTGATAAGGTGCATGCCTCTCTTAATGGCTGTGACAAGCTCCAGGCCTTTGAAAGGTTAACAGCAGCGACACAGTTGGTAGAAACGGGTTTCTTGAGGCATATTGTAGCACTACGGGTGCGCTCATCGAAGCCCTCAAGAATCCTCTCCAAGGGACAACTGTCCACATTCATAGCCTTCCAAGCGGATATGGCAGCCTGCTTCACTAAGATCTCATTTACAGATGGAAGATGTGACCTGTCGAGAAGGTCAACCACACGCAACCGATCTGCTCTTTGAACTCCCAGCAAGATACGTGCGAGATCGTTGATGGCAAGTTGCGCATCTGAGCTAGTCTTTGCCATTGTAGGGGTGTGAGGGGGTTCAGCAGCAGACGAGAATTTTGCACTTCTAGTCACCCAAGCAGACGTCTGAAGTTTCCCGATAACTATGGCTCTAGCTATCTCGGTCAGCAGTGGCCCTCGCGATACCGTAGTGCAGAGCCGGCGGATGACTCCGATTCGTTTCCTGACATTCTGAATATTTTTTTCGTGGTGGGGTCCAAATGTCAGGTTCCTGCTAACAGTTACCCCCAGAAGGTCGAGTGTAGCGGTCGAAGGAGTGTCTGGAGCACCCAGACGTAACGTTTGGGTTTTCCCAACGTTTAGGTGGAGTCCATTGATATTAGAGTACGCCTCCAAGGCCTTCGATGCCGAGCCCATAGCGAAGTCGACCTGTTCCCAGGATGGAGCCGAGATGACAATAGAAGTATCGTCGGCATATAGCAGTACCTCAAGCTGAGCTTCTGGATTGACAGCTACTCTCAGGTAATCAGGTAGGTCAGCCGTGAGAAGAATGAAAAGTAGGGGGCCAAGCACAGAACCCTGTCTGACGCCGTACTTTATGTTCAGGAAATTGGACCGTTGGCCGTTCCAATTCACCTGCTGTCGCCCTCCTGTTAAGTAGCTGAGCATCAGCTTTTTGGTGGGCCCCGCCATCCATTGGAGCTTGGCCAGAAGTATATCTGCTTCCAAAAGGTCAAAGGCCGCAGAAAAATCGAAGGCAGCAATGCATACCTTTAATTTACGATCACAAGCCTTAGCAGCGTTGGACAGTAGAGTTGCAAGGGCAGTGTCGACACTGCGTCCAGTTCTGAAGCCGTGTTGTTCCTGTGGGAGTTTACAAGAAGCTTCGACGTAGGTCACGAGTTGATTATAAAGTACCCGCTCGGTCAATTTTGAGATGGCACAAAGGAGTGAGACAGGTCTATAGCTAGAGGGTTCTTTACGCGGTTTGCCCTTTTTCAGTACTGGGATTATGATTGCCGTTCTCCACTCGTCTGGCCATATCTGAGAAGTTATGATTGTCTTAATGAGGTGAACGATTGAAAGGGCTAAGGCTGTCCAGGCTGACTGATATACGACGATAGGAATTTTTTCAGCAATGAATCACAAAACTTTTCCCTTTTTCCTATTATTATTATTATAACATATTTATGGGCGGAGTCGAAAGCATAGAGATAAAAAGATATAGAGAGCTTATTCCCTTCATCTGTATTTTTGTGTCCAATATACAAAGTAATATGTACTACGTCATCGTAAGCTGATCATAGAGATACAATCCAAGGAGAATATAAAGGAGGTGAGTGAACAAGGAAACTTTACATTGTGTTTTTTCTTCTTTTTTTATTGGACTTATGACGTCAATGTTGAAAACCTATGTTATTTATTATTATATTTACGAAATCAATTTCTCAAAGGAATTGCTTTGTTGTAGAGTGATGTGTGAGAGTGCCAGGAACAGCCTCAAGTCAATTGTACCGTTCAAGAAAAGTCCATGAAACCGACTGTGACTCGTAAGCCTGGATAACGGTGAATGGAGCCCATGGAGTGCACATCCTCCGTCGCAGTAGAGGTCATGGAAATATATAGCCACTCTTCCCATGTCAAAGAAGGGATCTACGTCTGTAACATGCAGACAGAGTCCATCTTCTCCGTTACTTGGAAGATATATATTCTCATAGAGGACGAGGAGTTGAGAGAAAAGAACCTCCAAACCATGATTCAGGCTTTCCCTAACTAGAACTGGAATGAAAGGACGAATTATTGGTGTTTATCAACCATGAAAAATATAAATACAAAGAGGAATGCTTGGAAAACAACATTTATGGGCCTTAAGAGTTCATACACAATGAACGTGAACAACAACCATTCAATGTCTTCTATTGAAGGATGATAACCCACAAACATAAATTATAGATGACAAAATGTGGTGGAAATTTTAAGAAAATCTGTGATAGAGGTAGTAATATTCTTTAAATCTTTATCTATGAACTAAATAAAATAACTTTTTACTTTTGCAGGCACTTAAATGATAATAACGCATTTCCATCGATATGGACTTCATCAGTGGCGTTCCTGATAACCCTGGGCCCCACCTGAAAGGAGAAAACTCGGGACCTTTTCACCACAGTGATGGAGCTCCCTCTATGCTCGCCCTCCCCACGTATTGCATCGCTCCAAAAGACCCCTGAACTTCACTTACCTCTATATTGATACACGCCTGTGTGAACAGACACATCTACAGCTTCATTTATTCTAAAAATGTATTGCTGACTTTCTGCATATATATTTTCTTAAGATATGTCGTTTTATTCGTTATGAAGGGTTTACTAACTTCCTGCTTCCATATTTTGTAATATTAAAAAATATATTATCACTTTTGTTTAAAGTGCCCTCACTTAGAAAATAGCCTTCCTTCACAATCCAGCTCCATCCCCTGGAAACAAATTTGTTGATTCTTCGTGCCCCACCTATTTTGCCCCCCCCCCCCTTGATATTGTAGTCTGGCTATGGTTCTGCACATAAATATTTATTGGCATATTACCACGAACTAGACCAGAACTGTAACAGAGTTGTTATGTATCCAAATATCTAAACTACAGGATAATATTAAATTAGTTACATAAGCAGATGAGTTATGTCTTGGCAATCCGCAATATTTTATTATGGAAACTGCACAAACACGCACTGTACCTTTAGGCATTTTTCAATAATTGATAGCAATGAATGGTTCCTTTTAAATAATTCCTTTTTAAATGAACGAATAATAATAATATGCATATTTCAACAATGACGCATACAACAGCTGAGTCAACTAACGCCAACCTGCCTGGGTTAGAGAGTTCGTTGTTCACACACCTTTATATATTATCCTTGGATACAATCTATCCAAGGTCTGTATAATAACAAGGAGAATATAAATAAGGTGAGGCAATGGGAATCGACGTAGGCAATTGCAGGGCGACAGCTGACTATTTTGTTATGATGTCATAGCTGCTACCCTTGATTTCTAATTCAGTTTGTATTGTGAAGCGAAAATGCCATATTCTTGAGGAAGTAATCGTGTTTGTGCCATCCCCTCTTGCTCTAACCCTCGAGATGCACAATATTTTGCACTTCCGACGAAGGATCGCGATATCTAACGTCTGTGGATTGCACGATGCAGAAGATCCGACAGGATTGGCCTAAAGAATGCGAAGATCTGCGATCGTCAGTTTTTTACTCCAGGAATATTCAGGCTGAGCTTCTTGGCACCTTTGCTAAGAAGAAGCTTAAGTCTCAAGCTGTTCCTTCACTCTTCATCCTTGGATCACCCTCCTCAAGTGTGTCCAAGTCCTTCAGACAGGTCCGTCAAGAAGCCCGTGAGCGAAAGAAAAATGTGAGTTGACTAGTGAGGAGGAATGAGGAACTCTCACTTACGAAATTGAAGCTGTCCTGCTAAAAGCTAAGTGCCCCAAACTTAGGCCATAAAATTTTAAGGAAACTTTAATTATAACCTCATTGGAAAATGATTACACAACGATTTCAAAAAGAAGGTTCATGAAACCTTCGACAAAGTTCAATCGTGGCCACTCAAAAAAAGATGTAACTACCGCCCTCAACCTACGGAGTATATGTACCCGGGCCTTTCAGTACTTGCGGTTACGGAAACTCCTTCCTTTGCCTAGTCGGCAAACACAGGAAAAATTCCAATGACTGTTCAAACGAGGGTCTCTCCTATATCGCTGGATACTTAGCCAGGAAGTTTAAAGACCTCCACCCAAATTTGGGGAAACAGACGAGTAACACTGAAAGATTTGAAGAAACTCAAAGTCCTTGAATTGAGTTATTACTGCCCCTTCACCCGATTTTTGAAGTTCTGCCACCACCTCTTAGAAAATCATTTCCATTTTTTTCATAATAGCCAAAAAGTCGCAATCGATAAAGACCCCATTTTTCAAAGACTTATTAATCCACTTATAAATTATATCCTAATTGGTCAAAAAAAAAATATTGCTTTTGTAAAAAACACGGATTCGAGTCAATTTTCTTAATAAGCTACTTAAACTGAAAAATGGAAATGAAAACACATAGGCCAGGTTAGTAATTAGCGTAATTTATATTATTATGTTCCCCCTTTTTATTATGTACATATGTATAATTATATTATTGTGGTTTATAAATTCCTTCAAATAAATTAAAATTTGATTGTAAAAAATATTCTTAATGTTTGAAATTATTATTTGCTAATTACTTAAAACATCAAATACTAATGATAAATCATTTACATAACATTTTTTTCATGCACATGGGTTCTATACACTAGCACAGAACAATATCGTAATGAAATATTTTCAATTGAGATATTAAGTTGATAAATAATTTCTAAATCATAGCACTAATAAATAATGTTTTTTTATTGTAGCATTCGTGACGTCACAAAAATCTCCCTTTTGAAAAAGAGCATGAGTCAAAGATCTCCTCTTTGACTCACCTTATATATATTCTCCTTGGTATAATAAGGTCTGGGCAATACAAAACAAATATGTAGCAGTGTGACTACTCAATGACGTCACCGGAGAACAATCTATCTATCTATCTATATCTATATATATCAGGCTTGTCAGGGTTCAGCTTTTTTTGCGTTCAGCGTTAAAAAAATAGCGTTCCGTTCAGTGTTCCGTTGATGGGGCTCATGCGTTCAGCGTTCCATTAGCGTTCAGAGTTCAAATATGAAAAAGTGACGACGTTTTTTTTTTTTAGAAAATAATCTCCAGAAAAAGTGTTGACGTTTTTTTTTTCGAAAAGAATTTCCCAAAAAGTAACGACGTTTTTTTAGAAAAGAATTTCCAAAATAAAAAAAGTGACGGACGTTTTTTTTAGAAAAAAGAATGACGGTTTTTTTAGAAAAGATTCTCCAAAAATAGTCCAAGAAATGTTTGGAAAAATGAACGCTGAACACAAAACTCTTTTTTTTACGTTCAACGTTCAGCGTTAAAAAAAAGTTGCGTTCCGTTCAGCGTTCGGTTCATTGAACGTGCGTTCAGCTGAACGCCGTTCAATTTTGTGTTCCGTTCACAAGCCTGATATATTAAAATTTACATATGTATATATATATGAGTATATATATTTATTTTAAATATATATATATATATATATATATATATATATATTTCAGAGTATATATATATATATATATATATACATATATATGAGTATATATATATATATATATATTTATATATATATATATATATATTCGTTCTCCAGTGACGTCATTGAGTAGTTATACTGCTAAGATTACATGGTTGTTTTTGTATTGCCCAGACCTTATTACACAGACCTTGGAATCTATCTCTATGATCAGCTTACGATGACGTAGATCAAATTACTTTGTTTATTTTGAACACACAGAATACAGCTGAACGTTGTTTCTCTGCTATTGAAGGGAATCATTTCTATATCTCAAGGAATACTAGAAACTAACTGGAAAGGAAAGGGAAAATTGTAGCTTCCAAGTTAAGGCCATGATACGTTGATTAACATAGCAATAAATTAAGTTTTATATGTATTTTTATTGCTAAATGAGTCATTTTCACTTCAATATTTTATAATTCAACGATCAAACAAGTAGGTATTATATTTTAAAAAAAATGAATAGCGAGTGTGATATATATTTTAATACTTTTTATTTATCAACAATAGTTTCCACAATAGTAAATATAATATTATTTACAAACGATACATAGTTTAACAGTTACAAACAAGTAATTCAATATTAAATGTTTTCATTGTGAAATAGACTGTAACTATAAAAGATTTATTTTCAAATTAAATTTCATATCTGACGATCTTTGTTTCTCTGAAACGACACAGCCTCATTAAACTTCTAGTTTCGGAGGTGCCATGAGTTTCAAATCAGAAGATCTTGAGGAGGTTTTAGCGGGGCTGGCGTTGCGTTTGAGGGCGTTCCGGTTCGGCTTGAGGTCGAGCCAGACTTTTTTCATCCACGGAAAGATAACATTCTGCCACAGCGACCCCGATAGTATTTGCCTCTTCCGCCCCTATTACAATATGAAAATTAATTATAAACATTTAGGTGATATTAAATTTAACGTCATAGCGTAACTCTATCCTGTTTTATCACTACCTTAACATCATTTAATTAAAAACAGATGATGCAATATGCATTTCATTACAAAAAAACAAAGTCAATAACAGAATAAAAGCTACGTATAGCTACGATACTATTAAAATTGGACAATGCACTCAATATATTTAATTTTAGTTAATACTTATTTACTTATTTATTGGCTTGATATTGTGATAAAGTAAAAATCTATTTCATAAAATGAAGAAGTTATGATTAATATTATATATATATATATATCTTTAAAATCATTCATATTTTAAATTGCTTTAAGATAAAAAAGGGTACTTTTATTTTTGATGAATAGTTAGAAACTCTTACTTTGACTTGGACATCCATCCACCAATAGACTCGATGCTCGAGCTAAAATACGGAAAATTCCAGAGCCTTCTTCGCTATTTAGAAATGCAGCGTATTCCTTATCCTCCAAATAACTCAACCGTTGGTCCAAAAAGCTCTGGCAAATTGGGATAAGTTCCTCCTCGTAGCTCTTGTATTAAAGCTCCTTCATATGAACAATGTCCATTATTTCACCCTTGGAGCAAGGCAGCTTAATAGCCATTTCACGGTAGCAGTCCACGGGAAGGGCAGCATAGCAGTTTTAGATGGATTCTCTGGTTGGACCTCATAGGCCAAATTCTGTCTGTTGAAGGAAGAGAGAAACCATTTTGGAGACTTCATTTTTAGATGATGTAGAATGTCCGTTCGGATGCAGGGCGTCGCGGTGGCCGTTAGTGCCATAAAATAGACTCGGGGAAAATCACTTCGTAACCTATGGAGAAGCTAGTAGTACGAGTGAAAGTCGTGTCCCTACTGAGACACACAGTTGGCCTCATCAATAACGAATCGCTTGAGGGGATCCCGCGAATAAAGGCTTCGAGAGACTCCATTGAGCTTCTGAGAGGCAGATACCTTCTCGGGAGTCACGCAGAGGAATATGATTTGGGGCGTGAGGAGACGGAGCTTTTCGTATATTTTCCGCTGCCGGCCATAGTCGTCCCCGATGAGATGATCTGCAGGGATTCCCATACCGTTGAGCTTTGTGACTTTATCATATATGAGTGATGCCAGGAGGGATAGGACTACAGTGACTCTGCCCTGGACTGCAGCGGGTAACTGATAGCAGAGACTCTTTCTGCCTCTGTGGGCATAAAGACAGAGGCGACATTGTTCAAGAGGGCCGCATTAATGGCTGACAGATGATTGAGGCGGAAGCTGTGGATATCAAATGACTCTTGAGTTCACAAAGAGATGGTTCGAGAAAGAGTAGTCCCTCTTTGGCATATTATTATATCCCTGTTTACAACAGAAGCAATAACTTGTAAACCACTTTGAAACACAGAATATAAAGAACTTAAAATAACACTACACAACCACGTTTTTTGAAATAAATATTACAATTGAACTAATAATGATGGCCCTTACTTGAGCATAAAGGGAGTGCCCGTTAATGACGTCATCCTTCCAGTTAGCTTCTAGTATTCCTTGCTATATCTTTATATCTCTATGGTCGAGAGCTGTTATTGTTATTGCGATATTTAAAAAAATGCAAGGACCTCTATCTTATTTCCGAGAGACGTGGTCTTAATATAACATCTTATGAAGAGTCCTTTAATTTATGCGTGAACTAACGAATATTTTCCTTGCTGCCATTACTAGCTGTCAAATTTTTTGCCAATCAGATAACAGGGGGGGGGGGGGGGATAAGTTTATTTATTTGTTTACCCTTTCCCTCAGTACCTTCAGACATATTAATATTCTTATCATTGACATGTGAATATGTTCAAAATACTACTTTATACGACATACATCATATTAAATGATAAAGGGTAAAAACGGCGACCTATGATAAGTGCGTCATCTATTTTGGAGACATGAATATCATGAATGGAGAGTTATATAATAATTTCTACTTTAAATGTATAAGCAATATAGGAGACATTCAGGGAGTAAGAATGGAATTCGGATTATTACAGATAATATCTCATACACAACATATAGGCAGAAATATTTAAAGCATTTTTATAGCTTTGCCTCCAATTATACGCTATTAAATAAGTTTACATCTCATTTATATCTACGTCATGGATGATGATAATTCAATGAATAATACATGGAGAACAGGAGTTTATTCATTTTTGGGGAAAAATGAAAAGATTTAACTGTCCGCCAATCAATACATTTTTAACACAATTATTATCTTTAAAGGTTATTTTTTATATCAATGAGTTGCATTATCATGATTTTAGCATTATACAAATATTCTCATCCATTAAATCTGAAGTTGTGAGAGTTTGAATTCTTTTTTGATTGAATCAATTTTTAATTTGAGTTGAAAGGGCTTATGAAAGACTTTTATTTTAGGTGCTCGTCGAACTCACACTTGGACTATTTTTTTGTATGTATTGTGCTGGGTTAATAGTAAAGAAGTGGTAAATAATTGGTATTATGGGTGTCCAAGAAATGGACAGGAAAATATGGACTAGGAAGAAATGGACCAGGAAGAATGGACCAAGGTAGAAAAGGAAATTATGACTCATGGAAGAAATGGACCAAATACATAGGCAGGCAAGTTTTTGAGTGGAATATATCTAAGTATTGTACACATACTATTTATCATAAACTGAGTATATAATGACAAAGAATGATTTTATTTTTGCATTTTTAGATACATAATCTCTTCTTTGTGTCAATTATAGTTCAAAATTCCCCGAATTATGGTAAATAATACGTATTGTCTTAAATATCAAACATACCAATGTTAGAAGCACTCATAAAGTAAATAAATAAAGAAGAAGAAATATATGCCTAATTTCGGGCGCGATTGTCATAAATGGAATATTTGAAAGGATAGAGTGAGGGGTGACGTCAGAGTCAACAATAATAAAATGAGAGAGCCTCCAATGATCCGAGTCGAGTATTCAATCTTTGCAATCCGGCCGAATGAAGGCACCTCAACACATACAGACAATGCCTTGGACCCCCTAGAGTCAGTCGCCTCCCTTCCAGAAAGGCACCAATTCCTGCCCCTCGTCTTCGTTAAAGGAGTCCCATCCCTCATCCTCGAAAGGAGTCCTATCCTTCGTCTTCGTGAGAGGAATTTCTTCCCTTGTCTTTGATTTAGAACTTCCCATCCTCGTCTCCGTTATAGGATTTCCCATTCTCATCTTCGTGAGAAGAGTTATAATCCTCGTCTGATGAGTTCGTTAGCGAATTCCACTAAGAGGAACAAGTCTTCAATATGAAGGAAGTGAAGTAGGAGGGGCCCTTCCTGAGACGAGGAATATAACTCCTCTCTCGAGGACGAGGGAGGGGAAGTCCTAATCGAAGTCGATGATGGAAGTCCTACAACGAAACGAGGGTTGGGAAGGTCTAATCAAAGACAAGGAAGGATTCCTCTAACAAAGACGAGGGATGGAACTCCTTTCTCGAAGATGAAGGTAGGACTCCTGCGAGGACGAGGGATGGGAATCCTTTAACGAAGACGAGGGGCAGGAATTTGGTGCCTTTCTGGAAGGGAGGCGACTGACTCTAGGGGGTCCAAGGCATTGTCTGTATGTGTTGAGGGCCTTCATTCGGCCGGATTGCAAGATTGAATTATCGACTCGGATCATTGGAGGCTCTCTCATTTTAAATAATTGTTGACTCTGACATCACCCCTCACTCTATCCTTTCAAATTCCATTTATAACATCGCGACCGAAATTAGGCATATATTTCTTCTTCTTTATTTATTTACTTTTTGAGTGCTTCTAACATCGGTATGTTTGATATTTAGACAATCCGTATTATTTACCATAATTCGGGGGATTTTGAACTATAATTGACAAAAAGAAGAGATTATTTATACATTTCTTCCTAAATAATTGGTATTATGAGGCTGTCGAGGTGTGGACATAAACTCAAAGCTAAGTATTTTATTCCTAAGAACACTAAGTGACTTTTCTCCTGGGCATCAATCAATGTCAATTACCAATTCTGTGAATAGACTTTTAGACGTAATAAATCTACGGACATGTTAACGCTTATATAACTATATTCTCACAGATCCATAATGCTACCAAAATATATAAACAAACCACCCTTCTAGTGATGAGACGGCCCTGAGGGATGAACCGGTCCAGGTCATGGTTCGAACTCTTGCTACATATTTTATTATCTACTATCAGAGCTTGGGATTTTATACCAAAAAATCTATGGATAAGATCTATGGTCGGTAGCAAAACATCGGGTTGGACTTTTTTAAATTTCAAATCTACCGATTGATGGTGGTATCAGTGTGTGTGTGTGTAATCGTCTTTATCATCCTTAAAAAATAACACCTAGTTCTTTCAACTAGTTATGGCGTACAGGATAATTTTAAAAAAATTAAATAATATATATAAATAAAACTTATATAAAAAACAATAAATATATATATATATACACATATATATGCAATAAAATCTCCAAAAAATAAATAATAATAAAGCAAAGTCATTTGACAAAAACAAAAGAGAACTTTATATTGGCACTATTTTAGAAATGTTTTTGGCAACTACCGTTGCTGCACCAAGTGTGGGGGCGGACCTCAGCTCGGGAAACGAATTCCACAGATCGGCGGCGAAGGCGGAAAACGTTTTTTCCTTCACTTTAAGTGGACAGGGGATGATGCCCAGCGACTTGATCGGCTCGACCTGTGTTTTCTGATGGTAGGCTGGTGCGTGAGGAAAAATGGTTTTGCCGATGAGACTTCTCTCAACGCACCCTCATCCGAGCTGGAGTAAGCTTTCCATGTTTCTAGGGCTACAGCTTACAAAACCTTTGTCATTATTATTCTCTTAGAAACACACTGTTCACTGACAAAAATACTTTTATATATCTTCAATCAAAGTGTTATCTTATACCTAAGTATTAATATTTGTTGTTTCATTTGATGCAATTTTTTCTCTCTATTCTTTTAGATGAAGTATTCAGTAAACTCAGAAAAAATCTACGAGGGAGAGAGAAGAGAATTAAGTTACATTTTCGAGAAATCCAAATGCTCCAAAAGTTCATATTATCGATCAAAATACCGGTGGTCAACGGTGGCTCCATCTCTGTGTATTTGTATAATTAGAGAAACCAACTCCAGAATCAATGAATATATATTATGTTTTATTATCTATTACGATTCATGGAGTCTTACTCTGACGATACGGCATAGAAAATGATATAATGTAAAAAAAAACTTCTATTGATTACTTTGCGACAAATACCTTAATAAATCTTTATTTTGATCCCATATTTATGAAATATATCTTTAAAATATAAACATACTACACATTTTGTTTATCTATGCTATATCAACGATCTTTTAGGAGAACAAGCACTCAATAGTATTGTATTTAAAGTAGCCCTGTAGTTTAAATTATGTCCAGTTTGACTCATAGATGGATATTTAACCCTTAACCAGTCAAGTGTGGTTGCAATAATTATTTGTAGTAGTTAAAAATAACCCATGAGCTAGGGTCAGCTGGTTTAAAAATACATTTAAAAGAGTGATAAAACTTATGTGACAAAATAAATAGCATTAATCAAACACTAATACATAATAATAAGTATATATATTAATTTACAGATTGATTGTTTTAAGGATCAATATTTATATAGATGATAATATAAGAAATAATAATAAAACACTAATAAATAATAATATAATGTACTAATTTAGTATTGATTTTTGAAGGGTTTATATATATATATATATAATTTGCAAACCCTAAAAAATATAAAGGAATATTTTAGTTTAAAACAATTAAAAAGTGAATTATAATGTTGTACAATGACAATCCAAATTATAAATGAAAAGAACTAATCGTTTGATAAAAATAATCAATTTGTAAAGCGATAAATCTAAAAAAACCATATCAAAAAAACCATTAAGAAGTGTATATGCTGCCTACACCTATAATAGTCCAGGATGAATTTTTTTTATAAAGCATGAATACTGGGATAAAATCCTTCGAATTTATTCCATGTCTACAACTTATATATTTATTTTCAAGATTTTCTCTAATGAAAAAGTATGTACTCACGTATATGACTGAAAAAGGGGTAGATCCCCTTTCACAATTTCCTTTAAAAGCTCTCATAGTAGGTGTGCCAAAGGCTATCCTAGGATTACTACTTCATATCGATCCTTCTTCATTCTAAATCCTTGATTAATGACTGTGAAATAACTGTTTTTATAATATTATTATTATTAATCCGGCCTCACAAGATTTAGGTAATGGAGTGTTTCTAATCGTGGTCATTCATCAGCATCAAAGGAGTACCTCCATTAAGTACGTAATCATATTCCATGGGTAAAGATAATAGTGATCATTTCCTACACTAAATCATTTCATTCCCCCCCACCTCTTCCACCTTACATACAATCAGAGAGCTAAAATCTACAGTAAAGACAGGAATACAGAAGGTAAAAATAGTTTTTAAATGTTTTTATTTTCGAAGTTTTCAAAGTTGTCATGGGAAGTTAAGTGTTATTATAATAAAGAACTAAAGAAAAGGCAAATTTCATTTTTTTCATGTATCTTATTTAATGAAAGAGTCAATCTATTTTACACATTCAAACACCTCAAAAATAAGTAGATTATAGGGTTTTAGATCTTAACATAAAAAATGTTCCAAATGAGTGAGTATATATAGATATATATCAGACTTGTTGATTTATCGTTCATTTGTTGTCGTTCGCGAACGACGAACGATAACTTTTGGCGAACGACAAACAAACGACGAACGACAATTTTTCGCGAACGTCAACAAGTCTGATATATATATATATTCATATATATATATATATATATATATGATTCTAGGGCAATCACCCCCAAACAATCACCCCCCGGACTAGCACCCCCCGACAATCAACCCCTGTACTATCACCCCCCGGACATTTACCCCCGTTAGTAATATTTCTTATCTCTTAAAGTCCACTTATGAAGTTAACTATACTTTCCAGCTATTAACAAAGGTGACGTCACTGGTTAGCACACAGTCCCAGTTCTTTAGAGTTGGAATCTGTATAAATCAATGGTGCATAAATTTGCAAATTTCGTGTCTTAGACCTTATATCTGGGCTATCTATGTACAACTAGACCATAATACAGCTTGTAACATATCAACTCAAAATATTTTATTTATCTCATATAGGTCCTAATCTATTTTCTAAGATTTCATCAAGGAACCACTTGTCCTAAATCGAAGACTATAATCATTGGAGAAAGTGACTATTTGAAAATCAAAGACTCATCAACTCAAATAGGTTGACATATACATTTTATTTCAATTTATTATATTCATTTCAAAAACGTGTTCCTGTGGCTTTTTTAAAGATAACTAAGTACCCATTAGTCTTCGCAAGCAGCGGAAAAGGAGATCAAGAAAGTGGTTCACCAGTGACGTCACCTTTGTTAATAGCTGGAAAACATAGTTAACTTCATAAGTGGACTTTAAGAGATAAGAAATATTACTAACGGGGGGGTAAATGTCCGGGGGGTGATTGACACGGGGGGTGCTAGTCCAGGGGGTGATTGTCTGGGGGGGTGCTAGTCCTGTTACGATATATATATATATATATATATATATATATATATATATATATATATATATATATATATATATATATATAGGGCTGTTCTTATTTTTCAAATGTTTGAAATGTTAGCAACATCTCATGTGGATTTTCTGTTTCTTGGTGATAAAAGAAGACGACATACAAAGTTTGGACAAAATCGGTCAACATTACGAGGTCGTGCAACGAGGTCAAAGTTTTAAAAATTTAGTAAAAATATAGTTTTCCGCAAATTTTTTGAAAATGGTGGACGTTACAGATTTCAATAATAACTATTAATTTAAAGGAAATCTAATTTACTACCAGACGTATGTTTGATGTTTTTTTAATAAAACAAAGTTTTCAGTAAAAACAAAGCAAAAAATGAAGTGTGTAATGTTAGCATATTTTATAGCTTTTTTGTATCAATTAACTTCACTCGCCTTTTGAAGATGACTTGTTCGCTTCAGAGTAAAATAGTATTTATAAGTGTAGTGAAACTTTGGATGATAAATCCAAAAATGATATAATGCTATTTATATCCTGTCGGATGCAATTCTATCGAACCAAATAGGCAAAAAAAAAAAAAATGGCCTTGGTTGCATTCTATCAATTCAGAATTCAGTACAATCTGAGTTTACATCATATGATTCAGAGCCTGTATTGACCTATAAGAAATCGATTATGAAAAAAATAAATAATTATTTGTTTCTTAGATTTGCGTCAAGGTATCCTCTCAAAATTTTACTTTGTCTCTGACGCATTTATAATACATTATATGCGTCATTTTGTACGCGAGATATGTTTTTTTATGTACATATAACTCTCTACTTATTAAATTGACATGATTTACTATACCAAAATATTAAAGCTGGTTTACCAAGCTTTCATTTGATATGTTTGGTGTTTTAAAAATCGCTATACTTTAAGAGAAATAACGTACTGTCCCAAAAAATTTGATCTTTTGATATGAGAATATACAATTACCACTTGGTACCTATTGTTACTGTTACCTGGATAGAAAGAGAAAAAAAAAGACAAGCGAGAGAAGTGAGGCAAAATACTCTCTCCCTTCTCTTTTTCTTTCTCTTTCTATCCAGGTAACACTAACAATGGTGCACAGTAATTCCTTCGTGAGTAATTTTAGCGTGCACTCTTCCATTGCAAGTCTTTTCATTGCACGCGTTTCCTTCGTTCTCTTATTCTTCGCAGGGTAATATTAGCGTTCTTCTTTTCATTGTGGGTAATTTCTTCGCAGAGTAATTTCTTCGCAGAGTAATTACTTCGCAAGTAATTTCTTCGCAGAGTAATTTCTTCGCAAGTAATTTCTTCGCAAGTAATTTCTTCGCAAGTAATTTCTTCGCAGGGTAATTTCTTCGCAAGTTTCACTTTTGTGAAGGATTTAGTCACAACTGTGTTTCTATATGCATATATATGAATTGTTTTTTGTATGCCATCAATGCAATGCTTATTCGTTCTGGTTTTAACCTATTTTAGCCTATGCATTAGGCATATCAAGGGGTCCTATATGGATCCATTTTTTGCATATAAGCCGAGTATGAAATGATTGTTTACTTCCCAAGTATTATTTTTTCGTTTACCAGAATCATTTCGACGATTTTTGACAGGAGAGCTTTGTATAGAATTGTACAATACTTTGATCATAATGAAAACTAAATTTCAAAGTACATTGGAGTATATTGGATATTAGGATATACAATATAAATTAGTAGCTTTGTGCTACATAAATAAAGCGTGAAGAATAGACAATAACAATAATATAATAACATAATAATAAGCTCAGGACTTTGTTATGTTAATGCGGAGAAGGAGGCCTCCTTCCGACGAAGGATTCTCAATTACGGACTTCCCGGATCATCTTTGCTGGACGACATTTCCTACGGTCTTTCAGCTGGAGAACCTCCCCTGGCTACAATAGATCATTGATGCACTCCGGATCCCTACATTACTCCGGATTGCTACCGGTCTGGATCCCTAAGGCACTCTCGGGATCCATACAGTTCTTCGTATGTTAGGGCACTTATTCCACGACTGATCGCCACGAGAGTCCTATCAGAAGGAAGCAGGCCTTAAATACACACGATGTAGAGAGCTCACGGAAAAGGGCTGCACTTTGAATGTGAACGGAGTTCATTGGACCTCAAACATAGTTTGCATCATTACACACTCTTATTTAAAGTTGTGTTGTTTTATCTCTATTTGTATACTCTCTTGCATCCTTGTCTCGAAGAACTAAATACACTAAGTTAATTTGATCTCCACATTGCTTCTTATTTCTATTTGAGATCCATGGTCAATAATATCATTTGCCTCTTAACAAAAATTAAAGACAATACCAAAGGTAAAGACAAAAAGAAAGACTAATTGGCCTAAATATAATATTTTTAAGAAATTTATCATCAATTATGAACATACGCGTAGGAGACATATAAATCATAAATATTAAATCATGAAAACAGCCGGATTTTGAATTTTAACCAAATAAATATAATGTAAAAAGTAGTGTGTAATTACAATAAATAAATATTAATCTAAACAGCTTTCTTCATTCGAATATTTTTCACCGATTTAACAGTTCTTAAATTCGGGCAAATTTAATGATGCCCCCCCCCCCCCCAACCAAACATCGCCCTACGCCTATGATTATGAATATATAACATAATAAAAAGTGTATTTTATTAACTATAATATTTTTTTTTTAGAATCTTATAAAACTTGTCAAAAATGCCTCTGCAACGTGGTGTTCTTCGACATTGTTGTTAAAAGCATATGAACCTATTCCTATAATATATCAAATATAACATGGAACATCAAATTCATTTTAAAATAGCTTCTTCTGTAAGCTGATTACAAGCTTAGCTGATTCTGGTAAACGAAAAATAATACTTGGGAAGTAAACCAATCATTTCATACTGGGCTTATATGCAAAAAATGGATCCATATAGGACCCCTTGATATGCCTAATGCATAGGCTAAAATAGGTTAAAACCAGAACGAATAAGCATTGCATTGATGGCATACAAAAAACAATTCAAATATATGCATATAGAAACACAGTTGTGACTAAATCCTTCACAAAAATGAAACTTGCGAAGAAATTACCCTGCGAAGAAATTACTTGCGAAGAAATTACTTGCGAAGAAATTACTTGCGAAGAAATTACTCTGCGAAGAAATTACTTGCGAAGTAATTACTCTGCGAAGAAATTACTCTGCGAAGAAATTACCCACAATGAAAAGAAGAACGCTAATATTACCCTGCGAAGAATAAGAGAACGAAGGAAACGCGTGCAATGAAAAGACTTGCAATGGAAGAGTGCACGCTAAAATTACTCACGAAGGAATTACAGTAAACCCTAACAATAGGTACCAAGTGGTAATAGTATATTCCAGGCTTGTTGATCGGATTTTTTCTGATCGGCGATCATAGCGATATAGCGATATTGATCGCTGATCGCAGTATCGCAAAAGGTCCTGATCTTTATATCTTTTGATCGTAAAAAAATCCCTATAAAATAGCGATCCGATCAATTTGTATAAAATAAATATTAAAAAAAATGTTTGTCATAAGGATTTTTGAGACAAACCCTACATTTCTTAAAACTTAACTAGCTGTCACATTAACCAAAATGCATACCAACAACTAATATTTGTTTAGAAAACACAAACTACAGACTAATACTAATAGAAAAAGCCAGTGTGTGTTATTCTGATATATTTTTGTCCTAAAATATACAGACAGGCGCCTATAGAGAAGTCATTGTTTTGGAGCTCATAGGCTATGGGAAACATTTATTCTGGCATCTCTTGTAAAATATGTAGACATACCGTCAATTGAGGAGCCAGAGTGTTGGAGCTCATAGGCTATGAGAAACAATCATTCTGATATTTTTGTCCTAAAATATACAGACAGGCGTCTATGAGAAGTCGCTATTTTGGAGCTAATAAGCTATGGGAAACAATCATTTCATTGCCATATAAAGATGAATACTTAAAAAGGTTTGACTGTATATACATTAAAAAATTTACTTAGAATTAGTATTACATAGGTTATTTTTTTTGTTGTTGATCGCAATTAAATTGATCGGATCGCTGATCGGAAAATCCCTGATCGTTATATCGCTATATCGCAAAGAATTTCTGATCGCTATTTTTGATCGGATCGCTATTTTTTTCCTGATCGCTCACAAGCCTGGTATATTCTCATATCAAAAGATCAATTTTTACTAAATTTTTAAAACTTTGACTTCGTTGCGCGACCTCGTAATGTTGACCAATTTTGTTCAAACTTTGTATGTCGTCTTCTTATATCACCATGAAACAGATAATCCACAATGTTGCTAACATTTCAAAAATTTGAAAAATAAGAACAGCCCTAATATACATATATATACTCTCATGTCATAGAGGGCATAAGATTGACTCATAATTTTGTCAATATGTTTTCATACGGAGTAATGAGGATGATCGAAAGTCCTATGTATTTACCATTAATGATAATCACTCATCTCTTCATTATTATTTTATTGATTTAGCCCGGTAATCATTAACGAGGAAAAAAATATTTATCAAATAACATGAATGCCTTGCCGCATGTTATGTCTAACATGTGACCCCTCAAGAAGCTATACATACTCTGGATTCCAAAAAAAATATAAGAACAATAAAACTATCATACTTATAAAAGAGTGGATCAAGCGACACTTTGAATTTAGAAATCAAAGGATATTCGAGAAGGAAGCATGGTAAGTGAAAAGCATGAAGTTGTATCTGTTTGAACTGTTTGGAAACCCTTCTAGACGTTTTTAAGTTTACTATTTGGGTTGTACTCCTTATTGTAATATTTTTATTCATTAAACAAAAATACATGGATATAAAGAATGTGAATTACCACTTGAAAAAATAATGGTTATTTGTGAATTTACGGGAACAGACTATTGTTAGCCCATAAGTTTTGTGTACAAAAGTATGTAATATGAAAATACTACTCATGGAATCTGCAAAAATTAATTCTGTATTATAAAGTATCAATTAAGAATTGACGAATTAATATTAGAAATTCATTTAGCCTTCTGAACAAAACACAAATTCAATATACTAGCCCATTGCCGCTCCGCAGCTGTGGCTAGGCCCTCCGGGCGGGTGGGTGGCCTACGGCCACAGCATTTATACATAGTAACATATCTATGGATAATATGTTGAGGCAAGGATTGAACCTAGCATCAAACAATGAAGTTTTTAAGCTGTTTTGTTGATGATGAAGACGTCGTATAGAAGTAGTTATATGTATGATAGAGAAGGATGCGATTAGTTTTCAAAAAAGGAGAGGGGAAAAAATATATTATCCAATAAATCCTGATTAAGTTCCTCTCCTTATAACTAAAGCGTTAAAGTAAAGTAGCACATGCATAACATAAAATTCATCCTTTTTCCCCCACAAAAATGGGACAAATATTAGTTCTTCTTTAGTCCGTAAGGGCGCTTTTATTCTAGAGCTCTTTGATAATAACAACACAGTCCTTTTATCATTTATATTTGGAGACGTTTTTTATCTTGTAGTAATTTGATATATTTCAAATCATCGAACTTAATCCCTTTCAACCGGTTTTAAATAGGATTATGACGTAATTTCATGGACTAACGACATCTAACGTTAAAGAAAAAACCAAAATTATGGCCAATTTTTGTTTTGTTTACTTTTCCCTGCATGCGCCACTTTACTTAACGCTTTACTTATAACTACAAATATGTATATATGTATTTTTTTTCTTTTTTCCCCTTTTCTTACTTTAAAATAACTTTATCGTCTCTTGTTAAAAAAGTGGGCACAGATACTTAGCTAGACGCCATGTTTGAAAAAAAATAATTAAAAGGAATAAAACAAAGATCATTCCCTCCTTTGAATCATGCCTCTTTGGTATGATATGATATATATATATATATATATATATATATATATATATATATATATACTATATATATATATATAGATATATATATATATATATATATATATATATATATGTATATATATGTAGCTTATGAAATAATGCTTACCAATAAAACTTTTTTGTTTTTCATCCAATTTTAAAAAATTTCTTCACATTTGCATTATACTCCCCAATTGGGAACAACTATATTAACAAAATAAAAAATAAAAAATGCCAAAATCATGGGGATTTTTTGAAAAATCAGTTTTTTGGGTTTTCTGAAAAAATATAAAACAATTGAGAAGGACTTTTTTATAATGTATTGTCAGGCTTTTTAAGTTCCTTCTTATGAACTCAAGTTGAAATCTGTGAGTACCCCAGGAGCGGAGAAAAAACCCTTTCCATTTTGCCAGTTTTTATGCCAAAACTAAAAAAATTATTAACTAAAATTCATTTTTATCCGACACGAACGTATTAGAAATGCAAACTCTATAGATACTATTTTATAACTTGATCCAATCAACTCAGCAGAGAACCCAAAGAAGGCCCCCAAAATTTAGGATTTCAAAAATATTCCGCTTCGTCCATGAAATTCGACCTAATATTCAATCCCGGATTTGAGGCTCTTAATGACCTCGGATCCGGATACTGATAACATCAAAGTTGCTCCCTTTGTGAAGCTGAATATGATTGTGCAAAAATATATATGCAAAAAACGGCAAATTGAAAAAAATCCGGATCCCGGCCAAAATAGTCCTGGAGGCCGGATGACTTAACCAACCTAGGCTTATTTTGCAAGCCTTCGTTTCGTATGTTTGTTTTGAACTTTTTGTTCGTTTTAAAAAGTCGCCCAGAGGTTTTCTTGAATTTCCCGACAGGCCGGGCGGTTTTCCGAGAAATTTGTTTTGGACCCGATTGTAAACCCTATTCTTGATGTACTTTCAGAGTAGCTTTTTTCGAAATGGGAAAGAATCAAAAGTTAAGGAAATGTCATAATCCGGGTCCGGGAGTGTCTGGATCCGGATTTTTTTTCCGGATCCAGGTTCTTTGGGCAGAGATGCAGATAACTTTTAGTTGCGTTCTGTCTCTAAAACATCTCACTTTCGAACTATGGACAACCAAAGTTTTCAAGCCTTTTTTTAGGCCTTTGCAAGACCGCTAGGCCTTAGTTTTTATATCCAAAGATGCCTAACCACAAAACATCTAATTACATCCGAGCCTCTAACCTCAAAAATCCATGCAAACCGCAAAATCCTTCACAGACAAAAATCTGGTCTGATCAGAATCTAACTAACCCAGAACCATCACAGTGTCAAGATGCATCTGTGTGCCAAATTACAGTTCTCTAGCTTCTGTAATTTCGTCGTCTATAGAAGTCGGACGGACAGACGGACAAACTCCAATTATAATGT
>CP045890.1:21402298-21414001 GCA_013387185.1 Caligus rogercresseyi
AAATAATTTCTGTTTTGTACACACATTCCTCATAAAAAGTTTGACTTTTGTACAAGAATATGTTTTAAGTCACATGAGATGCTTTTTTCTTTTCTATTTCTCTAACTCCTTCTCATCCTTTTCTTTTGTTTCTCTTACCTTGAGAAGTAGGTAGTTCAAATCAGACAAGGTCTGATTTTCCCCTTCATGTCTGGTCCCATCACGTTGTAAATAGTTTTATTAGGTCCGTCTTGACCCAGGATTCCATATGTACATTCAAAGTTCAAAGCTGACCATAATGTGGGAGGAGATGCGTGCGGAACATACAGATGGACAGAGATTGGTAAATTATTATATAGATTACCATAGTCACCAATGTTAAAAATCAAATACATTCCCCCAACTTGACCTTTCGAGTTTTAAAGGTCTTCATTTCATGGTAAGAAATTGTAATACAAAGCAAAAAAAAAAAGTCCGGTAGATTTAATCCAGACTACCTGCCAAAAAGACATTGCTACAATAAGGATATATCAAAGTAAAGGACTCCATATTTTTGAAATGAGCGTTTCAATAGAAGTTATTTCTATTTGAAGTAGTTTTTGTTTTTCATTTTTTTCATTAAAATAAGTTTGACGATCTTTTGAATGTTTAAATATTTTTTTCTTCTACAGTAGTGATTAGTTATTTTGACCATTTGGCTTCATTGAATTGCTGGTTATTCCGTGTGGATATGAATAAGTCATAAATCGTGTAAATTAACCGTCGAAAACCAAATACTTGTATATTTGGGCGCCTACGGCGCAATATGTTCGCCCTTCGGTTATGGGTAGGTTTGGAGCTAGTTTGTGAGTGAAACAGACCTTAAATATAAGAGAGGAGAGAGAAAATAATTTTCTGTTTTGTACAAACATTCCTCATAAAAAGTTTGACTATGTACCAAGAATAGTTTTAAGTCACATGAATGCTTTTTTCTTTTTTTCTTCTCTAACTCCTCTCCTCCTTTTCTTTTTTCCTCTCTTTACCTTGAAAAGTAGGTAGTTCAAATCAGACAAGGTCTGATTTTTTTCTTCATTTCTGGTCCCATCACTTTGTAAATATTTTATTAGGTCCGTCTTGACCCAAGGAATCCATAGATACCTTCAAAGTTCAAATCTGACCATAATGTGGGAGGAGATAGCGTGCGGACATACAGACGGACAGATTGGTGAAGTAATATATAGATTTGTGGGCTCTTCATTGTTAGGAAAATACAGTGACAAAAAGAACGGAAGAGAGAGTGATGCTTCAAAAATAATATATATTTTTTCATGAAATAAGGCGCTTCATGACGTCACATCAATCTAATGATTTAAAAAAAAATGAATTCTTTAATTCCTTTTATCACGTTCTTTCACCCAACATGTGGAGATCACAGTATTTTAGCGCTACCAATCGTGTCGTCAGCGCTCTACATATATTCTCTATGAATGTCCATAAGAATAACATGGAATTACCAAAGAGGAGTTCATAAAGTCACCAAAAAATGTTTTCTTTTTTAACTCAGTTGATAACTTTACTTTCTTTATTCTTCTATGTATATCTAATACTCAGTGTAGTGATCATGAAGATATAAAGATATAGAGAGCTGATTCCCTCAATAGCAGAGAAACAGCGTTCTATTGTTTCTGTGTGTCCACTATAAACAAAGTAATTTGATCTACGTCATCGTAAGCTGATCATAGAGATAAACAATCTTTCTATCCATAGAGGTATAAAAATATAGAGAGCTTATTCCCTCCAATATCCTTTATTCTATTCCTAGTATTCTATGCATAGAGATATAAAGATATAGAGAGCTTATTCCATAGAGATATAAATATATGGAGAGCTTCTTCCCTCCAATTAGCAGAGAAACATCGTTCAGCTGTATTCTGAACACAATGACGTATTTCTCTTCCCTCCAATACAGAGAAACATCGTTCAACTGTACTCTGAACACAATGACGTATTTCTCTGAAGAATCGAATAAGCTCTCTATATATGTATATCTCTATGTTATTGTCAGATATAATAAAAATACATAAACATTTTTTTGTAGTCCACAGAGTATTATTTTGGATTTTTTTTGGATAAGATCAGAAATAAATAAAAGATACGTAACTCATATGTAATACATAGGTAACAAGAAATAGAATGCTATAAAACCAGTTCTTATTTTCATTTTTGAAACATATTTTTGTTATATTTGTTATAGAATCAATTGTTTTTTAAATAGAAAAATATGTCAGATTGAAAAGAGGAAGGAATTACGGGCTGAGAACACCACTCTAAAGTACTAATTCAAGGATTGAAATCTAAATGCTAAATCATTCTCTCTATTGGTTTAAACCAGAGTACTTACCATCACATTGATTATTTGGTAGCATATATGGGACTACAGCGGAAGAAAGATATTGCTTTTTTGCAGAGATTCCTCTGAAGAATCCATAAATATAAAGATATAGAGAGCTTATTCCCTTCAATAGCAGAGAAACGTCATTGTGCAGCTGTCGCCTGTGTCCAATATAAACAAATTAATTAGTACTACGTGTTCGTATGTTGATCATAGACATATAAAATTTGTTATATTGGTCACAAAACGTATTCCTCTGAAGAATCCAATAGCTCTCTATGTCTATATCTCTATGGAGACATCAAAACATTTTATTATTAGAGTGCAGATATGTGGTTCAAATTTTATAGTATCTTAAATTATCATTGATGATTTTTTAAATATGCAATTGCAAAGTAAGCATTTTTTTTACTTTTATACCGTACCAGGAGAAATTATTTTTATTGCCTCAAAAACTCAGTATTTTATTTATAGAATGAGATCTACACGAGTCCCTTACACTAACTTTTTTTAAAGTTTTGTAATAGATTCGAATGTTAATATTTTTTGCCGTTTTGATACACTTTAATGAATACTGTACGATTTAATAAAGTACTACTTTGGTACAAAAAAAGGATTTTTTTTTGCTGTGATAGCGTTTATTTCTTTCCTTCTATTCTTTGTTTATTCGACTGTCATAATATATATTTCATAAGAAAAGGGGAATTAAGATGGCTACCATCAGTTACTGACTCTGACATTGATCTTCTCTTATTCATTCCTTCATTTGTGCATTCAGTCAGATCTCTTTGTTATTCAGCTGTTTCATATTTATAAAATATGTATGAAAAAAGGTTTTTTCATGATTTTATTGCAGCCATTCTACTCTAAGGACATAAATACTTAAACTAGAATCCTATTTCAAATGCCATCAACCTTCAATCACCCCTTCCTTCCCCAGAAAAACGACAACACCCTAAGCCTTCTTTCCAGAAATCAAATACTGGCCAACATACAAAGACTTCTTCTTCTTCTCAATGAAGTCCCACAAAACAAAATATGTACTTTATAAACCCAATACTCATTACCATATCATCGTCATTACATCAGTTGCCCTCAAAAAGAATGATGCTCTCAAGGATGAAGAAGACGATGTTTATTTCATGGTTTAGCGTTTGACAGAATATATTTAAATTTTCCTTTTTCTTGGACCTCGGAGTGAATTTAGTAGTGTGAGTGAATGTCAGCGACCTTGACTTATAAGACCTTTTATCACTCCCTGGATGTAGCAAGAAGAGGGGGAGGCGGAGCGTTGTTGATTAATAATAATGTTTGTTGGATAAAAAGTACGTGCGATGTTTGGAGGTGGGAGTGAATAGTAAGTACCCCTCTCAAAACGAACTATATAAGTAGACAAACCTATAGCCAGAGGGATTCCCCCTGAACTCCTTGAGATAAAAAAAAAACATTTATTCCTTCAATATGGAGTATGAAACGCTAAAGTTCTACTTTTAGCTTGAAAAAACTTAGTATGCAAGGCAAATTTTACATTCTTTAATAGTTGTAACCAGCAGAAACAAGCCGATGGTTGATGTTAAGGGTCAATATATTATCCCTAACTTCTTTTTTTGCAAGGAACCCTTGAGCTCATCAATATCCATGCTCTTCTTCGGTTAGAATCCGAGTGGCATTGAAGCTGATGGTGCTGCCATATTGAATAAAAGTTGTCAAGAATGTCTACCCGGTCTATAAAAGTTGCAAACTCGATTGCAATGCACATTTTTATGGATACAGTTTAAAATCATATGTATATATTAGACCTGTTCAAATTTAACACTTTTCTTTAAAAACATTCAAATAGATGCTTTTCTGGTTCTCCAAGGCTTAAATAATCGAGAGGAAAAATATTTTTAAATTTGGGCCGCCGGAATGCCTGCCGCATGGGCCATTTAGGGCGGCGCCAATGAAAGTTAAGTTTTATGATGATATAGTAGTCCAAATGAGATTTAAAGAAAAAATTATTATACAAAAGGGGTATGACAAACAAAACATATTTTATTTAAAAATGCAATTTGTTTTTTTAAATTTCAAGTTTATTTAGTAACCGACTACATATATAGAAACACATGTTTTAAGAGAGCTATGCAAGTACGTCGTATTACATATATTTCAACATTGGAAAGGAAGGAAAATTATTTTTAAAACTAAAATTTTACCTTTTTTCCTAAAATAATTATTAATTTTATAAAAATACGCTATAATATATAGGTATATATGATACCAACCGATATGCGCAGTTTAAATTACTTACTTTTTAGACATATAAACAAAGGAAAACAAAGGAAGGGTTCGGCAAAATTAATTGAGAAAAAACTTGGCAAAAATATGTTTTATTTTGCTTTTCGCCATCACATTTCCAAAATTATAATTGGAGGAGTACGTGATACTCTTTTTGGCAAGATTAAAAGTCAAACAACAATATTTTTAGCTACGTGAAGGATAATGGAATACTTTGGATAAAAGCAATCCTAATACTTTAGACGAAGTGGAGCAAGAATGGAAGGAATTAAAGGCAAATACAACTGCAATTGAAAAAAAAATTGACAAGACCATCCTGAGCTGATTATAGAGAATGGTCGACTTGTATATCTCTGAAAAAATGCAGTATTCCAACTGCATTTTTTCAGAGAAAATCTACATCTTCATAGAGTAAATATTCCTTGCCATCCATTGTGCTTGTTGAAAAGCTCCTGATTTGGTCCAATGGATGTCTCGAGGAAGTTTTGTCTCAAACAGTATAAGACACAAGTCGACCACTTCTCTATAATCAGCTCTAGGACTGGTCTTGTCAAGGATTTTTTTTCAATTGCAGTTGTATTTGCCTTTAATTCCTTCCATTCTTGCTCCACTTCGTCTAAAGTATTAGGATTGCTTTTATCCAAAGTATTCCAATTATCCTTCACGTAGCTAAAAATATTGTTGTTTGACTTTTAATCTTGCCAAAAAGAGTATCACGTACTCCTCCAATTATAATTTTGGAAATGTGATGGCGAAAAGCAAAATAAAACATATTTTTGCCAAGTTTTTTCTCAATTAATTTTGCCGAACCCTTCCTTTGTTTTCCTTTGTTTATATGTCTAAAAAGTAAGTAATTTAAACTGCGCATATCGGTTGGTATCATATATACCTATATATTATAGCGTATTTTTATAAAATTAATAATTATTTTAGGAAAAAAGGTAAAATTTTAGTTTTAAAAATAATTTTCCTTCCTTTCCAATGTTGAAATATATGTAATACGACGTACTTGCATAGCTCTCTTAAAACATGTGTTTCTATATATGTAGTCGGTTACTAAATAAACTTGAAATTTAAAAAAACAAATTGCATTTTTAAATAAAATATGTTTTGTTTGTCATACCCCTTTTGTATAATAATTTTTTCTTTAAATCTCATTTGGACTACTATATCATCATAAAACTTAACTTTCATTGGCGCCGCCCTAAATGGCCCATGCGGCAGGCATTCCGGCGGCCCAAATTTAAAAATATTTTTCCTCTCGATTATTTAAGCCTTGGAGAACCAGAAAAGCATCTATTTGAATGTTTTTAAAGAAAAGTGTTAAATTTGAACAGGTCTAATATATATATATATATATATATATATATATATATATATATATATATATATATATATAATATATATATATATATATATATATATATATATATATATATATATATATTATATATATAATACAACGTCGTCGCTTTCAGATGACGAAGGACAAAAATATACTGAAGTCCCGGCCCGGTTTTGGCTCGCCGGCTTGAAAAATTTAAGTCACGGGCCCGGCACCCGGCGAAAAAAAGTGTCCCGGTCGTTCCTGAATAAAATATTATTATATATTACATATATACAACGTAATATAATATTGTTCAAATCATATATGTCAAAAATTAGAATAATTCTGTCAATTTAGTTCCCCATGACAAAATAATATTATAGATGAGATTGCGATAGCAATATAGTTATGCTACTTGTATTTTCCTTCTCATTAAATTAATGTAGGAAGTACTAGAGCATACGGTTTTGGCTTTTATGCTTCGCTAGCATTGTATCCGTGGGGTATTAAGAATCAGGAGTATCACAATATTTCCACCAATCCAAGAATCTCTTTTCCATAGGTTGCAACATATCAACCTCCAATAGCATAGGAATCGAACATCTGCGATTCGCATTGAGATTGTGGAGAAGAGGAATATATTTTCCCGCTCGCATGTTGCAAGAAAATTATTTTGCTTTTGTTGCGTTCTTCATTTTCTTGAATAACTTTTGCATGTTGCAGTTGTTTGTCATGCCTTGGCTTCTTTCAACCACAGAAACCAAATTACATAAACTCCTGTACGTGTGTGAGAAGACTGACCTGGTAGCACATTCTACTGCACGTTTGATTGCATCATAGAGGACCTTTGCGATCATGAAGGTACAGTGAGCATTGGGTAGATAATAATCTTCCCAATAAGCACACAGAAGTACTTTGTCCAATTTATAACAAAAGGCTCGAACTCGTATTGATTTTGGTCCGTGTATTAGTGATATGTCCCTGACGCACGGTGGAAGACACTCTGATCATGTATACTGTGCCTCTCGTTTTCTTCTTCCTTGTACATATTTCCTTCTTTTTCCTTCTGTGTTAAATAAAGGAGTCTTCTAGTCATGAAACTATCACACGTGTTGTGCTTATTTATTCGTTTCCTTGCCGTGCAATCTCATTGGCGACGACTCTGGGATATCGTAGTGACGTCAGCTTAGGTCATGGGGGGAGTGTTCTGAAAGAGCCACGCTGCGACGTGCGGGTCCGTGAACTATAGATATTAAAGTGAGTGAAGTGTTTTATTTAATGTCTAAAAAGGGACTCAGACGACCTCAGGATTTCAGAGACAAGGATATGAATATACTTATTATATATTCCTCTCTAAAAGGTATCCCAACACAACAATTATTTATATGATTCCCAACGAATACGATATGTATGCAACCCCCAATGTTCCACATTATGTATAGGCAGAAAAACAAAGCCGCCGAAAGAAAATGGACATCCATTTAACCAATTTACTTGGGAAATAATACGAGAATAGGTGTAATGGGTCCCACCACCGATCATCGACATCGTCACCTCCGGATGCACAAGTGACTGAATAATAATAATGAAAAACTACTGTCGAGTTGCTGTTGATGAGAACCATCCGTGACGTCATTAAAAAGCAACTTTGTATGAAATGAAAACATAGGGTGACGTCAAACCTAAATATTTATTGCAGGATTTCCGTTTCCTATTCCTCCAAGATAGCTCAATTGTTTCATACACAAGTGGAACAGCATTTTAGTCGTTAAAGAGCTCCTTAAGTGGACATAGTATTGTTTTCTCTTTTGTTGGATATCAAGTTTTTATTAGGGGGTGGCTCTAGTTCAAGAAATCATTACGTATATAAATGAAAAATATATCTGAGGATGTTTTTAAAATAGTTATTTCACATAAAATGTCTTTTGAATATTATATAGTTTTATAGGTTTGCTATGGGTCCTCCTTATAATGTCTTTTTTATTTGCTATTCTATTAATTAACTATGATGCATCTATATACTATGAGATTCTATCTTTATAGATTGATTATAAGCTAAAAACTTATTTTAATGTTTTCCACTTTCATTTCTGAGAAATGTTCACAAATATATTAAAAAGCCAAGCTAATACGTAACCATAACAAATATACAATAAGGTATACAATTTGTGCATTGGAGATGAACAGAAACACATTTTTTAAGATTCGATAATGACTTATAACGCATAGGTCAATATTTATTGTTCATTAGAAACATCGAACAAAAAATTTGGTCGAAAAGCCACGCTACTCTCATACATATTAAGCATTTAAAAACACTAAATATTGTTCGTTGGTGATCAGGGATAGGAAGTCTAATATTAAATCTCCTTCGACGCTACGACCAATTTCCTTCTGAAGAGAGGAAATCTTCACCTACAACGTACCATACCGGGTCGCAGCCGAGAGAGTTATATATCGTAGCTACTCAATTATAGTTAATTATATTTTTTGTACTGCAACACCTTCAAACAATAAAAAGCCTTTTTAAATAATTTGCAACAGTTGGCAATAGTTTACTTTTTTATGGTTATCGCGTAGGAATTCTTGTAAATTCATTATTATTTTCTTAGTTTGAAGACTTGCTTCACCAAGAAAGTACATGAGAAAGGTGTTTCATTAAAGTATATCTTTGATTGATGAGTGCACGCCTCATCAGCAGCCAGAGTGATACACTATGACAATACATCAACTGTACTTATATATTATTACTATATTGGAACTCCGTTTTTCTTGAAAACAAGACATTCGAGAAAAAGTTATGCAAATTGTCAAAAAAACGAATCAGACGAACTGTATTTGATGGTATGATTCTGTTTTGTTTTATTAAGGTTTGTGGGACCACTCAATCCGATATGATCAATAATCGGCTAAAGCCGGGGCTGCCGTATTGGTTTGTAACATATATAGATAGAAATGTGCCAAAGGCTGGATTGGAGGGGAGCAATCTTTATTGTGTTGGTCTATTTATGGTCTTTATATATAAATACCTATGCATGAGATCTAGGCAATGGGTTACTCATAAAACTCGTTTGTATTGATCCTTCCTTTTGCACTTGTAGAATGGATAAGATTTTTAATGGATAATATATACCTGCCAAAATTAGTATCGTATTGAATCTCTTCAGTTATATCTATTCTATGGATATTATATACTATATGCATTTAAAAATATTATATATCAGGATCAGAAACGACCGGACTTATATGTTTCAAAGCGGGCGGGATTTTAATATATCGTTCCTTCGTCATTCTGAAAGTAACGATGTTTTTTATAAAAATAATTTTTCCTTCCAAAAAGTGCCACACTACTTTTTTATTTTTTAATATTTATAAAAAAATATTTTGTTGAAAAAAAAGGGACGTTCAAAAATAGTTGAGAACCAGGCCGGGTACCCTGTCGTTAAAATAACTTCTTATAAAAATCTACATGTTCAGGGATAAAAATTGTAAATGCCTTCTTATCATAGACTTGATAGCATTTATATATTTGATTGAACTTGGCGGAAGAAAACGGACCCGGTCTCCTGCCCATTTCCATTCCGTTGATGATGACGGGATTGTTATGCCGAAGGCAGCGTACTTGCAGGAACACCAAAGTTATCGCTTTTAAGTCTTCGACGACGACTGAAGAGTTTGCAGTTATAAATGTGCAAATCCTTTGCATAATAAGTATATCTAACTATAGGCATATATACACTCAGAGAGTGCAAACTCTCGCTGTCACGGGGTCCTTATTGAGTCTTCCGAGGCAGATTTTTCACGAAGGGGCTGCGTAGAGGGACGGGGGAGGGTTCCCCTCGACGGAAATTCCGAGAGGAAGACGCTCCCGGCACCCATTTCACGCACAGCGACATCTATTGGGCAGAGTAGGCTAACTTGAAATATTTATTAGTATGAGCTCATTTGGCATCTTAAAGAGCACTCAGAGATGCCAAAATTTAATCACTTGTTCTTTTGGCATTTCCAGCAACTCCACAAAGGTTCATCCGAATCCGTTACGTACTTTTTGAGTTTTTTTTTTCTATTCTACCCCAAGAGTATATCTATGAGCAACCTCTTAGGGTCACGGAAACTGAAATTTAATCCAGCAACCCGTTTTTTTTTAGTTATCCTGCTGACAAACAAACCAACAAACCAACGCCAGTGAAAACATACCTCCTTCGGCGGAGGTAATAGTACACCTACATTTTGTCCAGACATGATCTAAATTAAAGCATGTAATTATTTGCCATTTTAATTGTTTAAAATGGGATTATAAACTATATTTCCATTCGAATATTTATCTGCCCTGTATTTTTGACAATTTTTTTCCGAAACTCGTTATTTTTCTTTTCGATAAAGACTATTTCCATAACGTTTTTTTCATAATATTGCGTTTATACGAGGTAAATAATCATTCGGTCATCGAATAATACGACCTCCAATTTCTTCTACACAATTGTCTTTCATATTTATAATCAATTAGACAAACAATGTGATAGCCAAACATAATTGAATCCTATGGCATAATTGAATTATCTATTTCATATAGAGATTAATTAAAAATGACTACATTCAAAAACACATCACTTTTTTGTAGAAAAATATAATTTGAATAAATATTTTACATTCTTTTTAAAATATTTTCTTTGGGCTGGTAAAATACAAAGTAATATACAACGCAATTTAGGAATTTTTGTTTATTTGGCGAATACCGCTTCCTTTGAGAATGCTACCTTCAAAGCTTAAAATAATCTGTCGACCTTTGATCATGGCCTCATCTTATTTGCATTCATTTATTAATGCGAATATACGTCCGCTAATACTATTTTCCCCTTTTCAGAAATAGTTTCTCATGTGTCTCAAAAAAAAGTTATTTATACACATAGATTTTATCATTGCCGATCTTTATATATATATATCATACTTGTTGACGATTGCGACAACTTGTCGTTCGTTTGCCATTCCACAAAAGTATCGTTCGCGTTCATCGTTCGTCGTTTTTTTAGAAAGAAAATTTTTCCCATGATTTTTTTTTTGGCGCCAATACGAACGATAGTATTTTTTTGTGTTTGTTCATCGTTCGCGAACGATTACAAATGAACGATAAATCAACAAGTCCGACATATATATATATTAGCCTGTCCCGTTTTCAGGTCAATCGCTCCGATTTTTGCCTCCAAGCACTTTTCTGCTGCGTAGTGATGAAAAAATGAGATTGAGAAAGTTTCAGCCTTCAAGGCCTTTTTGTGACTGCACAAGCCACTCAAAGTTTCAAAAGGCCGTTTTTTGGGTCAAAAATGGCAATTTTCAAGTGGCTTGTGCTGTCTGAGTTTTAGTGGATATCGAGTTAATGTATTTTCCTAGGGTTGCTTAAAGTCTCATCGTTCAATAAAAATTTGGAGCAAATCAAGCAAATAAAATATGTCTAGTGTTTTTGGCCCGTTCAGTAGGCTTCTTTTTGCCCAAATAGGCATTTTGTTTTTTGTTAAGATTTGCCCTAAAAGTTATCTTAGCAATTTGTTATTTTATGACAAAATAGTTGCCTTGTCATAGTGCACGTTTTGTGCAATTTTCATAATGATCAAGGGATATAGGACGTTTCGATAGAAAATATTGTGTTTATTGTTATGAAATATTGTTCATTTGCAGAAATAAAATTGCTATTTATACTTTACAATATTATTTATTTTCTCATGGAATAAGTTTTTATTATAATTTACTAACT
>CP045890.1:21414101-21440433 GCA_013387185.1 Caligus rogercresseyi
TTCTTTCTCGTTTTTCGGATTGAGAGTCGGGCTACGCTACGAATTTACTTAAGTGCATAGAGATCTCTTGTAAAAGTTTGAACGAAAATCGAAATAATGGGAACGGTCCCCTCAATGAGGCCAAAAGTATTGAGTAAAATTATGTAGTAATTTTTTATTTCGCCATTCGTTCGCCTCTAATGGCCTTAATTTCAATGCTATTTTCCAACAATTTGCTGCAAAACGTAGTTTTTATTGCAAGGATTCCAAATCAGTTTTAATTTTTTTGTACATCCATTATTGAACGAGAAATGTAAGTTTTGAAATAGTAATTTCTTGGAAAATACACCAAAATGAACATTTTGAAACTTTATTATCTTGTTTTATTTAGGGATGTATATAAAAATAAAAAACTGATTTGGAATCCTAAATAGCATTTTCACCTGAAAAATCTAGCATATACTTTTCTTTATGGAGTATACATCTATAGTTATTCTATAGGTCGGTGGCATAGATTCAAACATGGAACACCAGACACCTGGAGGGAGGAGTTCCATAATCATTGATTTTTGATGTTTTCACAAAAACATATATAGTTATATATTGATATATAATAAATAATCATAAATGACCTTGACATCACGTATTGTCCCTGTTTTCACTCAATTCAAAGTTTGTTAGGAGTCTGATCCCCCTTCAATGATAAGTAGCGTTTAATCCTCTTTGTCTATTCATCGTGGTTTTTAGGTATAGTATTTAAACCAGTTGCAAACTAATAGGAAGCTCATGTTTTTTTAATATTTATAACAAAGCCTCAAGAGTGTATTAAGAAAAGTAAAAGTTGTAGATATCCAATGACGTCATTAATAATTTATGAATAACTTTTTATCTAAACGATTACGTCACTGGATATTTGGTCTGTGATGACATTAAAAAATATTTATGTTTGCTCGAAATAAAATTATGACCGTAACTAACTTAAAAGCCTTTCTTTGTGGAATCCTTCTTTTCCAGGTGTCTAGATTTCCTTGATTCATATGACATCAAATGAATACACCTTTTGTTTGCTTGATAATTAGCTCTGGTTGACTTTCAAAGGGCTCCCCCCCCCCCTCTCTTTAAAGCGGAATTATATTGATATTAAATGAAAATATTATTAATAGTCATTAACATGTGTTTATATGTTTTTTCCCCCCATCATCTTTCTCTTCTTATTCTTCTTCTTGTTTCTAAATAAACTCATTACATAATGGTAAGTAATTCATTCAAAAGCCCTCCAGCGTCTCCCTTTGAGGAGTTTGTGGCATGCCAACTGAAATGTAAATTTCACTTCTACAAAACAGTACAAAAAAGGATATGGTTTTTTTTTGTATGCGCAAAGACCGCCAAATTATACTCCTGCAAATCGACACTTTTAAAGAGTTTATTTCTTTCATTGATTAGGCGAAAAGAATTGTTGTTTGTAGTGAACTAAATCTTGATTCGTTTGGCCAGAACTAAGATAGAAATATATATGTGTTTTTCCGTTCGTAACACTTATTTTCGCATATCAGGGGGATTGCATCCGTGTAGAATTGACTCAGAATGAGTCCATTGAATCTGCTAATTAAATGCTTTCATAAACTTTTGTGGACTTCTCAGGACTACAATTACATCATATGACGTCAGAGATGATTTGATCAATTATTTAATATTTCTTTGACAAATGTTTTTCTATTCATGGATATAAACATAGAGAAATTGTTCCTTCAATGGCACGAATATATTTTGAGAATGAGTCAACTGTGGATGGAGGCCAGGTACAAACTTATCAAGTCTACTTGATCCGTAAATGAAAGATTTTGTGACTTATGTGTTTGATCCTTTTAATTAATCCATATATAGATATAGAAAACCTGTTAATTCTGGACTTCCTTTTTCGACAAGCGAAGGGAACTCACGCATTTCTGTGAATAAGCTTTTATATTTATTTTATCTATATGCATATATCCCATCTCTTTTTTAAAACATACTCTTTTATCATATTTACGACCTCGGTAGCCCATACAATCTCTGACATCACGTTAAATGACTGCAAGGGTTTACTGTAATTTCATCGCGAGTAAATTTGTCGTGGACCTAATTATAGCCGTTTTTTTGTCGCAGGTATTTACCTCGCTTGCTCTAAAAAAAATATATCCTAATTTAAAGGATTGCGCCAGCATTTCCTGATTAAGCAGTGCAAACCCCCTAAATAAGTTGTTGAAATCTACCCATGGGACACCCGACTGAGCCCGCCGCAATCCTTTAAATTAGGGTATAGTTTTTTAGGCCGTGTGGGTTCCTCTTAAGAAGGGTCGGTGGTCGATTTCAAACCCATGGGACATCCAGTTAAAGTGGCGCATTCCGTTAGATTAGGGTCTACGAAAGTCTTAGGCCAGTGTTTTCCTCCTTAATGAGAGTCAGCTGTCGATTTCAATCCCATAGGACTCGCAGCAGAACACCCGAGGCTAAGGTGTGCACAACTCTTAAGCTGCGTGTCTTTTCTCCCTAAAAATGTCAGCGGTTGATTCAAACCCATGGGACCCCAGACAGAGTCCGCATGAATAAGTCCACAAAGTAAAAACTAAACAGTGTGGAAAATGCTTAACTACAAAAAGCTTTGCGACAAAAATACCTACAATAAAAAGAAGAACGACAAAAATACTTCACTACAAAAAGATTGGCGACAAATTTATCCACGAAAAAAAAGGAGAACGAGGAAATTGACTGACTTTAAAAGAGCAAGCGAGGTAAATACCCGCCACAAAAAAACGGCTGTAAAAAGGTCCGCGAAAAATTACTCGCGATGAAATTACTGACACCGACTGCAAGCCCTTGAGAGTGTACTGTCAATTAAGAACAATTGTTAAGAAAATCTCCTGTTCGAGTCTTGTTCTTGTAAATAATCAAATCATATTCAACCAAATTATGTAATAACCAATGAATAATGAATTGCAGTAATGGAGCCATGCAACAGCTGACATGAAGTCAAGACAGAACAGACGCATTCTCCTCAAAATTCAAGTTCTTTGTGCTGATGGGTCGTACTTCGAATAGCCACCATACGTAATTATGGTATAATATGTAAGTAATTAATATTTTGAGTGAATAGGGGGTCTTCTTCTTCCTTTGATGCTAGGTCCTCTTTCCCTCGTATTTTTCATCTTTTTCTAACGAAATACCATCAACAAGGATGTGAGATAAGAGTCTTCCTCAAAGCCCCCCCCTTCCTCCCAGGCAACAGACAAACAAACTGCAGGAAATCAATTCCCTGTTCATTGATTTCTTTTTCTCCATCTCATGATCTCTTGCACTCCCTCTAATTATCTGTAGAACACACTATGATCATTATTATTATTATTACTAATATTATTCACTGGGGCAACAACACGCCTTAATAGAAAATGAATAGAATTATTTATACTGTACATAGATCCCTTAATGAACCAGGCTTTAGGGGGTGGAAAAATAAATATTAGAAAAAACATTCTTAGGGAAAAGGAAAATTAAATATCAGAAATACTTTCAAAATGAATTTATGGGGCAAGTATTAGTGTGGAGTGTGCCTCTTATATATGTCCAAACAGTATTATTTCATGCTATAAAAATATGAAATTTGACTATACTCTGTCGTTGGCTTTCTCCAACAATGGAGAGGTATAAAAAACACCTCGATATTCAACACTACTATTCGTTTCTCGGCACTCTATATTCTCTATGACCCTTAGTCATAAACATCCTTAAGGATCAAAGTTGCATTTTATAGTGTTTGAAAGGATATGTATGATGTCCATACAATCAACGCATCCATAAATTATTCTTAACTCTGCAGTTCAAATTTCTATTTAAAACGACATCAAGAGGATTCTCAGACTGCATCGCTGCTATTGAATTCAAATTAATTTATCGTTCGTTGTATATATATATATATATATATATATATATATATATATATATATATATATATATATATATATATATTATATATATATATATATATATCCGGAAAGTAATTTGTATAAGAATAATATTGATGATTTGACTTAACTCTTCAGATTTGATATTATTTATATGTATTTTTAGTTTCATGTATTTTAAAATGTATTTATTTTACGTGGACAGAATAAAATTATTTTTACCATTAATTTTTTTTTAAAGTTCCGAAGCAACAACTATTGGTGTGAAAAACGTCATATTTGTTATTGCCTCCATCTATGTTGTTTCCAATCAGACGAGATAAGGACAGACAGCAATAAGAATAACTAACGATAGAGCGGGAGACAAATATTTTCGAACAATCAAGGAGTGTGATCACATCAACGGAGTGATATTAAGGAGGATATTTATATATATTTGAGACGATGTTCATATCTCAAGATCATCATTTGTTAGATCCATTAATGTAAATATGTCCCAATTTGTGACCCTCCAACCGGACAGTGACTCCAAACCGGATTTCATTTCTTATTCATTTACCCCTTTCCAGTTTACATCACTGATCCTTTGAGTCCTACCAACAACCCGATTATATTGATATGACTTATGATATGACTTGTTTATTTGTGTCGTGAATCTATTTTTCGGTATTAAAATACAGATATTAACTTACTTAGAAACTCACGAGTCTGTTGTCGAGCCAATCTCTATTGTGAGAGTCGTCGTTTTTTGTCGGCAGAGAGTGAGACATTACTCACTCTGTGGTGGAGACTGATTTGTTTTGTATTTAATAATTATGGCTCAAAGTGCTTGTACTAAAAGTCTTCCAGAGTAAGCACAACCCTCAAGCAACTATGAGAAATGGCACATTGGCAATCGGCTTACCGAGGGTAGAATGCCAAAACAGGTGTAAGTGGTTGTGTGTTTAGGGACGGGGAGGCTAAGAATATATCGTGATTTCGATTCTGCCTTTGCTAAAGACTCTGCGACCATTTGTGCTCGGGGAACTCGGAGTACGAATAAATTTCCCAAGACTGAATCAAATTCACCATATTAGCCCTATTACTAGGGCTGAGCAAATTTTGAATATTAAAAAAAACCTTTTTTAACCCTAAAATTCAGAAAAATCACGGCCGAATAATCGGAAAAACGATGAAATAGGCGTATAAATATGAAATTTTCCTTCTTAAAATCGAGATGAACTCATATGAGGGGAAAGATGGAGACGTACGAAATAGTGCTGAAATGTATTTTCCTGCGTATTTCAGAAAAAAGGATGAAAAAAAATATATATATGACATTTTTTAGCATTCTTGTTCACAGTGCTCCTACGTACGCAAGTACGTATACGGTAAAAAAAACTGTTCATAATTCATCGTTTTTATACTGAAGTATGCTTGATCAAAATGGTTTCAACTTACTTTTCTCTAGCATACTCGTACAAAATTGTAATTTTATAGCCATTCCGTCGTTTTCGACATTTTAACGGATAAAGGGCCAGTTGGCCTTATGTACCTATAATAAAATGTGACCCACTAGACTTTTCACTTCTTCTCGACATTTGTTAATCTGCGAAGCAAAAAAATTGAGTAAATATGCGTAGAAAATGTAGAAAGTGGCAAAAATATGAAGAAACCCCTTAAAACTGTAAAGTATGCTAATAATATATATATTATGCAAATAAAATACATATTATGCTTCTAGATTTTCATTTAAAAATATTTTGGGCCCAGCTCTACAGGCTCTAAGCATCTTATGAAATCAATTATTTATTTTATTTATTAGTACCCTTCTTTGATGACGTCAAGGACCTATTTAATCATATCAGAAGAATGGAATTACTACACCTGTGGTTAGTCACCTGGATCATGATTATTTCTTCTTCCCCAAACAAAACATTGAGGGCTATAGATACAACATAAAAAAACACTTGACAGCATATATCATACCCAGCCACAAGCAAACGACAACAAGTGTAAGTTTATCTAACCTATAAAAAAATGCCTCAATCTCCCTAGTTGCGCTCTGAATGTTGTATGACTTTATGTGTCATGCCCAACATTTCCTCTCAGGTGTGATGTGAGAAACTTTCCCTATAGAATTATTGCCTTCTAGTTGCCTCAATATATGAATGCATTGATGGGCCGTGACGAAGGTTGTCTCTCTCTCATTATAATTGAGGATGTCCATGAAGGACTTTAAAGATAGAAAGAGAGAGAGAAAAAGTATGGTACTATTTGTAAAAAAGTAAAATGAGTTGGTTATCATTATTCTTCCATGAGTTTGAATGTCAAATAGCAAAGCTATGTATAATCGATGTATAATCTTTGTATTAAATTTCTCATAAATATTGCTTAAATAAAGATGATAGTATAGTATGTAATGAAAAAAAATTTTTATAAATTTTCCACATATCCTCCTTTGGCTTTCACTACAGCTTTGAAACTCCTAACGGTGGAGGCAACACAGGCAGATATTTCTTCCTAAGATAAGGAGGCCCATGCCTGAAGCAGTTTCTTTTTTAGAACCTCCACCGATGGTCAAGACTTGCTAAACACCCTTCTCTCCAGAATGGACTATATTCCATAGTACATGGTGTTCAGATCTTGGGAGGATGATGGCTACAAGTACTGGGCCAAAAGTCTGGAAACATATATTACAGAAGCTTTGAACCAATTTGCTGGTGTGGATGGATCCCCATCTTGCTGGAACACTAAAGGTGTCGTTGGATACTCTCTTTGTACCCATGGACTACCTTCTCGGAAAAAAGTTAAAAATAAACCGCTTGGTCGACCTTCACCCCCTCCTTGACGAAGATCAAAGGGGCCCTCTTCCCGTCCGACGTCACGTCCGCCCAGACCATGACGGAGAGTGGCTCCTGCCTTCTGAAGGCTGTCCTCAGCTCCACGGGATGTCCTCCTTTTCCAGGTCAAAATCCGGTCATTTTGACTGTTGTGGGTGGCCTAGGCCATAATAATCTTCTCATCTGTCTAGAGAACTGATGGCGACCTGTCTTGTGAGAACTGTTGAATAATTTTCCTCCCACGGATAAAACACTTGTTCATTATGGCGTGGGATAGAATCTGATGTGGCTTTTCTTATAGGGAACATCCTCAGGTCTTTCCTGACCAATCTCCATATGCTGGTGGTGCTCATGCACTCCTCTTAAGCCATCTGTCTCATGGATCGAGTTGGATTTGTCCTGAGTTTCTCCTTGATCCTCTACTTCACAGCAAGTGCCCTCATATATTTTTTCCAGACTTGAACCTTCCTTGAAACCTTGCCTGACTCCTTAAAGTCTTTTACGGTCCTTTAGACCGTTGCTCTGCTCACAGTGCCCCTTCAAATCTTCATATTTCAGCCGTAGATTTTCCATTACGAAATGAGGCCAAAATCAAGTCACGTTTATCCTGTTCAGAAGCAATTTTCTATTGGAAGCAGGGCTATCTCACACAGTTTATTTTCATAAAGTTACAGCTGATATGTATATTAACAGCAACAAAATGAAAAATGGAGAGAATATTAAATTTGGGGAAACGTAGGAGTTACCAAAGTAAGAGTCTCAATTCTAGTGAATCACGCAGTAAATAAATATGAAATTCAAAAATTTGCAGCATCGAAAGGGCTGTGTAATCATGTTTCCTACGTCTTTCAGCATTCTTGGTCCCACTGCTTGTAACTCTTCAAGTACGCACACAGGTCAATTTATAATTCACCATTCTTCATTATAAATCTGACTATCAGGGAGGCTGAGAATGAGTGAAATATACGGCTAAAATGCCAAATATGAAAATCACGCCAATAAATTCATTGCCCAGTGATGATATTTATTGTACCAAAGTGGTTTGATATGTTAGGTTGCTCCCCTGCACAATAACTTAATTACAAGAATGCCATGAGATTTGGAAATATATACAAAGAAATGTTCTTTTATTTAAAAAATCGATTTGTTTTTATTTTAATTGCAAGTAAAAAATACAACGTACAAACACGTACTATATATTTAACGTTTACCAATAGAGTCCGTTAATAAATATAATTTTTTTATAAACAAACTGATTTTTTAAATAAGATATTTTCTTATACTTATTTGAACTTTTTTAATACCACATTATGACCCTTTGTTAAGGGCCAATTTCAATTTTCATGGGTGCCAAAATAAACGGTCCATGTACCAGGCATATCAGAGACCCAAAATAGCTAAATCAATTTCCGTGCATTGAAAAATCAGGAGATGATTTTTTAGACGAACTACATTGATTTTATTTTGAATGACGTCATACAAAAATTCTATAAAATGTTTTTATTACTTATAATGTTTAAACAACGGTATAATGAAGAGAGCTGACTCTAATCCTACCGGTGGCCGTATGTCAGCCCGGCCTGTGGGAAGAATAACATTAATTAAGGTGTTTGTCCCGGCTGACGTCATATAAAATATATTGTTTATTTTGTATGAAGTTAAAAAATTTAATAAAATTAGATTAATTTTTATTTTCATTTCAATGACGTTGATTGTTCGTCTACTTTTTCTCGGAAGTAGACAAACCTATGCCAGATAGGAAAAATAGAGTGCTGAAACATGAAATGAATATACCTTCTTTTCTATATATCTGGTTTATTATATCTTTTTGTATTTTGGTCGACCTCAGCAATCAAGTGTCGAAAGTTGCTATTTATTGATAATTGTCTTGGGCGTTACAATATTTAACATTGTTTTAAATATATGGCTCTAATACACATTAGCGTTTGAAACAAAATGTATATATTAGACAGAAGAAATTTGTGCAACGACTATAACTCTCGTGTTTATGGAGCTGACCCATTTAAAATTTCGGTCATGACTCAAATAAATGATTTTTCCCTCTCTTCGTCTCCATGTTGCATCACAGGAGGGTTGCTTCATTAACTTATCTCAATGGAGATATATATATATATAATATATATATATATATATATATATATATATATATATATATATATATATTCTCCAACAGCCGACGATAAGTGGAAAAATGATAAGACATTGGGTGTTAGCTCAGTGAATAAGCCTGTTCAACTCTAAAGGTTGAGGGCATAGAAACTACGGTAACGATGATTATCGGGGTATTGTCGGAGGAAGGACGGCGACAAAAGAAAAGGAGAGTGAGATTTCAAATTTCATGGGAAAACTATATATATATATATATTATTGGACGCACCGTGCCCACATAATTCATGCCATATTTATTTTATTTGTTCTTTTTTTTTAAATATTTTTTTACTGTTTTTATTTATTTATTTATTTTAGACTAGTTAAAAATGTAACTAATATGCCCAATGGCAAAATATACTCTATTACACACACACACTTTGTTCAGCACTCTATGTATATTTCCTATCTGTCGCCGGTTCTTCTACTTCCGAGGCGGCAAGGTCTGAATGATAACGTCATTGATATGGAAATAGAAATTATTGCAAGCTCTACAGTAAACTTTATTTTCAGTTGGTAAAACTTTTTCCTTTCTTGTTCCTAAGTCCGATTATATGTGAGTGATGACCCATTTATCGACAGATATCAGTAAACAAACCAAACATTTATTATTTCCTAGAGTATGAGCCCTGTAATATCATGCCTATGTGATTCATTGAAGGACTCATTTTATCAAAATGCTCACCATCGTTTTCAGCACTTAATTACTACCGATTTCAACGTAATGAATTGGGGTGCCCAACTTGTGTTTGTAGGAGGATATTCTTATCTCTGAATTGATATTTACATTTTAAATATGCCATGAGCCGGAGCTAAAGCACGGGGACTTATGGCACGAAGGACAGAGCCCCTGGAGCCCAGATCTGAACCCTTGTGATCGATTTCTGTTAAAGCTCTGCTCCGAAATAATGTGTTTGGAGTGCATGAGGAAGCCCCGTCTGCCGTGATGCGGGCCATGAAGAGGTGATTCAAGACGAGCCAATAGACTGATTCGGGAAGCACTGGGAGCACTGGTAAATACGTTATCCCAACCGGAGGGGATTATATATTTTTAATTTAATTTTTTATTTGATATAAATCCAGACTTTGTTACATGATCAGGATTATTCTTTTTGATACACCCCATTATATTGCATCATTATCCTAATAAGACCCTCATTTTACGTCATAATGCTCGTAATTGGATCTTAAGTGTGGATCCTTCAGCTCCTTAGGATTGGATTTGAAGTCTTTCGTAATATTGAAGGGTACTTTACTTAGGGGGGCTACTTAAACGAATAAATATTTTAATGCTGTCATAAATGGGCTGAGAATGATGATGACAAGTGGTTTTTTGTATAATTAAGGACGTAAATACATGGATAAATAGGTACTTAGAGAAATAACATCCTCGTTAAAGGATGGGGCTCCAACCCAAATAATAATTTATATTAAGAGAGGATTAAATTGAATTTTAAAAAATCTAAGATTTTTTTCAAGTGACATTTATAATTGTAACAGTCAGAACATTTAAGCAATAGGGAATATGCGAAAAAATTGTTTACTAAACTATGACATAATTGTAATAACCGTATCAATCGCTATTTTTCATAGTTTATTTTATGACGCATAATTATCATTTTTTAAATTAAAGAGTGGTGTTTTTAAATTAAATAGTTAATTGTAATGTAAAAAATGTATCCATTCTCGAATGAGGTAAAGTTATGATTAGAGCATGAGACGAAAATTAAGAAATGTAACTAGGTGGTTATTTGTGGATGTATCGACTTTAGAATATCTATGTATGTACTGGTAATTGTAAATATACAAAAAGTGCTCCGTACTTCGTTTTTTGTCACTCCTTGTATTATTATATTACTTTTTTTCACAGTTCTTAAAAAACAGATACAAAAATATTATATGTATTTAAAATTGAGGTAAATACGTACAAATAGACAAATAAACATTATAGTTTTAAAATTTTACTTCAACAGAGAACGTTCTAATTAAATTACTGACAATTAAACAGATCATTACATTGCAACGATATTATAAAATACAAATGACATCTAATTAAAATCACTGATAATAATATCATTCATTATATCACAGTAAAATTATATAACACTCATGGCAACTAACTAAAATCTTTAAATCTTTTTAAAATTATTCAAATAAATTTTCTATGACCTAGCGCTACCGATGGGAAGTATTTATTTATTTTTAGTTTAGTTCAGATTGTATATATTTTTGTGCTATTTCATAAATGATTAGGATTAATTTTGTTCTCATATAATATAAAATGAAGGAACCATTCAATATACAAAAGGCCTTAAAATATTGCCGTAAAAGTTGTGAAGTGATGCTAAGAGTTACGCTGCATAGATGAAAACACATGGGTTTCTCTTTGGTACAGTTGGCTACAAACCATCGCCTACATTCAACACCATCTTATGCATCCCGAAATCCACCCACTGTATCTCGGGTCTGAACAACAAGATGAGGAATCTCTGCTTCTGAATATATAACATTCATAATTGTAAGGACACATTCTTAGACTATAAACAGCCTTTTGAGGGTCATTCAATCACTCAACCTCACATGTTTCTCTACAAATACTGGCGTTGAAAGCTGGATGAAGAATTCATCATCTCTAGTTATGCCCTGTGAGACGAAGGAACTCTCTCTCTTACGGCCATTAAGTATATATACCATACTAAATTATTCAAAATATTTTTTTAATATTTATATTAAAAATTATAATAAACGATGTGCAAAGACATCAAACGCTACTATTTTCATTAAAACTCCATTATGATACCAGACTGCTTTGCAGACATTCAATTTTCCTGCTAGTTTACGCTCCCATTAACCGCGATATTAACCGGTGGGAGTTCAACGAATACATTTGTTATTGAGTTGTAGCATTAATATATTGTTCAGGATAAGAAAAAGTTAATATTTTTTCAGGAAACGACCGGGTACCCGGCCCGGGTCCCGGCTGTTTTTTAACGTCCGGGCCGGGACTTTTTAATTTTTTTAAATATAAAAGATATTTAGAATTTAGAATTTTTTTTTTGGAAATTTATTTCTAAAAAACGTCCCTTTTTTGAATTTCTTTTAAAAAAACGTCTTCACTTTCAGAGTGACGAAGGAATGAAAATTTACTGAAGTCCCGGGCCGGTTTTGGCCCTGCCCGCTTGAAAAATTTAAGTCCCGGCCCGGGTCCCGGCGAAAAAAAGTGTCCCGGTCGTTTCCTGTATTTTTTAAATGTTTGAAAGAAAAGAATTATGATAAATTAGTTGGCATTATGTAGTAAATGATCACGCGGCCATTGAGGAGGGAACATCAATGCAGATAGAAGACATTCATCTTTCAAATACTTCTTCATGGACTTATTATATCAATGTCTTTATTTGCAAATCCTTCGAATGGGCTCCTTCAATACTACCAAGTCATAATCAATTAAAAGAAGGGCTCCTTCTACTCAAGAACAAAAAAAATAATGTTTATTTTGTATATCTGTCGATAAATGGATCATCCTAATTATTGGACGTAGAAAAAGAAAGAAAACAGTGTCACCAAATGAGCTGTATAGAACTTCCTTTTATTCCTATCCATTTCCATGCATTTTTTGATTGCCTAAGGATCAAAGATGTTTGTTCACAAGCAACTTCAAGCCGCTTCCATATGTGTAATGATGATTGCACTCAGCCACAACAAGTATTATACTCATGAACCTTTCATGCTACGAAATACAATGAACAAAACGATAATGACTTTGCATTTAGTCAACCTATCAGATGTATGCATGTGTCTCTTCACTTAATGACGTGCATCCTGCAGAATCATAGGCAAAATAGCGGTTTATATGCATTAATTCCAAGTTTACAGTACAGTTCAATTTATGCAAGTTCAAAGAGTCATGGAAATATATATATATATATATATATATATATATAGGGATAAAGAAAAAGTTATTTTAAAGGTTATTGGTTGAAAGAAAAGGGGAGGGAAATATTCAAAAAGCAGTTGACATTTTACAACAATATATTCTCTAGAAAGTGATTGGTTAAAAGAAAAAAGAGTTTTTATTATGAAGTAAAGCATCACTTACTCACACTTGTAAGGTGTGAATGTCGCAGCAGAGATGGAGATCCAGTAGAATCGTTGGGCTCTCCTGGTAGAGATTACAATCCTTATCTCTTCTAGGAGAGATGACGACTGACATATGAAGGTATTTCTTATGATGTGCAAACTATTTATTTGATTTGCAATTACAATTTTATATTTTGGTGGAAGTGATTCATTTCGTGTTCGATGAAGCAAATGCGACACAACGTTTTACTAAATCAACGATCTGTATAAAAAATAATTTGATACATTATTAAATAGATCAAAATCGCAGTCACTCCTAGGAGAGGATACGATCGTGATCTCTACTGCAACATGAACATAAACTCAAAGTTATGAATATCTAAGAACTCTAACGATCTCGTCTAGAGTGGATCTCGAATCCTTTGATTGGACTACTCCGATATCATATATATGATTACTGTTATTTAAATACTCATCACAATCAGAGAAATAATAAAAGTTTCATCATCAAAACTGTCAAACTTTGTTTGCGAGAACAACCATTTTGTTACCCAATTAGCAGGGATAACAGCAGTTTTTTCTCTTATAAGAGAAACGTCTCATAGACTTATGGAGCGATCTATGAATAACTATGACAAGGGTGGTTTATATAATGTCTATCATGCATAACAACGATGTTCCAGCCAGGGTTTGGCTTCATTCCTTGACGACGTAGACTGAATTATTGAAGCATCAGCAATGAAATAATGGATGGATGAACACTCGGGGTTATGAAACAGAAGGGTGAGATAATAATATGGAAATTCAAATATCCCTTCCTTGTACACATACAAAAAAACTTGACTAGTAATCAAAATATTTAAAAAATATATGTTTGAACAAGAGTAAAGGGAGTGATACTAAGTGAATATGTAGATGTTTGAAAGTGCTGGGTCAGCAATGCAAATCCTTGCTCGCTACTTTCAATTACGTCATGATTGATAGGTGATACAAAGGAGATGTTTGTTTGTGACGTGTATATATATATATAGTACTCAACATTTGAACCCGTTCATGTCGAAATAAATATTAAACGTAAACCCCTCTGATATATCAATCACCCATTAAAATATGAGTACATTTTAACTTTTTTTTCGGATGATTCCGTCTTATTTTCTTTCAACCAATCAAGTTGCAGAAGAATCCACTTTGTCCCTAAATGTATATACTTCTTCAATCTCAGAATTCAACTCCTTGAGCTTATGGATAAGGGCATAATGCTTCAACAATGTTCAAAATCGAAAATAAAGCATTAGTTGTCGTTGTTTTTTATACTCCTTATGTTCTATTCAGATTGAAAATATAAACCACGACTATTGACGACATGAATCATCCCTGAAAGAATTTAAATGTTTTAATATTTTACTGGTTTACGAGCGCGTAATATGGGGATCACGTTCCTTTGAGTCACTAAATACATTCTGATTTTCACACTCCATAACAACCCAAAATGTTTCCACTAATGGGTATTAAATATAAACGGAGATGTCTACGTGCAGGGTCCCTTTAATTATGATTTTGCAACAAAAGATATCAGTCAATTGCGTCAAAGCAATGAACACACCTGGGTCCTTGAATCATTGACGTAACAGGAATCAAATACGAATAAACACTTTTCGTATAAAAAACAAGCAAGATGACTCCTTTATTGTGCCTTTGAATAACTTTAAAAATATTATAGAGAAATAATAGATATAATGCAAAATGGTCAAATAAGAAAGAAAATAACGTTCAATTATATTAATTATTTACGCAATGAAATTGTTGTAAAAAAATATACATTAAGAAAAAAGTACTGGGGCTTCAACAATTGACGAGTTCATAAAGAAAAGAGTGGATCAAAATAATCAGCTGCCTTCTCGAAATTTATTTATATGTGTTAATGTTTATAACAAATATACTTTATTTTCAAATTTTGCAACAAAAGGGTGGAATAATTCCATTTGAGATACTTTTAATTGATCATAAGTATAAAATATATCTTGATTTCATCCTCTCGGAATGAAAAACATGGCCTTCAACTCGCCCCTCTACTCTTCAAGTATTTGTTAAACACTCTATTTATTCTTATCTCACTGACCAACTAATAACTAGATGCACAATAGACAGAAGAAAGAAGAAAAACAATGTCCGAGTCAACTACTGATGGGAGCCATCTTAAGTCCCCTTTTATTATGAAATATAGATTGTTAAAGTCGATAAAACAATAAAAAGGAAGAATTAATAAAATCCCTTGAGAAGTCAAAAGAGTCTTAAGGAATGGAAAAGGGAGAAATGAAAAAATAGTATACCCTTAAGCGAGGATTTAGGGGACTACTTTTTATATTAAACAAAACAACATCATCCTTTTTCTAATCCCAAACCTACTAAAATATTTCCTCATAAAGTGGCACAGCCATTTGAACTCCCCTAACGTATTCAAAAAGCTCTTTAAGTTGACTGGGTTTCTACTCTGTTGAGTAACAGTTGTTATATAGAAGAAATTAATGTACCAACAAATTGTATAACTTTCGTTGTTTCTTCATAAAATCATTTAGTATCACATTATTCTGATATTACATTTTAGATACATTCTGTGTGGTAAAAGATAGATATATTTTTAAAATCTTACATACATTATTACAATATTGTATATATATATACATATAAATATATATAAAGGCTGGTGAACGGAACGCAAAATTGAACGCCGTTCAATGAACGGAACGGCAAAAAAAATTGAACGCTGAACAGAACGCCAAGAAATAGCCCTTCGTTCAGTGTACAATTTTTTATAAAGTATATAGGTACGGAGATAATTTTATGCTAAATTTTAAAGGATTTATTAAACTTATTTTCTAAAAAAACGTCCTCCCTTATATTGGAGATTCTTTTTTTTTAAAACAAACGTCGTCACTTATTTTGGAGATTATTTTCTAAAAAAAAGTCCTCACTTTTTCGGAATTTTTTTAGTGATATGATGGCTTAAACAAATGGTCTTAGGCTATTTTGGGTCGATAATTTTTTTAATAACATTTAACAGTTTTATATTCTTTAATTTTGAAGGGGTTCCTTATACATATCCTCACTGTTGGCGGAAGATATTAAACCTCAAACTTCATAAGTGTGGTTGGCGGGACTCAAGGGCCCAAGGTGCATCATATTGCACTTGAATGGTTGTTTTTCAGAAAAGAACCCCTCAAACCCAACACACCCCAGGAGGGTTAATAAATTGAACGCTGAACGGAACACACAAAGCGGTTGAACGCTGAACGGAACGCAAAAAATGTGATTGAACGCTGACGGAACGCCAAAAATAGCTGAACGCTCGCAAGCTTTATATGTATATATAATATATTATATCTATATATATATATATATATATATATATATACCATATATATATATATATATCCATCGAATGTGTCACAAAAAGCACTTTATTCTATTTTGGTATCTAGAAGCCTCTTTCTTGAAAATATTTTGTCAAAATATTTGTAATATATTTTGGCAGGCTTTTAGAACAGAATAATTACTGGCCGTCTGAAAATATTTAAACCCCCCCAGACTCTCTGCAATTAGTAAGACGAATTGCTAAAATAACTGTACAAAAAAAATCTTACTTAAAGGTAACTATTTATATCGTTATATATAACATTTTCATAAATATATAGGCATTAGCGAAGATCTTTATATAATAATCATATATTTTATATATAATTGTATTAATTCTATTTTTATTTTTTGCTTATCCATACATTTAAAAACATTTGGGAGTAAAAAACATGTGCAAAATTAAGTCTCGTTTGTAACAAGATTCATCGTGAAAATAAATTTTTATCCTAGGTTCGATAGACTAATTTTAACGCTAGAATGCTTACATATATCCACAGGGGATGCAATTCTATAATTATATATATATATATATATTATTTGACATATTTCCTAAAAATATTAAGGAACTCTATCTACTATTGATAGAATCTGAGATCAACTCAGTGGATAACACAGTGATGTCATATTAGGATTTCAAATGAGCTTTCATTAGTAATTGGGAGTTTGTGATTTTTTTCATCTACTTCAAATGGAATATTGGGGTAGTTCGTGTATCCTCAATAAGTCTTCGAGTTAAGTCCTTGTGGTATTAATGTCATCATTCAAGCAGTTTTTCGAATCATCAAAAAGGGGAATATTCGGTTTTGAATGTACGGATTGCATCATATTAAGATTTCATTTTAGTCAAGTGGGATATTCACAATTCACAAGTAGGGCCGATCCTGATTTAATACCAGTCGCCTCCAGTATTTTTTCATATATATTATATTCAAGCAAAGTTGTAAAAAACCATACTTGAGATCCAGCCGATAATGGTTTTTTCCAAATAATGGGCGCGATAGTACATTTTTAAAACATCGGTAGCTGCAAATTACCTATCGAGTCTTGCCATATATATATATATATATAATATTTATATTAGACCTCCCAAAAAACCCCACTTTTTTAGTTCTTTTACATATACCCAGCGATTCTGGTTCATTTTTGATGCTGAAAACGAGTATCTAAATAAAAAATCTCTAGCATTGTTAGAAATCGGACGTCACTGGTGTCAAAGGTTTCGTTATGAAGCAAAACTTTTTGTTATTACTTATTTTGAAAAAAACTAGTTTTACAAAATTTAGCTATGATCAATTGATGACTTTGTTTTTTTTTGCAAATTTTCGTCAAATAATATTTAGTGCCAATAAATGAACATAAGTGCTGACGCACCAACCATTTTTAAATAACAGCTCCTACTAGGGTTCTTTATAGTTTCAAGAAGGAAAAGAAAATGAGGGTACTCATGTTGATGTTTTAAGTTATCTTTTTAATACGTTTTTTAAACGACTAATGATAGTAGATTTTCCCCATCGAATCCCAATCTACTCCCTCTGAATCCCTCTCATCAGTATTGATACCAATTTTTTTAATTTTTGTTTTTCTCAAAATACAGTTTTTCAATGGAATGTCATTATGGTAATCTCGTGAATTCGCCAATAGACATTTTGTTCAACATATATTATATTATTATTATTATATAATAAATATATTATAATATATTATATTATATATATATATATATTATATATATAAAATATTATATAATATGCTCATATTTTGACAATCAAAAATTATGGATTGAACTATGAATTCCGTAAATGAATCTAACGGGCGTCATAACCAGACGATACCATCAGCTCAATCACAGAGCTGGTAGCGTTGACACGATTGAAACACTTTCGGGTTGCGTGAGGAAACGCACGACGTGAAAGTTCAACAGCCTGAAGAATGTTCTGACGCTGTTTCTCGCTCTTGGTCAGCACTTTAGTAAAGTCAGACCCGAACTTGACGGCCCTCTCTGCCGCGTCATTGACAACTTGAAGAGAGGTGACGATGCCGCTTACTCAATTAATGTTGAATCAGAAGCCCATTGTGTGACCGGAGCTCCAAGAAGGTTGGATGGATGTTGTAAGCTGAAGGTAGAAACGCTCAATGAGATATAGGTGGTGGCATTTGGTATAAAATTCTTGTTATTCTTGGTAAATTAATCATAGCTTATTACAATTATTAAAGGATTGTTTACCCGGCTAAGAGTTTTGTCTGCTTCGATGATGTCCAAAGCACTTTCGGCACTGACATCGAAACGAGTTTTGCAATTCCTTGAGAAAGAGCTCCTTCTTCTCCTCGGCGTTTTTTCGCTTCCGTCGCAGTGAATCCACCACCCCACGAAATAGATCATGGAGGCGATGGAGCTTCTTAATAATTTTTTCCTCGCCATGAGTGGCAAATAAGACGGTGTCGAGACGAAGTAGGGAATCGGCGGTGCTACGGGCAGCTAGCTGCGCGTCCGGTCTACCCAAAGACCAAAGATGAAAGTAAAAGTGCCGTATCACCTCTTCGGTTAACGGGAATGGACCTGGTTTGAAAATTTCTAGAGTATAACCAATACCCAGTGCCTCGCTTAAGCACTTCTTCAGTGTCCGAGTTTCCATTTTATGTTAAAGGCACTTGACTGATAGATCAAGAGTGAAATTGAATCTGATACGGTGTTTAAATCACGTGTTTATAAATAAAAACAGGTTTTGATGAAATAAGATTAAATGGTTATTGTATTGTATTTAAAAGATAACTTAAAAACATCACTTGAGTACCCTTTTTCTTTTCCTTCCTGAAACTATAAAGAACCCTAGTAGGAGCTGTTATTTAAAAAATGGTTGGTGCGTCAGCACTTATGTTCATTTATTGGCACTAAGTATTATTTGACAAAATTTGCAAAAAAACAAAGTCATCATTGATCATAGCTAAATTTTGTAAAACTAGTTTTTTCAAAATAAGTAATAACAAAAAGTTTTGCTTCATAACGAAACTTTGACACAGTGACGTCCGATTTCTAACAATGCTAGAGATTTTTTATTTAGATACTCGTTTTCAGCATCAAAAAATGAACCAGAATCGCTGGGTATATGTAAAGAACTAAAAAAGTGGTGTTTTTTTTTTAGAGGTTGTAATATATATATATATATAATTAGGGGTATTATAGAAAACTAATATTAAGACATCAAATTTCACCCCCTGCGAAAGTTGTGTCATAAAAAACTAAATGATCGTGAATAAAGAAAATAGATTTTGGTTTGAACCCCCCTTTATACATCCCCCAAATTGCGTTCAAAGGTTTCGTTATGAATTAAAGCTTTTTTGTTATTAATTATTTTGAAAAAATTCAGTTATACTAAATTTAGCTATGATCAATTTATGACTTTGTTATTTTTTGCAAATGTTCGTCAAATAATATTTAGTGCCATAAATGTACATAAGTGCTGACGCATGAACCATTTTTTAAATGACAGCTCCTACTACATAGGGTTCTTTTATAGTTTCAAGAAGGAAAAAGAATAAGAGGGTACTCATGTTGATGTTTTTAAGTTATTTTTTTAAATACGTTTACTTTTCACATCTTAATTTTATACAGTAAATTTAAACATAAAATTAAGTGTATAAATTCTTTGTTTTAAATGTAAGGTGTTGTTTTTTTACTCCATGGTTGGTATATATGTATATCTATGACGTTGATTGTATCGAAAAACTTTAGCAGATGCCTCCTTTACTATTTTTACAGTTCTTTCCACTGATTGTGAATGGCAAGGATATTTATTAATTTTTAAAGGATGTTCTTTTGCTTTTATAAGATCTTCCTCAGGCCCAATTGGAGGAACAGACAAATTTATATTTGACCAGTCTATAAGATTTAAAAATTCTTAGAATTACAACTGATAGTTTGGGTAGTTGAAAATTTCTTTGTTTTTTAATATTCTTTTTTGCAAACAAAACTTTTTCCAGGGCAAATATTCTGTTTTCCATTTATTTATCGGTTAGGCCTTCTAGTAATATATTTTCAAGGTGGGCAAAAAAGCGTTTCCTCTTGAGTACTTTTTCTATTGAAGGGGCTAAATTTTCATCAATCTCTTGTAAAAGATATGGCGAATTGATAATGCTTTGAGCCTTCAATAAAAAGAGGATTTAACTTGGTTTAAAACCATATAGGAGCGTAAAAATTTACTAAAAATTTTACAAGTTTTATGTGAGACTCACATGGACTTTTTTGTGAAATATAGGATCCTAAAATTCTGTTGGCTTTGGTAAGATATTTTGCCTCATGTAATGCTCCTGGAGACCTGTAGCAAAAGCTTGAATTTGAAAATTTTCCTGTTTGTATTCCTATGTAATTTCGTATAAGATTTTTTATCTGAGCTTAAGAATACAGTAAACTTTGATTTAGTATTGTACTTTTCCTACATATTTAAAAAACTTTTTATTGAATTTTTGGTAAAGTCTGTATTAATTAATTTTCCTATGGTACCTTCATAAGTCCGAGGTCCTTTTTGTGCGCCATCTAAATGTTTAAAAACTTCTCTAAAAGGTAGCTCATTCATGTGTAGAAGACAAATAATCCACTGAAGTGTCTTTTAAGACATAACTCGAGTCTTTTATTACTCCTTACCATATTCTGACATTGGTGTTGCATCCGAAACACAAAACAGTGACAAAGTGTCAAGTCTTTAATGAGCTTCGACTACTGAAGTAGTTATTTCGCTTGATCTTCCGCTATGCCACTTTTTAGTAATACGTGATCATGTATTCATGGTGGAGTTCTAAAAATTTTTTTAAGAAATAAGATTAAGTTTTAAAATAACAAGTTACCTCTAACAATAACTATTTTTATCATTTGAGAAAATATGATTCGTCATTATAATTACTCCGCCGAAGGAGGTATTGTTTTCACAGGCGATAGTTTGTTGTTTGTTTGTCAGTAGGATAGTTCAAAAAGTAACGGAACGAATTCGGATGAAACTTAGTGGAGTTGTTGGAAATGCCAAAAGGAACAAGTGATTAATTTTGGCATCTCTGATGCGTGCTTCTTTAAGATGCCAAATGAGCTAAATACCAATAAATATTTCAAGTTAGCCTACTCTGCCAATAGATGTCGCTGTGCTGTGAAATCGGGTGCCGGGAGCGTCTTCCTCTCGGAATTTCCGTCGAGGGGAACCCTTCCCCGTCCCTCTACGCCACCCCAGTCGTGAAAAATCCGCCTCGAAAGGCTCATAAGGACCCCGTGACGGCGGGTTTGCACTCTCTGAGTGTTATTATGCCTCTAGTATTATCTGTAAAGTTTATGATATAATCAATGTCCAAGATTTTATTTCTCGAGGAATTAAAAATTCTTTGAATTAAAGTTGATTGTGTTGGGTAGTTGAAAATTTCTTTGTTTTTAATATCCTTTTTGCAAACAAAACGTTTTTTTTTCTTCTTATGTATACAGTGAAGACGTGTTTTCTCTGGCTCCGAAAGAAATGTCTATATCTTGGGTTCCAAGTGTAGTTATCCTTTTATGCAAAAAAAAAAAGAGTGATGTAAGTGCATGGAGACTCGATAGCATCAATAAACATATTTTTATAGTTGGCAGTATCCTTTTATCGTCAGAGAGGTAGCAATCCTCTATCTCAATGATGAGTAAGAGACATTCATAACTTCCCATATAAAATATTTATTTAAAAAAATGAAATAGAAAAAGAATATGAATATACTATAGACTATATATGAGCGAATATTGGAAGAGGCTAACTTTTTAGTTCAGTACAGATAAAAAAGGAACTAAAGTCAACATTGGTTTTAGCATATAAAATAGCAAATAGACTGTCGGAGGACACCGCGGGGATTGTACTAATTACAGATTAACTTTTACCCTTACTTGTAGCCCTTAAGGCTTGGATTCTTTTATGTGTTGCTTAAAATGTTTTATAGTTGTTTGTTTTAGCTAATTTCACCAATTTTATCTACAAATTTAAAATGCAGTTTCACCTCATATACTGCAATTCTGTCTATCCATATTGTAAAAACACCTTTTGGAATATAATAATTCTTTAAAACTAAATATTATCAAAGTTATGAAGTCCTTGGAGGAGTTGATAAACATTGTATTCGAGTTCTTTAGAGGAATTGTAATTTCTTATCTTTAGGTTTACATTAAACTAACACTATCTCTTCGTACAGAATAGCTTCATTGCTAAAAAAATTACTATAAAAGTCCATTATGTTCACATTTTCCTCATCATTTTGTTCTGGACAAGCACGTACCGAAATGAAACCATATTTGCACTCGTTCTCCTAGTGGGACTCGTAGTAAGTTAAAAATCAGTGGAAGATCGACGTTATTATATTTAAGAATGTTTAAACACAAATAAATAAACACAAAATTTTCCTCACAATCAGTAGCTATCTTTTCTTTCTTCTTTATGTCAGAGTGCTCAACTATTTCTCTTTACTTTTATTAGGGAGTGGCAGTCAAGGCTGATCCGGACTGGTACAGCCTTCGAACCACATTTGCGCTAATTCCTGTCACAGGATTCTGGGAGCAACCAAGAACTGTAAGGGAAGCCAGGGCACAAAGATATAAGAAGATCAGCGACTGTGGAGATGACGATGCGTAAGTTTGGATAATTCAGATACAAATATTCAGATCGATAATGTGAAAAGTTTCTTCTTCATGGGAGCAAGGGGATTTATTTCTTAATTTTGTAGAGAAATTATATACCTATATATGTTAAAATATTGTAAATATATGAATAAAACCAAACCCACCTCATTGAATATTTTCTAATACTAACTATTAATATTTTATAAATATATTTAATTTATTTATGCTCGATTCAAAACAATACCTAAAAATTCAACCGATGAAACCTCAACACAAAGTAGGATAGATATTTTATATATATTTCTATTAATCCTTTCTTTAACAGCTTCCCTGGCCAACGCTACATCCCAAATTACTCCCCCGAGAATATCGTCCTGATCTTTGACAAGAAAGGATATATCGCCGGAATTCAAAGCATTGTCACAAAGGTAAGTAAAAAAATATATATGTAGAATATTCCCTTTCAATCTACACTCTCTCATTCAGGATACTTGGAACAATGGCTTCATAGACGTCCAAAACAATTCCATGTATCAACCCGGAACCATCAAGGGCGAGGATGTCCTCCTAACGACTGCCTACTTCGTGGATCCCAGCACCATTTGCTCTACTGGACGCTCGAAAAAGGAATTCAAGGAACAGGGCACTGGCTACACCCTCATCTTCCAAACGGAAAGGATATCTCATCTGAGAATCTTATGGAGATCCCCCTCCGTCAGCCATCCCTCAATAACGATGTAAGCTATTTTTTATTCTATATATCTTGTTGATGAGTCCTCCTTTCTAATTCCAAATAGGAATTCTGGAGAAAACATCTCTGTCTCCTGAACATGGGAACCCATTACTTCAATCTCAACTACGATCCTAAAGAGTCTTGCGAAACCTCTTCCCTGTCCAGCTCTTTACGAAGAAGGCTCTCTCCATGGATTCGTCTGGCAACATTTTGGAAACCTTAAAGGAGACCTGTAAGTATAACACTATTTTATTAAATTCACAAGAATGGTAGCAAAAATTGTATATCTGGATGCTTATAAAAAATTATTTGATTTAACCCATCAAACACAATCTCACTTTAATCCATTCTTGATGCATAGATTGATTATACACAAGCCTCTAAATATTTATCTTCCTTCTTTCCTTTATTATTAGATGGGAACATCCCCCCAAAATGGCCATCGGCAAGATCGTCGATACTCCTCCTAAATGCATCAACGAGGCCATCGACACCGTTGGACTGAGCACAATGCACATCTACTTCAGAATTATTTGTCTCTTTGCTAAATATTTAATTCTTAAACCTTATAATTAAGTAAATAATTTAGCTAATTTTTCGTATTCGTTTGGTTTTTATTGAATCTCGAAAAATATAGGAAAATGTGGATCTTTTTAGTGAATACATTAACCCATTAGTGCCGAAACGTAGATTTTTCTACGTGGCAGTAAAACGGCTCTACAGCACATCTAAATGCATAAATTATATGCAAAATGCGTGTTTATCGTCTTTATTTGAGTATTTAGAGCCACGAAAAAAAGTTGATCCCCATTTAGTTATTTGTTTCAGTTTTATAATAAGCATTGATTTGCGATGGTTGCAAGTACCTCATTATTTTCTGACGGTCAGTACTATTAGTGTTTGATAGTGGTCTCATATTATAAGTATTTTCAATTTTATTGCTTCAATTATTTTTAAGATACATCTTTCAAATATATATACATACTTAAATCTCAAATTAGAAAAATAAGAGTCTCTATTTTTTTGTTTCAAAATGATACGTCGAAAAATCTACTACGTTTCGGCAGTACAGCACAAAAAATCATAGTTATGATAAATTGTGTCTACATTCAATCTAATTTACTTTGAACTAAATTACACTTTTCTTTTTCATTTGAGTTTACAATTCAATTTTTTTTATTAATTTTTACCAAAGTTTGAAATCCATCATTTTTCTTGAATCACCACGAAAGAAATATTGAGTATTTCTCGAAGATATCGATGAAAGTGGGAATGTGTATATTGGGCTACCAGAAGTTAACTGTCTTTCCGATGAGGCAGGATAAATCAGACGAAGAAAAAATAATTGATGACACAACATGAATATACCACTAAAAAGGCCCTTTGATCTAACTGTGGATGAATTAAAAGTATATCTTTGGGTGGATTTTTCTCTCACATCTTTTTTGTACATGTTCAGCTTTTATGATTTTCAAAATATAACCTTTCACATGGACCGGGCTATAAGCATATACACACTAAGAATAAGGCAAAAAATAGTGTTGGCCTAAATTTCTTATATGATTAGGCACAACAGTACATTATAACGCTCATCAATTTATGAAAAAAAGGATCAAAAATGTCGCTATAGGAATTTATTGAACTGTTGACACTCTAATTTTGCAAATCTTCGGACAAGCCAAATTTCAAAGACGGAGAAAATCTTCAAGTCGTCAAAAGCTTAGTGTTTTACTGTTAAAAATCATTGCTCCATCTGCAAAAGTTTGTAAGCATTGCATGGAAGAGCATCATTTTTTATACGATGTAGTTCTCATTCTAAATTTTTGAAATATTCATCAAACATCTTAAACTATTATATTTTATATGTATTTCATTGTTCTATGTTTATAGAAAATAAGAAAACTCATTCATTCATTCATTTTACTATTTATGTAAATAAAGATTACTGTATATCATTTTTCTTTTTTATTGAATTTTTTTGGTCTCTAGTGCCGAGCGTAGATTTTTTCTACGTGCTAATTCCTCAATTAATTATAGTAATTAAATAATTTTTTGATAGTTGAAGTCTTTGCATCTAGTGGATTTGTGTGAGAAGTTTCAAAGTTGTGGGTATCATTTTAACTTCGGCACTAATGGGTTAATCCTATGGGATGTACCAGACAGAATACAGATTAACAAAAAAGAAATATTAATACTATTGACTGAATTGTTACAAAGCTCAATACAATTGGATGGATTTATTTTTATCCGTTGGCCCTCCCGATGGAATATCGAGCCATCATACTATTTGTTGTTTATAAACACTATTTAGGTGTACTTATTTTCATACAAACAGATCGTAACATTATGAAATCACGTACCTCTTGGCCTTATTAGTAGTTGGACTAAAGAAACGATATTTTCAATTATATATATGGTTTAATATAATTTTCTTCCTCCTTGAGTGTTGTATCTCTTAAATATAATCATATAATGAAGTGATTTGGTACTGGCTAGAAAGCGTGATCCTTGCAGGTAGGTCGCTATCATATGTTGATACTTTGACTGGCTTGAAAAAATAGTTAGTTTAAGTGTGAATTCCAAAGCC
>CP045890.1:21455142-21488468 GCA_013387185.1 Caligus rogercresseyi
TGGCATCCCACTCCTTGTCGACGGAGGCCTTCAGATCCCTGACATTGCCATGGCGGACTCGGCAGGTCTTGGACTCCACTTGCCACTAAACACTTTAATCCAGCGGTTGAGATCCGGACTCTGTGGCGGCCAGAAGTCCTTGGCCAGAACTTCATGTTCTTCTCCATCCAAGTCTGCACGATCCTGGCAGTATGAGCTGCTTCCCCATCTTGCTGAAAGGTGTACAAGGTCTTTCCCGGCTTCTTCATGATCTCGGAGACCTATGGAAGGACTTTGGTCAGCAAGATTAGTAAGTAGTCGGCCGCAGTTGTCCTTGAATACGGTACGGGCAGCCTACAGGGTCAATTTCACCGGTCTTCCACTTCGAGGACGATCCTTGACGCTTTCCCCATCCTTTGGACCCCGGTAGACTGTGTGTCGGTCGACCCCGAGGATCCTGACGATGTCCGAGGTGCCTTGGTGGGCGTGATCATGACGCGATCTCGTGCCTTTTGGTCTCCATCTTCCCTGGATATAGCTAGAAAGATGTGCGAGGACTTTTTGAAAGCTAAGAACAGCTGCTTTTTAAAGAAGTTCGCAACCAGACCAAAAACACGAACGCAATCAAATATGTGGTGCAAGGAGAAAAGAAATTTCATTTATCTTAAATGCGACTGAATATGTGTTTTTTAAATACTTTTTTCTTTATTTCATATAGGCCGGCACTCTAAACCTGTGGTAAAGTGCCTCTATTGGAATAGCCTTCCATTTTCTTCTGAGAAAGCTTCATTGTTCACATCTCTAGTGCTAAATACCCCCCTTATCTCACTTAAGCCCTTCTTCCTTTACTAAAAAAACAAACAAACAATTTTTGTACTCACTAATAACAATTACGATTATTATAATAATAATAACTCTAATACTAATCGTGAGCTATTATAATGGAACCATGAGAGACCTGCTAATTACTCCTCATTCTCTAACAAAAAAAACCTCCAGAATCTCTATTATTATTATTATAGTAAAAAAGAAATAATTACTTAGGACTTAAAAGTATTGTATGAGGGGGAAAAGCCTCTCTATATTTATTCTCTGTCTTCTTAATGTTTTCCTCACACGCTTAAGGTCTCTCTGATTGATATGCTAATTACCCCCCCCCCCCCCCCCCTTCTTTTCTTCCTCACTATAAATGGCCAGGATTGCCCAAAGAAAAAGCTCGAAAGAATTAATAACGATTAAATTCTTTCAAAACAACCTTCTTAAATCACGTTTCTTGCCCTTTTCTTTGGATTTTTATTCCAATATATCCTTTGTGTGTCTGGGGAAGGGGTTGATTTTTATACATATACTTGGAATGAAGTGAATACCATTAGAAAAAGATCTTTTGTCACATACCACAGAGATATAAAGATATAGAGAGAGCTTATTGGATTCTCCAGAGGAATACGTTTTCGTGCCCAAATTAAACAAATCTTTCTATCTCTATGATCAGCTTACGAATGACGTTGTACAAATTACTTTGTTTATATGGGCAATGGCAAAGCTGAACGATGTTTCTCAGTTTTTTGAGGGAGTAAGCTCTCTAAATCTTTATATCTCTAAGTCAGCAATCCATTCACAGCAAAGTACAGAGAAAACAACATGGAATAACTAGAAACTTGAACTCCCTCCATTTTGTAGGAAAAAATGTTCAAAGAATTTAAAAAACGTATTTAAATGTATTCTACGGATTTATGTGGCAAATAAAAAATTTTTTTGTAACTCTTATTTAATTGATACTCAATCTTGAGTTCTAGGCATAGCAATGTCGGAGACGTATTTTTAAAGTGCATTGTCAAGCTATTTTTGTGTCCTCTTTCGATGTTTTTATTAAAGGTTTATTTGTTTTGGTTTTCTGTTGTTTTTCTTTGAATTAAAAAAATAAACTGGCATGTTTCTATTATTTAGTTTTTTACACGTAGCTGTTGATTGACTTTATGACAAGCAGCTATTTATATCATATGTGTTTGGGAGAATATATTCAGTCATCCAGCAATCAAATCATCAAGATTTATTTTATCACGACCACCTGAATGGCAAATAAAATATATGTTCTCTATGGCATCAACTTATTTACCTCAGTCATATACAAATGTGTTTAATACCTTTTCAGGTCAAAGCCTCCATTATTTATCTCCCAAAAAGTATATGTATCACAGGTGTATTTTGATAGGGACTGAATTCTAGTCATAGACCAGCGCCCCCTTATGGAGACATTCGAAGGCTTTAAAGTCCAATTGCGAATAATCAAACAGTTTTATCGATTTTAGTCAGTTTTGGTTTATCATTTCACCCTGATATAGGTATTTTCATTCAAAATATCAGACGACATTTATTATAAAGTGACATAAAATAGGTACCGAAAAGTGTGATCGTGTTTTTTGGGAAATATCAGGTTTATTAAATGTAAAAAGTCTTTAATTACAGCAATCTATTTACGAGGAATATGATAATACAGTTTAAAGAAATTGTAATTCAGTTTTTCATATGTCACTGATTCCCGATAATGAATATCTTAAGTTAAACTTAATACTATGAGCCCTTTTCATTGTTTAATTTATATATATATATAATATACTTATATTTACCTTATTTTTTAATATAAGTACACATGATCTCGCAAATTAAAAACGAAATAGCCGAATTTGAACCTAATTCAAAGTTCATTGATAACGAATTACTCATGCTGAGAAAATGCAAGCCATGATTTTAATAAAAGTCGTTTGTATTAAAGTGTTGGTTCTGTATTAGTTGTTGTGAATAACTTGTACCAAGAAAAATAAAGCAAGAATATACTAATTCTTTAAAAAAGGGGTTTTCTTATATTGAAAATGAGTTTCGGTGTATAAAGTCGAAAAACTGAATTTTTTGGATTGGGCTCTTTGATTCATAAATCAAAAATTGAGATTAAGTTTTCAAAAGCTAACGGCAATATGAATGCATATAACGTCTGACAATATAGTTTCAATTTGGTGATTTTGTTGAATACACCTTTATTATTGAACTATAAGGAAAGTGGGATGCACAATTTTTAATCAATTAAAATATATATTTTTATAGATAAGATATACAGCTGTGTCCCCTAAATAACACCTTGAACTCCGCAAGGATATTCAAGACTACAAGATTTAGAAGCGAAATATAAACCTGTAACTCCTTTGGAATTGGTCAACATTTTTTTTGCTCTAAAACAGGGTAGGTATATTTGTTAGATCCTTTTCCCTGGAGTGAAAGTGTGCTGGAGAGATCTAGAACGCACATGCGTCAAGAGATTCCAAATCAGTGCGGTGTTCCGTTAAAAAGTGGAAGATATAAGTAAGACGAGCATGTGAAAAGATAAACATGAAAAATTATTTGCAGGACATTATTAGAGAAGGTTTATGAATACTTTCACCTTCTGCCTTCATCATTCATGAAAGCTGCTGTCGATTCACAAAGACTCAATGACTTCACCCCCACCAACCCCTCACACCTACATATAATCATTTTCTCTATTTACTTTGCTTACAAACACACACATACTTGTACAACCGTATCCTTCAGATCCCTGAAATTTGATCCCTCTTATTCCTTCTTGTGTATTTAAGGAAAAGACGACACAACCCAAGGGAGAGTTCCTCCAGGGCTACAGGGATGTTTGAGAGAGAGTAGGTAGATTCACCCCCTAAGGCAGATATTATTCTTGAAAATAAGCTTCATCATTCTTAAGAGTTAAGAGAGGTGTGTACTTTTGTATTGTTGTTGTTTTTCAGCCCACACTTCATTGCTACTCGTATATTAACATCTGTAAGCGAAAACAGAGTTTTCAATAATCGTTAAAAACAACATCAAGCCTCAAAATGATAATGATGTTTGTGCGTTTAAAAGTGATTAAATGAAATAACTGAGTGCACATTCCCTCTTTATCTAACTCTGTCTCTCATTCTCTTATAGGCTTATAAGTTGTATTTGAAAAATTGCAAGTGATTAACATTGCACCTCTCTCTCTTTGTCTGTGTCATAAACAATGCGTACATAAAAAATGTGAGTTTTAAGAGAAATAAGTGAGTTTTTTTTAACGAAGTCTTACTGTCCCAGTTGTGCCTTAGGCTGAGAGTGTAATGATGTCGTCATTAAAGCTCATTAGGTACCCCTCCCCCCCCCTCTATATCTTTTCCGCGCTCTTTAAATATCTATTATTATTATTACTGCTGTCTTAAAAAAAAGACTGTGTAGTTGATTCATTGATTTGGAGTGGAGGGTTGAGGGTACTTTGAATGGACATAAAGGCTTAATGGCGGTTCTAGCCATAGAGATATAAGATATAGAGAGCTGATTCCCTCAATAGCAGAGAAACAGCGTCCTGTTGTTTCTGTGTGTGCAAAAAAACAAACAGTAATTTATACGACGTCATCGTCAGCTGATCTTAGAGATATAATCTATGAATGATGAAGAGAATAAACTCGAAGATTGTTGGGAAGTGAAGACTATTGGGCTTCTAGGATAAAAAACAAGTTCTTTAAAGTTACAGGACATAATTACCAGGAGAGAATCTACTGGGCCCATTGGAACTTCTCAGGTCTTTAAAGTCCTGCGGATCTCATTGGAAGAGAATGGCCAAATCCTGGGGCTCAAGCTTGCACAGAGTCCTTCCTCTGCTACGAGCGAATGAGCCTCTAAACTTTAATGGGACATTGGGAAGTTCTTCGGAGTTCTTTCAAGAGGGTTGCCTCACATCTGTTGGGGAATTCCTTCAGAGAAAAATACATATTAAAAATTATATCCTTAGTATGCGATTACAAAAACGACGCTCGCTTACCTCCATGGGATATATATCAATCGGACCACCCACTCCCTTCTATATCGCTCTTACGGCATTGGATAACCAAACTATTCGAAGGTCTTTGGTAGGCTCTGAACGTCCTTTTCCTAGCATCAAGAGACGATTGCGGCTTCTACAGAATGAGAAAATATCCCCTGTGCCCGAATATTATTATGCATAACCCTCTAACAGACTCTCACCAAAATGGTTCCGATACCGTCTCGCCACGTCCTCTTTATTCCTAAATAAATCCCATGTGGACCCAAAGAAGCGAGGATGCCATTGGTGTGGGGAGGTCGAGGAGACTTCCTTCCACTTCTTTTACCTTTGCCACAGAATGATCCCAGTCATAAAAGCTGTGGAAGATATTATTCTAGAAGAATTTGGAGTATCATTAACCCCCACAGACTGGCTGGTGTCGACATCACCTACATACGAGGAGGCTTACAAGATGAACATCTTATATCCACGGTACAGAGGGCTCTCTCTACGCCTCAAGAACGTGCAGAGGTGGGCTTCCTGTGGGTCTCCAAGATCTCGTCAGAAGAAGTCTGGAAATTCTACGCTCCATCCCCAGGGATGTTTTCAAAACAAACGGGTCCTCTCCCCTTCAAGTGCAAGTGGACTGAATCAAATGACGCATTGGATCTCTCATCTCAGCGAGTCAACTGGTTTTCTAAATCACTATTTTATCTCAAGATATCTCATAAAAGAAGGATGATAGGTTGGGAGTTCTTTTATTTTTCTTCCGACAAGTTATAAATGCATGTGTTTTTTTAATGTTATATTGGTTTTTAACGTAGCTTTATCAAATTTTCATTTATTTATTCATCCTTTATACGTGCATTTTATTCTGTTCGAGATATCTTTTAGATCATAAATAATATTTAAAAAAAATAAAAAATAAAAAAATAAACTCTCTACAATAAACCCTCGATATAACGACCCTCTGTATAACGCACTTCGGATACAACGAACCTCTTGAGCTAGCGAACAAGCCTCAAATATAACGAACTTAAGTTCGTTATATCTGAGGATACAGAACTTCCTCGAGCTGGCCGAACATGCCTCATATAAACGAACAAGGAAAAGAGGGTACTATGTTGATGTTTTTAAGTTATTTTTTAATACGTATGCTTTTCACATCTTAATTTTCATACAGTAAAGCCTCATATGGTTTGAGAATATAAATCTCATGACGTTGGATTATATCCATAAACAGCATCAAAAAAGGAACCAGAATCGCTGGTATATTGTCAAAGAACTAAAAAAGTTTTTTTTTTTGTATATATATGTATATATATATTACAGTTACAAGATAACTTAAAAACATCAACATGGGTACCCTCTTTTCTTTTTCTTCTTGAAACTATAGAGAACCCTAGTAGGAGCTGTTATTTAAAAAATGGTTGGTGCGTCAGCACTTATGTTCATTTATTGGCACTAAATATTATTTGACGATATTTTGCAAAAAATCCAAAGTCATAAATTGATGATAGCCTAAATTTGGTAAAAACTTTTTTTTTCAAAATAAGTAATAACAAAAAAGTTTTGATTCATAACGAAACCTTTGAACCAGTGACGTGTTTTAACAATGCTAGAAATTTTAAATTAGATTTTCTTTTCAGCATCAAAAAATTAACCAGAATCGCTGGGTATATGTAAAGAACTTAAAGTGGTTTTATTTTTGGGAGGTCTAATATAATATATATATATCAAAGTTGGGATTCGGTAGAAAAATCTATCGCCGGTTCGGTATTTGGTAGTTTTATTATATATCTACCGTATCGATCGATATTCGGTACGGTAGATAAGAACGAAAGATAAATTCATTTATGTATCTGCTCTGGAATTCTTCATAGGTATTTAATATCGGATAATTATAGCAAAGGACAATTATTACATAATTTGTTATAATTATTAGAGATTATTTGAAATTTAATGCATACTAATCTTATATAAGTATATTTGTACTTGGATTTGGAGGAAATGGAAGGTTATAGATTTTTTAAATTTTCTGTCTCTTATTGTCCAATATTAAATGCACTTTCAGGTACTCTAGTATTCAATGCTAGATCTGCTTATGTTGATCTATAATACTATTAGTTGTCCATTGGAGCTACGTACATAGTTGTTTATTATTTTGCAAAGTTCAAGTTCTTCACATAAGAGAGCACTTCCATTTTTACCTTAATACTTTGTAAAATACCATACCTATTGTCAATCGGTACGGTATTTGGTAGTTTCTACCGAATATCGTAAAATCGGTATTTGAAATCTACCGTCGGTAGTACCAATACCGATTTACCTTCGATAGTACAGCTCTGATATATATATTATATATGAAAGACTATTCAATTTTTTATTGTGAAATCATAATGTATTCAAATAAATATAATTGGTGTTTATGTTTTATTACATATTACCATCATTGTCGAACTGATCTCGCATTTTGTAAGTCTACTTTTGTCAGTAGAGTGTCTCTTTTTTGTGATGAATGTTATTGTTCCCTCTTTAAATAATAATGGCTCATAAATGATTTAACCAGAATCATCGAGATATAAAATCCGATTTCAGAAGATCTTAAAAACTGTAACATTACTACTACATGTTAAATACTTCCTTGGGAAAAATGAATAAAAACATAGTTAAAGAGTTGTGTGTTATTGGGTAATATCTAAGATCGTGTATTGGATACCTCATTCGACGTAAGACTCGACCTCAATCCTACTCTGTGAACCTATAAGCAAACATACAAACGATATCATTTTTTGATCTTAGCATAGATATAGTCCGAAAAATGTCAAATCGACAGGGTTTAATGCGTTATTCTATATTTTTCATTTCTCTTTATATGTGGCATCTGTTAAACTAACTTATTTCTGTTAAAATTATAGAATGGTTAGAGTGAAAAATTCAGGGAGCTCGATAGCCGTGCGTGTTAAGGCGTGTCAACTCTCATTGTGGGGGCGCAGGTTCGAATCCCGAGAGGATGGTCATTTTTGGTCTCCTCATGATAAGATCCTAGGTTCGATAGACTAATTTTAATGCTAAAATGCTTATTTATATCCTATCGGATGCAATTCTATCGAACCATATAGGCAAAAAAAAAAAAAAAAAAAAAATCATTATTACTTTTTTGTCCACCGCTTTTTTCCGAACGATCAGCGTAATTGTTTAAAAATATCCTAGGTTCGATGAATTTAACGCTATAATGCTTATTCAATCCTATCGGATCAAATTCAATCGAACCCTATAGGAAAAAAAAAAAATAAAAACACAAAAAAGAAAAAATAAAAGTATTTTTGTGCTTGCTGCGTTGGTTGCATTTCCTCCCTTGTAAGCAACTTCTTTTTGAGTGCATTCTATACACATTCCTACGCCCCTGTGTTACACCCAAGTAAATCAGTAAATAAACAAATAAGTTTATTCTTTAATTAAATTGTCAGGTAAAATGAATCCTCCTTCCCACTGAGAATGATGCTGCAAAGTAAAAAACAAATATATTATATAAACAAACTTAATTGGAAGCTAAATTAAAAGTTGTTTATTGTGTAAATTAAAATGTTCATAGTGTTTTTAAAAGCAACATTTTGAAGAGACTTAAGTTTCTCGAACTTTAACAAAAATGGAGCAAATTTTAATGTGAAGGAACGGTTTGTGTACACTTACTAATATATAAAATAACTAAAGCTTGCAAGTTAATATGGCAAATTACGCATGTTGAGGTCCGTTTATTTAAAAGATGGTCATGTTAAGCTTTTTTCACATCCCACAGTTGTGACCCTAAAATATTATAAATGCAAACAATTTAAGAAATACAAGATTTCAAATTGATTTAAAAAGATATCTTAATGTAAGATATATTTACATAACTTAAAATATTCTATGTTCACTACCAATCCTTCAATAGATCTTTTGCTATTTCAATATACATGAAAAATATATTATAAGTACTTATATATTAAAAGGCTTTTAAATGTTTTTAAAACTTACCACATTTTAGTAAGTAATATCAATCGTCCCACAAACCGTTTTTCTATTGATACCTACGTATCACAGAGCTCCCCATTATAAAAACATAAAATACTAATTTAGCAACACAACAGTAGAATAAACCAATATAACAATGCATTGATATGATGAGTTCAATATATTGAATCATTCTAAAATAAAAAACACCCTCAATATAAAGAAATATTATATATATATTAATGTGCTAAAAACATAAAAGGTGCTCAGCATGTTTGTAATATGAGGACAAAGTTACCTGATAGACAGGAGGTACTTTGAGCTGTCTGGTTAGCCAGAGTGTGTGTGTGTTATAAACACTTTTCAGCTATTTAAATCTTCAAGGGCGTAAATTGATATCATCACACATATCATCAAGCCATGATGCCTATCAAAATATATAGTTTTATTACGTATTTGAAGAGTTCGTTATATTATGTACTCAGACACACATAGAGATGATTATAATCCGTGAATTCTTCACGGATTCGACACGCTGGATTATCATCACTCCTGTAATATCAACAAGAGGAGAGGCTACTTAACACACATTGAGTGTGCATGTATTTATGTGTCGTGGGTGGTGTAATCATCCATATTATTATTATTTTTTCAACCTCATGAAAGTCCATCAATCGGCCATCTATTTATTATTATCATTCTTATAAGGAGTCCGCTTCTGTTGTTGTATACATATACCTATATGTGTTATTGTACAGTAATGCTGCTAAGTAAACGTTGTGGTCCTTTCTTCTTACCAGATAAATGATTTCTCACGGTTACTACATGGATGATAAGTAAAAAAAAGAACCATGAGGATTGGACAGGGGCATTAATTTTGTGAGGATAAAAAAATTCAATTACGTATTGTGACCAAGGAATACATAAAAATATGTTTAAAAAATATATGATAACAATAAAGTGAGGATTTTATCAATAAATAAAATTCAATGCATCATGTCATGACCGTTGCGAGGAACTGTAAGGATCTTTTTTTTTGTCATGATGTGTGTCAGCAAGTTATAACCAAGAAGTTGTCGGAAGGCGTCCTTGTTGATTCTATAAGACATTCCTTTATGTGGAAGATACAGGTGTATGTATATTGCTAGGGTATCCTGAAAGAATAGCATGGAAATGTATGGTATAAGTCAGACTTGTTGATTTATCGTTCATTTGTTGTAGTAGTTTGCGAACAATGAATGACGAACGACAATGTTTTTGAAAGTTTGTCGTTCGTTTTTGGCGCTAAAAAAAGACCAAGATTTTTCATTTTCATGGCAAAAATTTCTTTTCTCAATTTTTTTCAGAATGACGAACGACAAACGACGATAGCTTTTGGGGAACGACAAAACGAAGGACAATTTTTCGCGAACGTCAACAAATCTTCACTCTTTTTTTACTTTAGTTTTTAATATAGTCCAAAGTACAGGGTGTGCAGATGAATCTGCCGTGACTCTAAACAACATATCTCCAACAAGGTATCGGTTAATATGCGCTTTCTAGCGGTGCACTTTAAGCTTGTTGTGTTACATTAGTTTTATATTTGATTTAGGGATAATACCATTATTTTTTTATTTTTTTTTGCCTATATGGTTCGATTGAATTGCATCCGATAGGATATAAATAAGCATTATAGCGTTAAAATACCATTATTTATCTGGGAGAAAATTGATTTTTCTTTTGTAATTACATATAAATAAGGGGAAATAGATATTCTAGTCCATAAATATTGCTACGGGGTAGAGCCATTAAATAAACAAAGAAAGCAACCAACCGAAATATCATTAATAAAAATAAAAATTCGAAGTTCTCAATTAAAGACCTAATTTAAGATTGTTATTATTATTTTAAGGATAGTAATTCAATGCTTCATGTGATATACTTAACTTCTTATGTAGCAAGAATCCAGGAATCGTTAAGAAGACCTTAGATATCATAATTCCTCACAGAACCCTAGGCTTCACATTAATTCGATTTGCTAAATGCTTAACAATCCTTGTTTAAAGTGTTTAGGAAGGCGTAATTTATTTCCTTAGAGTTCATATTTTACTGTTATAGCTTCCTAATTTTCAATTCCATAAGTATTGAATATATATTCCAGCTGAATAGTAATTCATTAAATCAGTAGAAATTGATGCAAAAAGACTGACTGGACACTTGTGTCTTTTTAACAGAATTTGTCTAGTTTTTACAATCTTTAGTTTTATAGTTTGAATCCTATACTTTTTTTTTGCCTATATGGTCCGAAAGAATCGTATCCGACTGGATATAAATAAGCATTGATGAAATTAGTCTGTTGAATCTACGATCTTATTAATGAGGTAGACCAAAAATTACTATTCCTTCTCGGGATTCGAACCTGGTCCCCCAACATTGAGAGTTTTAATCCTATACTTTATCTAAATGAGGAAGAAATGATATTCATAAGTATAAATGTGATAAAAGAGTGTTACACTGCTTTAGAAAATATAATGTTCCATGTATATATATATATATATATATATATAATTATGTTATTTTAGAATGCCAAAGTTGGTTGTTGTTGTTGTTGTGTTTTTTCTTATTTGTGTTTACAATCCTTTAAATTATGAAAACATAACATTTTACATACTTATAAAAATACCATCTAAATATATTATTAATAAAACGTCTATTGGATTTTTATTAATGGATACCTAAGCAAAAATTAAACGAAATCGATGATTTATGGTTTATTGGCCATTTCCTTTCAGTTGTATGTATCTATATTATTTCTAGATTTACTGTGTGAATGAACAAGATTCTTAGAATATCCATATCGACCTTTTTTGCTTCTATGGTCGTCTTTGCATCTCCTAAAAACTCAACAAAGAACACAACATATTTTTAAACATCCCTCATATTCAATCAGATTTTTTTGTTCTCATACATGGTTTAAGAGTTCTCAGACTGACGCCACTGGCTTTTTACTTAATTCCGCACTGAATTTCCTTATGTTCTCTCTCAACACACCATTGTTGAGACAACGACCTCAGTAATCCGAAGAAGAAGAACAGACTAGACAACGATAAAGAAGAAAGAAACAGATTCTTTCATACTCAATCATCACTTTGGCTATTATTTTCCAATCTCTCTCTCCCTATCTGAGTATGTGTATGTATGTATATCTTTGTAGCTTTTATTGTTCTTCAATTGTTACAAGCAAAATATGCTTTCTCATCATGAAGAAGAGTGCTTGAAACAAGCTATCATATACTTATAAGAATGCAGACAAGAATATTGAGGAATATAAGTTCATAGGTTTGATTGCATTGTCTAAAAAAATGTAAATGCATTCAATATCTTTGATAATCCGCTTACAAATATGTTTTAACAGATTACACAGGGCAACAAATAATTTTTTTCAAAATTCTGGGGGAATTTCAACTGATTTGAATACCTAATGGGTCCCTGATAACTAAATAAAAAAACCATTTTGCTCAATCAGGTCAGAATTATTAGAAATTTTGAGTTTTATGTTTTCGATTTTGACTTTTGACAAAATCACAACTTTTTTGTTTATTGAGCTACAAAAATGTTATGGGTGTTTTTGGAAATGGCATGGTCATATTAGTGGGGGTGGAAACTAGTTTTGAGTTGAAAAAATTATCAGAGATGCCAAAAAAATGAAATTTAAATTATTATATGTATATTAAGAATACAAAAGTAAACGAAATGATTTTTTAAGCTTTTTATTTCTTATTATACAAAGGATATTCATATTTAAAATGCATGGAATACTAATTACTAGCAGGTATAAAACTTCTCTTGGCGATCTCCTCTTGTGCTGTAAATTAGGATTGTCACGAACTATGTTCCAACAGTAGTCAGCCATCATGTGGCTATCCCATCTTCCTTGGTACCTCTTCTCATGTCCCTAATGTCCTGGTGAAACCTTTCACCTGTTCATCACTCACACTGCCAAGATTTTCCGGAAATTTGTCCAGATGACTGAAAAGGAAATGAAGTTTGATGCTCATATATGCATTTAGTGCTTATAGCTCGCAAGCATAATGTTACAAGCTCCACATAATGCTTGATGTTGTTTCCAAGAAAATTATCTACAACCAAGACAAAGGAACTCCAAGCATTATACACATCCTGGTTCATACTAGACAAAAACAGACCATCTTTCATTAGCTTTCTGATCTGAGACCATCAAAAATTCCAGCCTTCTTTTTTCAATACTCAGTCCAGGAAAGCATCACAAATATATTTAAAACAGTCTCCATCTTTGCTAGTGCTGTTGACAAATTGTGTCATTAATCCAAGCTTAATGTGAAGAGGAGGGAACATTATCTTTGATCTGTCACCAGAGGCTCAGCAATAACATTTTTCTCTCCAACAGTTCATATGAGTCCTCTTTGGCCACTCCTTCCTCACCCAGTGTTCCTCCCTTGCCCTACTACCCAGTGACAGAGAAAGCAAGGGTATTTGGTAAAACCACCCTGTTGTCCAAGAAGAAAGTTGACCATTTTTAATCCACACAAATTTGCATCCATGCTTGTGATAGTTTATTTGAGAAGAACAAGTTTGACTTTTCATATGTTTCTTTTAGTTTGGTTGAATGGGCAACTGGAATGGATCCATATTTATTTCCATTATGGAGCAGAACAACTTTGAGACTGTATTTAGAACTGTCCAGGAAAAATCCCACTCTTGAGGGACTGTAGTTACATCTTTCTTTGAGAAGAAAGAAACAAATTCTGAATCCCTTGTTCTGTAGAAGGATATAGTTGTACCACTTTGAAGCAGATTTTTCACTTAATCTAGACGCCCAAAAGTTCTGCAGATTTTTTGGGCAAGTTTAAGTATCTCACAAGGTCATTTAATTCACCTGGTGAACTGCTTTGGCTTTGATGTTGTGCCTTCAAAGTTTTTTTTTTTTTTTTTGATAGTCCGCAGACTATAAGCATTTATTTTTCATTTCAAAACAAACACAGAAAAACAAGTAATAAAAATTAGCATAAGATTGAAAACATAAGTAACAAAAAATTAAAATATGTTAAAACACGTACTAAAAACAATTATGCTTTAAGATTTTTTAACAATTTAGAATAGTTTTTTGTAATATTTATCACTGAATCACATAAAATTTCTTTTTTTGCTTTTATTGCATAAATAAAAAACTGTTTTTGTAATAATTGCGTTGATATGGTCCGCCTCTTCTCCCACGTAGAATGATATGAAGTCGTTCTTGGAGGTTGTAATTTTCCAGTGGCTTTTAATTATTCCTATCGTTTCCTCATAAAACTTGAGGAGTTTTCTACAAGACCATAGAAGGTGTTTCGAAGTTTCGGGTTCCTCTCTGCAGAAATAACAGTTTTTTCCTTCTCCACTACCGAAGTGTTTCCCAACTTGGAGTGTTCCGCTGAGGACCCTGTACTTGAACCATTTTTCTGCAGAGGTCAAAAGAGGGTTTTTAAAGGCTTTAATGCATAATTTAATGTCTCGATCTATCTCCCTCCTGGAGAGGTAATTTAAAAAGGGCGAAAGAGTAGCCTTCGTTCCGCATCTTCTCAAGACTTGTGGGGCCACATTGGAAAAAATTATCCTAAAGGGAGTGACAGGTCTATTTTTAAACTTTGGTGGTCCTTGAATGTGTTTTATTCTATGGAAGAGCATCTTCCCTAAAAGGCTGTTTTCAAATTCCATGTCCCCCAAACACGACAACCCTTGGAACGTTGAAAGGTCCTTCCTTAAAGAGGATATTGCATCCATTGCAGGCATTTGCCAACCAAGGTATTCCTCAAACTAACAATAAGTGGTGTTGCTGCTTCGCTCATTTCCTTTAGAAGAGGACACATGAGTGAGGATTTTCTTAAAATTTGAAAATAACCCTTATGGAGGTCTTTTTTAAGTCTTCTTTTGGGAGATCAGATATTGTTTTATCATTTCTGCCCAATCCTCTGTACAATCTTTTAACCTTGTAAACCATCGTGAGTTCATGTTTCTCCACATAGACGAAAAATCGAGAACACCAAGACCACCATATCCGTGAGGATTATGTAGTCTTTTGTGAGAGAGGTTCTTGAACTTGGAGAGAAGAAAATATTTTCCTTTAGGGAGTTAACCGTGTCACAGGTTATATGGTCGTAAGGAGTTACCTTAAGAAGATGAATTACTTTTGGGAGAATATAAATATTCCAGCTGATTATTTTATTCCAGAATCCAAGATTGAGTGGAGTGAAAAAGGTTATTGCATTCCTTATCCTATTAATAATTTCACTGCAGTTTTTTGACCCAGAGTCGAGTCCGATCCATGTTCCTAAAACTTTTAAACTTTTTTGGGTAGATATGGATGGCCAAATCGGAGACAGATGATCATTGTGGGGGCTGAGTACTTCGCATTTTTCTTCGTTTATACAAAGGCCAGAGACTTTGGAGAAATCACTCAAATATTTGAACACACGTGTGAAATTTTGTGTCGTTCGTTGTACATCGCCCGTGGTTAGGATTGTAGTGTCATCTGCATAGGCTTTGACATCTATCCCTTCAATTTTTGATAATTGTCTTAGGAGAGGATCAGTTGCAATGATGAATAACAGGGGAGCGCTCGGATCTCCCTGGAGACAGCCTCTATTTATTTGGTATGTGCATTGTTTGGCACCATAGCCAACGGTGTTTTTTGCATTGGAAAGAAGAATGCCAACCAATCTCATCATATAATGACCAAACCCCTTGTTTGCAAGAGTTTTAATTATATGTAAGTGAGAAACTGTGTCAAAAGCCTTTTTAAAATCGATGGTTAAAATGGATGTATTAAAATTGGTTTCGTATTTGGTCTGGAGGTTAAAAGGAATGTCTTCGATTAGTTTGCTCTTGACGAATCCGTATTGCGATGTATTAATAATGTGACTCATGCATTCATTTAGCCTGTTACTAATTATGTATGAAAAGATCTTGAAAATGCAGTTTTGCATGGTTAAAGGGCGGAGGTTTTTGACAAATCGAGGATCTTTATCTTTTTTAGGTATGAGAACCAGTGAGCCAGTGGATGCGTAAGACGGGAATGCACCTACAGCGAGAACTTTTTCATAAAATAAGAGTAAAATCGGGGCAAGGGCTTTAGAATATTTTTTATAAAATTCAAAACTGAGCCCTGTGTTACCTGGGGCTTTATCTCTCTTAGCATTTTTGTTAATAGCAGTTAAAATTTCTTCCATAGTTATCAACGATTCCATTTTGTTTACTATGTCTTCCGGTATGTCTGATATTGATGAACTCTTAATTTGGTTGCAAAAGTTTGCATCATTTCGTTCACATTTTAAACATTTTTGTTGAGGGGAACAATCATTGCACGAATATAATGCCGAATAAAAACTTGAAATGACTTGGTTATTTTTTCCTCAGACTTACTTATAGAGCCGTCTTCCTTAAAAAGATTTTTTTTGATTTTTTAATAGATTTTTTTTCTATTTGAACACATTGAAGTCTTGATTTCGAGAGATCGTCAATTTCGGAAAGTTTCAGTTTGATTCGGTGAATTTCGTCTTCTCTTCTCAACAGAGAGCTTATTTCATCTCGTATTTCGCGGGTTTCTTTCGAGGGGTCGTCGTAAGAACATAACTTTAGAATTCGGTTTCTTTTCCTTTGAGCATTTACACTCCCTTGAAATCGGCACGCGTTCCGAATCGAATTTACCATTGATGCAAAGTCTCTATCATCATAGTTGTGTAAACCATCACATTGTGACTGCTCAGTCGCACTCTCATCGTCGGTAACATCTGGAAATGACTCAAACACTGGAACTGGAACATCTTCACTTAAGCTATTTGGATTGGAGTACTTAAATCATCAATTAACTAATTTGAACTTGTCGTCTCCAAAGTGTAAAACAACGTATAAAAATTACGCCCTTTGATTGAGAAACTTTGTTTCCTTTGCTTTTGAGTAACTCTTCAATGAGCTTGCATTTGGTGGGATGTCTAATTCGACATACCTGCATACTTGTCCATTCGTCATGAATAACTGCTTAATGTGCATATTTTCTATACACCCTTGCTGCATCGAATATAAACCTGCATGTCATGTCCACGGACTTCACAAGAATCAACAATAAGGAAAAACTCCCTTACTCCATGGATAGGGTATTTTCGCAATGTAAAGTTACATTTTTTAAATATCCGGATCCTCTATTTCCATATAAACAAACTGTATTTTTATGGATTCAAAGAAGAAAATTTATTATATTTTAAGTAACAACTTAATATTAGTATAAAATGCATATTTCGTATATATAATGACAAGCTGAAAACTCCTACAAGCTCAATCAAATATATTAGCACTTCTATCAAGTCTATGATTATAAGAAATCGGCTTTTTTACGCGGTCAAAGATATAACTGTATGTTAAGTTATTTTATCAGTGGATAGTGCATTAAATAACTTTATTTCTAACATCGAAAGCGTTTAATACATTATCGTGTATATCGCAAACTATCCAATTAATTTCTTTAATGATTATTTTCATAAAAGTTTCTTTTTTCCTGCGTTGTATAGCCCAATTATCGTCATATGTAATAACGCAAGACAACCCATTATTCTCTCCTCGAGTATGTTAGCTGTTGTTGTATTAAATTTATTTTCATATGTGAACTTGGAGTAGTCCAATCATAGGATTCATAACTGACCATTTATAAAGATGAATTTCTTGTATCTAAGTTAATATTCACATCTCAACAGCCTGGAGTGAAGTGATGCTGTATTCCCTAATGTCAACTACTTTTTTACTACTATTACTCTTCCTTTCTTTCAACCAATCATGTTCGAAAAAAGATCCCCGTTTGTTAGTTCTAAAAATTACTTGGTTCAATTCATTGGAAAAATCCCTAAGACAGTTAAACATTAACAAATGTCTTCATTTTATTGATGGATCCTCGTTTTTCTTCTTCTTTTTTCTTCAAATAAACTCAATAAACTAAGAGAAAAGAACTGATAAGTCAAAAGGAGATTAAGAAGAATCTTGGTTTGATGGATGGACCTGTCTGGTGATAAGTATCCCCCTTACAAAGACAGTAAGTAGTCTGTCTCATCACTTTCTGAGTGTAGAAGACATACGAGTAAAAAGGTTTATTAATCCAAAGTTGAGAACTCCTTACCATCTAATACTCTAAAGGATTTATTCTGCATAGGGTTTTTGGTTAGGAAAATATAAGATGTCAATGGACTGACTGCATGCCCAACCGATTATACTATATTCGGTAAAAACTACAAATACCGTACCGATTGACAATCGGTACGGTATATTTGAAAGTATAACTTTTGTGTCATCCACGAGACATAAAAATAAAGAGAGTTTATTCCCTTCTATAGCAGAGAAACATCGTATAACTGTCGCTTTGTCCAACATAAACAAAATAATTTGTGAAGCGCTCCCTTGTGTGAAGAACTTGAACTTTGCACATTAAATAAACAACTACAACTTATAGTATTATAGAGCAGATACATAAATATACATTCAATATAAGCAAGCACTATGCATTGAATACTAAAGTACCTGAGAGTGCATTTAATATCGTACAATAAGAGACAGTAAATGAAAAAAAAATCTATAGCCTTCCATTTCCTACAAAATCCAAGAAAATATATAATTTACATAAGATTAGTATGCATTAAATTTTAAATAATCTCTAATAAATTATAATAACGTATGTACTTAATTGTCCTTTGCTATAAATTGTCCGATATTAAATGCATATGAAGAAATCACAGAGCAGATACATAATTAAATTTGTCTCTCTTTCTTATCTACCGTACCGAATATCGATCGATACTGCAGATATATAATAAAATCTACCGAATACCGATATCGATCGGTAGAAGGTATATACGAATACCGAACCGGCGGTAGATTTTTCTACCGAATCCGAGCTCTGGATAATAGTCATTATTATTTTTTTTTTTTTTAATAGTTATAAATTATATTTCATTCATACAACATTTTTGTAAATATAAAAGTGGTAAGGGACAAATGGTCAATATATAAAGTTTAAAACACGAAAAATGCTTTTAAAAATAAAAACTTGGATTCAATTTTTTCATAAAATATATAAATGTTTATTAATATTGATTCGGTCTAGGAGGGAGATGTATCTTTCCACCAACTTGTCCAGTCCTATAGGGAGAGGGTTCCCCTTGACCCGCGAGGCGTACAGAATCCTTGATAATAGTCATTATTCAAAACTTAATTGACTGCATTTAAAGCCAATCAAAATCTCGAATTTCCAAACAGAAAACAGAATAACTAAGTTATTAATGAATTTTAAATATCTGTAATTAAAATTTCAAATATAAGTATTAAAACAATTCATTCTAAAATTTAGCGAATATCAACTACAGATGGAGGTTTACAATATTGGAAGCACCAGAGATGTTGTGGTCATAAGCGCTTCGTTTTTCGTACAAAATTATCTATGTCGAGTTCCATTGATTACCAAATGTAAAATGCTTTCATTGCATCTTTTGGCTTGTCAAAATTTTACTTAAAGCGTGGTTTTTCAATTGGGGTTTCCACTCACGTAGCTAAAAAAACCATATAAGAAGTTATTTATCGTTTCTTTGCTTTCGTGGCAAAATCTGTAGCATCTACACGGGACCATAGAATAACTTGTCACAGACTTCAAGTGTGCCAACAACTGGTATCATTGTCTTTAGATAATTCACGAAGGGTTCGAGGGGACTTTGCTTAAAAAAGGCTCCAAGATTTAGAGATTGGCGATTTAAACAGTCTTAACGAGAATGGAACCTCGGCATGGAGCACTGCGACATATTTGTCAACGACAAGTCGATATATTTTATTTATTGAAAAACATTTGACTAAAACAAAGTCTGGAGATACTAATGTATATATTTCACAAGCTAAAATATTATTAAGGCTAATCGTGCTAACATATTAAATACATTTGGATTCAATGCCAGTGAAACGAGGTTAGCTAACTTTAAAAATGTCGATATCAAAAAATGGTTTTCAACAAAATGCTGAAGGTATCTTAGTTTGTGTTAGATATTAAAACAGAGGAACATAATGAAAGCATAATAAAGAATATATAACTATAAAATGAAGACTATTTTACCCGATGTCAATTAATTGGTCATAGACTATAAGCCAAATCACCTTTGCTTAAAAGAAATTTTAAAACTAAAAGAATAAAGTCTTACCGTAATGAAGTCAAATTTTCTTTGTTTTTACGTAGATAAAGAATCAATATAAAAGCATTAAAAACAATATATAGCTATAAAATATAAACCAAAATATTGGTCAAATGTTAGCCTATGTCGATTAATTGTTGAGCAACTATAATCGAAGCCATTAAAACAACCATTTATATGGCCAATTCATCAGTTAGTCTGAAGCTCCCCACACTTCAATAATAAATGAGAATATCTCCCCCACCTTTGCAATTAAGATTCTCAATAATTGTAATAATCAGTTCATTGTATTTTTAATGTTCTTAGACATTTTTTTTAACTCTACGTACCTCATTTCTAGAAACAACCAATTGTATCTCTTGTCTCCATTGTATAAGCAAGCATTACTTATAGATATAATTCTTTTCTTTTAGTGTCTGTATTTCTGGGAGTATCTTAATTAGGTTTTTTCACCCTCAAAACTCATTAAGACAGGCAATGCCTCAGTAGAGACACAGGGGGGGTATTATAGCCTTCCACTGCTCACCTACCCCAAGTGTGTGCCCGCGTCTTCAACAAAGCTTGACATGATGATATTATCTATTAATTAAGAAACAACACGCTTGTGGGTTTTTGGGCTTATGTGTGTATTCACTCGTCTTGTTATTCATCATCTCACTCTGAATATGTTTCTTATGATTCCAAAGCTCCAAATATGTATAAGGTACAAGATAATAGATGAACTTCCAAGTTTGTTATGCGTGAAATAATGTGATTGGTTCAAATGAAAGGAATAAAGGGGCGAATAAGGATTGGAAATTATTTTATTTTTAAAATAAAATAAGACTTGCATGTAATTCATTTATTTTAACAAATTGTGAAAAAAATATAATTTAGTTAAGCAGAGAAATAACAATAAATGTATAGAAATAAACTCTATATGATAAGATAATAAGTAGAGCTCAATAGATTGCTATGTGAATAGGCGAGATTGACCAGAAGGTAAGAAATACAAAATTTTATATATTATTTTTTTTTCAAGGAACAGGTTTAAATAAACAATTATATAATATCAGCATATATATATATATGACAAAAACAAACAATTAATTTGAAGCATTGCCATCACATGTAGTAGAAAGAGTTGTGCAAATATTACCGGAGGCGTCTGCAAAAGCTTATGGATATAATCAACGTCATATATTATCAACCATGTAGTCAAGAATATATATAAATTCTATACAGTTGTGTTAAATACACCTTCATTTAACATTATATTTTATATTTATCGACGTTTTAATAAACATTTCGCTTCAGGAACCGTTTGTACACTCTTAACTCCATTTTCTGATAGAGAAAAAACGTTTATTTGCAATAGATGAACAAAATAACACCCTTTTTGTGCTCAATAATATTTTCAAATTAATGTTGAAATTCAATTATCCCCCTGCCCCCTCCCCGTTTTACAGCTCCCTTCCTCACTTAAAATAGGTAGTCGTAGTATTAGGTGTAAAAGAACCTCAATTACGCAAGACTCTTTTATTAAGAAAATTATAGTGGATGATTATTGAATTTGATACGAGGAGAGCCAAGGAGAAAGGCGTTTATTGGAATGATAAGGCGACTCAAGTCTTTTTTCTTCTTCCTTACTTTTGTTTTTTTAAGAAAGAAAGAAAAACATAAGATAAATGGTCATTTTTATTTTTTGTAAAACATATTTACGAGTTTACTCCTGAGCTTACTTGGTTTTTTAGGGTGATGTATGTGTGATCTGAGAGCTTTTGGGTTTGGTGAGTGTTCAACCAAGTCAGCAGCAGCTACCTCATGTATTATTACACAACATACAGTGGTGGTAATAATAAAAAGAGCCGGCAATAAAAAGTGACCGACAGGGTTAAAAGTAATTGTTATCATTGCTTGAAGAGATTAGGTGGAGGTTTGTTGTAAGGCGATTGTTTGGTAAGGTGTGGGGGCTGAAGATTAGTTTTTCCATATGCTTGTAAGTCATATATAATTGTAAATATACATTTGCAACTTTAGACTTTTATTTTAATATAAATAAGTATTTTTATTTTAAAGAATTTCCTCGATTTGACAATTTTATTATTAAATTAACTGCTTAATCGAATGGCTTGATATCCTTTTTAATACCATAAATACTCAACGCAAGGATAAAAATTGATTTTGCACACACACACTTTATTACTCTATGGGGTATTAATTTTCTTATGATACATCTTTTATCTAAATATTTTTTTTTCTTTAATATATTTCATTAAAATTCACATTACAAAATAGTATGCAATAAAAAACTAGAGGCATATATACACTCAGAGAGTGCAAACCTCCGCCGTCACGGGGTCCTTATGAGCCTCCGAGGCGGATTTTTCACGACTGGGGCGGCGTAGAGGGACGGGGAGGGTTCCCCTCGACGGAAATTTCGAGAGGAGACGCTCCCGACACCCGATTTTACAGCACAGCGACATCTATGGCAGAGTAGGCTAACTTGAAATATTTATTAGTATTTTGCTCGTTTAGCATCTTAATTCTGCACTCAGAGATGCCAAATATAATCACTTGTTCCTTTTGACATTCCAACAACTCCACAAAGTTTCATCCGAATCCGTTCCGTACTTTTTAAGTTATCCTGCTGACAAACAAACCAACCAACAAACCAACGCCAGTGAAAACATACCTCCTTCGGCGGAGGTAATAATGTAATCGTTTGGATTTAAACATGAAAACAGGTAAATAAAAAAATGATTTAAGAATGATAATAAAAAATGAGGTTGTAATAATATTAAACAAATATACTAAGAGGCGTCCAGGGCAAAATTAAGAGGTGTGAAGCTCCATCAACTCCTCCTTCAAACCCAGTATCGTTGGGGAGCTGGGACTTTGCTGAGGATGTCCGTGCGTTTTACTTGAAAGTTTGATACGAGCGTAAGATCTCTATGTTTCTTGAGACTACACGATGAAGACCCCCAAAGGGAATCCCCCTCCGTTTACTCTCGAGGCGTACAGGATCCTCTGAACCGTAGAGATCAAATGTTCAATTTCATAGGCTTCCACATAGAATGAGGATGATGAAATGAGCCACACTGAAAGCGATAGGGGATATGTTGGACGCTTCAAATATTATCTTCTCCACCATTTGATATTATTTTTTAAAGTATGGGCATAATTTTGAATTTTGTAGGGATGTAAAAAATTCATGTCGAATATTTTTCTATATTGTTCGATTTAGTTGTTAAGATCGGAATAAATATTATAGCATTAAAATTATTCACCCAGAGTAGCATCTTTTGGATGAGGTTGATCAATATTTATATACTAAATTGATTGGATATACGCTATATATATATATATATATATATATATATATATATGTGTGTGTGTGTGTGTGTGTGTACACATAAAGACACAATTTAAGAGATTATTTTCCGCTCAGACCGAAGAGAATTCAGGATAAAATGAATATTCATGAGTGTATTAATAAGTGTTCAACTTTCAATGGTTGGGGGACGCAGGTTCGAATCCCGAGAGGGGATGGTCATTTTTGGTCTACCTCATTAATAAAGATCCTATGTTCGATAGACTAATATAATGCTATAATGCTTATTTATATCTCTCTATCGACCATTTAGGCCAAAAAATAAAAATAAAATAAGTGTTCATATAAAAGCTTAAGTTAAAAAAAGTTATTATATATAGAATACTTGTCTTTATAATAGAATACAGCATCAATGGCATTATCTCGCTGTTATAATTATATGCATATTAATGCTCTATTATTTTAATATAAATTCTTTATGCAGTGTCTTTGTGTATTGAAGTTTTTTTTTATTCGTTATCTCAAGGACATCCTAATTTTCAACAAAAAGAAGAAGTGTGAGAACAGGATGATGGACTCTTCGCCACATGTATAATTCGAAGAAGTCGATATAAAAATGAGATAGCCAATTCATCACTCTTTGTTCTTAAGGAATGCATTCAGGTTTCCAAGAATGTTAGGTTTAGCTACAAATCTTGGAATCAAAGTGTGAGAAAAATTAACCAACTGATATAAATTTTGCAATATACTTAAATCATTTCAACAATTTATATTTAAACATATTTTGCATATACTATGATAATTTCAACAACTTGTATTTAAACTTTAATTGGCGCGAACCTTAGTATATACAAAAACCAAAGAGCTATATTGTATAGAAATATATTTATTTCCACTGAACAATATTGGAAATCACTTCATGATCTCAATCAAAAGCTTTGCAGAAATTTCTTACCATCAATGTCCTTCTAATGTTGTCGTATAAAGGACCCTTTTGTCAATAAATCCTTGCCCATAGGAGCCTTCTCTAAATGTATTTAGCGAGAGACTTCCTTATCTTATGGACACGTCGATTTGTAAGGGATTCAAGATAGCCTAAAACAAAGAATGTAGTCTATAGAGTTAAATGTGTAGGGTTTTTACATGGGACGATTATGAACTTTAAAATAACATATCAATTAGTCATAAACTCAACAAAATCCAATTCCATCGAATCATCTTGGCGAAAAGTACTTGTTCATAATATGAATTAACATTACATAAATAAAGATATACCACAGTGGCCTTACTCATATATTAGAAATGAAACACGATAAGCAAAGAAATCCAACTCGACTATGGTGTTCTGTTTTATGGATCTGAGATAGACAGAGTAATCACAACAGTCGACTACGATACACTTTGACATAGATACATCTCTACGACAACATAAATGCTAAATGAATCAATGTTTATTGAGAGAAAGCTTTTAGAACTAGCGGTTGAACAATTTAAAAGCAATTCAGTCACGACCAGAGACAAAGGAGTATCTCTAGTCAGGGAGTAGTCCTGTGGAAGAGGTAACGCCGGTATTATGATCCCACATTCTTCCTTCCCTTGCTTCTTGAGGAGTGTATTCCAGGCGAGAAGGATTCCCCTACAAGATGATTTGACAATTAGATAGCCTCGGTCAATGTGTACTTATAGCCACATAAGAGAGGTATTGAAACACACCGTGAATAGCTCTTTTTCTGTGTATAAATCTCTCCCCCACACACAAAAAAATAGCCGTTGCCTCCCACTTATTGTCCAAGGATCCACCTTCTTCTCTTATGTACATCGCGTTCCTAACAGAAAACCACAGGATATTTTTCTTTATTTCTTTGAGTTCCCTCTGCTTCTTGCCAAAAAAAACACACAGCTCCTTTTTGGGGAGAGTATTGACAATGGTTAGTTTACATAAAAGACATTTTGAAAAGGCAGAGCCCCATAATGCCCCCCCCCCCCCCCAGTACAATGTCTATAATATGTAGTAATGGACGGGGAAACCCTTGTTTGTAAGATGTCAAACATCACAATAAAGTAAAAAAAATACAAACATATATAATGATAAAAACCGACTTTTGAAACACCATACAAACGTAGACACATTTTTAAAGGGAATCTCAAAAACAAAATGGCGTATTCAATTAACGAATTTTTTAACCTTTTTCTTCTTCCTTTTTTTCTAGGAAAAGAAGATCTATTTAAATAATAGTTGAGGAGGGATAATTTATATGACTTGTAACTTCTTCTTTTTATGTGTAAGACGAGATACGGTGTGAGTTTTTTATTTTTGACAGACTTAAAAAACTTTTATTGTTGGGCTTTGATTTTCTTGGTAAGATAAGATGACACTTGAGGAAGTTTTTGTTTTTTTGTTCCTTCATTTGGATTTTGTGGGATGAGGGTTTGGAAAATAATCCAATAATCATGACCTTCATACATTTAACTTTTCTCCTGTGTCTATATTATTTTATATCTAGTTTTATATTCAATTATTTCGATTGAAAGCCTCCTGCAGACAAGTTGTAACCATGTAATTCCCGTTGTGGAATGAGAGGAACTCATTAAGACTCCAAGGCTTTATAATTAAAAAGGAATGGCAAATAATTATTACTTTAATAAAATCAAGAACTACGATGAAGTAGGATATCTCAAAATTTAAGGGTGCAGATCCGTAACCGACTTTTTTAATGCTTTTTTCATCAGTGTTTCATTTTTTATGTGTAACTTCGTTAATTTATATATATATATATATACAGAGCTGGGATTCGGTACCGCCGATTCGGTATTCGGTAGATTTTATTATATATATATCTACCGAATATCGATCGGTGCAGTATATATGAAAGAAAGAGTATTTTATATATGTATCTGCTTTGGGACTTTTTCATATGCATTTAGTATCGGACAATTTATAGCAAAAAACAATTAAGTACATAATTTGTTATATTTTTTATAGATTATTTGAAATGTAATACATGTTATTTTTATATAAATCATATATGCACTCGGGTTTTGAAGGAAATGGAAAACAATAGCAAGCAAATTTTTTTCCTTAACTGTCTTTTGTTATACGTGTCCGATATTAATGCGCTTTCAGCTACTAAGTTGTTTATTTATTTGCAAAGTTCAACTATTTCACACCAGGTAACGCTTCCAGTTCTAAATACCGATTTACATTCGGTAGTCGTAGCTCTGATATATATATCTATATATATATCTATATATATATCTATATATATATATATATATATATATATATATATATATATATATATATATATATATATTATATATATATATATAGATATATATATATATATATATATATACGATCCATATATAAAGATCCTGTTTATCCTTGGAAGGATATTATATTAATACTTATTTTATTAATATTTTTTTATCTGCTTGAATTTGTATTATTGGTCTACAGTTTCCTCATTAAATGGTTATGGCAATTAGCCATCCTTTAAACTAACAGTTTCTGAAAATATAGCAACTTCACACAATACCTACATTTTTGCATGGATTTTTTTTATATTTCATTCAATAGAGTCAAAAGTTACAAATTTCGGCTTTTAACCCTCAATGAATTATTATAATAAAATAATTTGTGACAAAATATAATTTCCTAAATGGCTAAAATATGTGTATATTACACGTAAAAAATCAAATTAAAAGAACAAGACAAACAAATAAATGAATATATAAGACAATTTTATTTTAAAACGAATAAATTCATGATAGCGTGCTCCTCTTTCATTATTAAGGGGGAAGGGAAATTTTGATTGACCTCAGGGAAAATATCCTTTAAATAAATTAATAAGTATTTAATAATGAATCTCTCAACTTTGTTTGGTTGCTATTATTTTTGTGTTTTAAATCTCAATGGTAGCATTCATTAGAGACACAATCTTATACTTCTTTGCTTGATTAGCTCATAAATAGTATCATATAACAGAAACTTAATCGGTATAAATGGGTTAAAGGAGACCAATGTTTAAAATGTTTATTCATGTATTTTCTTTTCCACAACCTCTTTGGTTTATATATATATATATATATATATATATATATATATATATATATATATATATATATATTATATATATATATATAGATGTGTTATTTATCATATATATATATATATATATATAGGTGTGTTTGTGTGGGTATATATATATCAATTTCGATTTTGGTGATTTATAATATTAATTAACAAAACAGTTTTAAATACGGGAAAGATTTGGATATGACTTATTTATAAAAATCATCATCATATGTTACTTCAGCTACTAGGTGTATTTATTTTTGGTCAATTGGAAGGGCTCCTGGAGAAACTCCAATATTTTGGGCATGGGCACCATTAATCAAGTCCCCTGCATGGCCTAATAAAAAACGAAGACATGTAGTACTAAATAATTAAAACAATAAAAAAATAATATCAAGAATAATTGATATTTCCTAAAATAAATAAAAATAATGATAATCAGTGAACGAAGAAATGTTCAATATTTTGCAGGTGAAGCTGGTCAAATAATACAATGTATATATATTTTAGGTCTTCTCTGGGACTCGTGATAAGCTCAAATATCTTAACGATCCTGGAGATCATCATTAAGTTTTGCTCAAGGACATTGCAGAACCAAAAAATCATTCGCATAAAAAGTACTAATGGTAATAATTTTATTGTATTTGTGTTGTGTGAAATGTAATGTAAATATTTATCTAGATATCTCTATATTGATAATTGATTGATTCGATGTAATGATAATACTATATATATATATATATATATATTAGCTTGTAAAGTTGTTGATAAATTTGACATGCCATTCCTTTCTGAAAAAGTGTGTTTTATGAGTCTCGTAATATGACAATTTATCAATTTATTGTTGCTTTAATGGTTTCATATTTGTAGTTTATGTTTATTCTTTATATATAATTATAAACAAAACAAGCCTTTTATTTCGAGCGTGATGAGATTAATGGGTATTACTGAATAAGGATGATAACACTGAGGTGAAACTTTGTATCGATTCTCCATGTGAACTCATCTTTAATCGAGTTTTCAAAAAAGTTGACCGATACAATTGATTTTTATATAAATATGTATTCCCAACCACTTTAGGCAAATATAGTTATTATCATTGCAAATTTAACAAATTGAGTTCAAAATGGTTGATTGTTTGTTTCAAATTTAGAAAAAAAATTATGACCTAAAAATCCATTGCATTCTTGTTCATTTATGTATCTTGGCAACTGCCCTGAATAGTTTTTACTCTGTTTCCTGTATATAATTTTGTGTATTTATGTTTAACAGATAAAAGGTTCGCAAAAACTGAATAAAACGTTTTTAACCCGAAAACATCCACTGCAATTTAGGCTAATGCAACACTCTTCCCTATATTTTTGTAAGAATAGTCCTTAAAGTCGTGTATTGTTGGTGCAACCCCCAAAATTCTTGTATCGAGACCTTTGGTAAAATGTAAGAAAATGAAGAATATTCTGAGATGCGTTGAAACACGGTCGATCTGAAAATATGAGGACAAGACAAAGTGTGATTGGTAATAGGAGTAAAAAACAAAAAATGAAGACCGACACTATTATTGCTCAAAGTGTTGAGGGCTTGTTGAATGATAATTTCAACTTTTCTAGAAATTAAATTTATGTCAATAAATACTTTATAAAAAATTAATCTGCAAATACAACAAGTGCACATTAAAATTAACATTGAAAAATGTATCCACGCCTTTATTTATGTATTTAGTTTAATTTAAAATGTTTAGTTCTGTTATTTCTATATATATATATATATATATATATTAGGGTGGTTCTTAAAAACCAAAAGTTGGAAAGTTTAAGCTCCTCACCCCTAAAGTGGTTCCAATAGTTGAAAAAATCCTCCCTGTGAATTTTTTTCTTAATTGGACAAGATTTACCCCTTCCTCAACAATATTGAAGTATGGCGATACTTATTACAGTACTTCTCCCACACTTGAATAGGGTAAAAATTTTAACCTGTAGATATCATCATGAAATTAACAGAGTTGACTACTGACATCAGTCCAAACAAAAAATGTATTGCAAGTTATTTGAAATCATTTGATTACATCAGCAAATATAAAGCTGAATTTGCCATTTGGCACAGCACAATCCTTGCCCGAGGAATGAGAAAAAGCTCTGGTAATGAGTAAAAACAACAATCCTTGAAAACATATGCCATTTATTCAACATACTATATCAGAATGTTTTATTCAACATGTTATATCAGAATGTTTTAACAGGTTACCATCTGCTTTTCTAACCATCACCAATTAAGTACATGGAACTACTCTTTCGAACAAATGTAACTGCAACATAAAAAAAGTTTTTTTTTAAGAACACTTTCCGAGTCTCTTTGAGGACTTAACCGTCTTGGTGCTCCTTCTCCTCTTTGGCTGCCAGACCAGCCACTATGGTCATCTTCCTGGTGTCTGGGAACTCTTTGCGATGCTGAGAAACATTTTGTAGTAGAAATTGTAACTGATCCTCATCCCGAGTTAGCTTTCTGTTGTATTCCTGGATGAGGGCAACACCTCGTTCTGCGTGGTCATTGATGACTGCTATGCGCTGCACGAAGGCTGCCGCTGTCTGATAGTCTTCCAGCTCTAGCCATGTTGCAGGATCTGCATCAAGGAAGCCTTCTTCCAGGCGAAGCTTCTGGAAGAACCTCCTTGTGTTTGTCGATGCCATGTCTTGCAGTCCAAGCCCAGTGATAGATTGGCTGGGCAGCAGCTTAGGGCGCTTCACAGGATATTTTTCTCCTTCTTTGGTGTGAAGTGAGGTGAGAATTTTCCTCTTGTCCTCCACTCTGACCAAAGGGTCAAAGAGTGCTAGTGCAACAAGTTCCTCCGAGAGGTACCACAAGTGCCCTTGCAGCTTGTTCAGAACAGCTCTTCCCACGTCCTCGTTGACGTTGTTCATGTACATCGTCAAATCTTTCAGCAGCTGCAGGTCATGTCGGGGAGCAGCTACAGCCTCCGGAGCCAGTGTCCAGGCTTTAGCGTACAAGCAAGAGACGAAGATGGCGATTTGCCGCAGGCCCTTCTCCTCTCTTGCTGTGAGCTTGAATTGGCCCCGGAACATCCAAACCTTCAGTGAGTAGATACCTTTGGACATCCACCTTGCATTGTGCATGGGACCAGGGGCTAGGAACCTTACTCCTCGTGGGGGGACCTGTCCGAGGAAGATCAGAGTTAATTCCAGCAGCTCCCGGTAGTCATCCCGAAGGCTCTTGCAGTTGATTAGGGTACTTTCGAACCAGGCCTTGTCCACAGGGTCCAGTAGAGGACACACATCAGGGTGAGAAGCACCAGACTCAAACTGGCTCTGGTCAATGGATTGCCAGTGGTCTTGGAAGCGCTTGAAGATGCTTACATTTGGACCTGACATTGGGCCCATGACCATCCTGAAAACCTCACCGAGGAGCAGCTCATGGATATGATGGCGACAGGCAAAGTACAGGAGATCTTTTTTGAGTTGCTGTTCAATTAGGACACATGCCCCGTTGATCCGGCCAGTGTTTGAAGATGTTGTGTCAAACGACATCCCGCCAATGCGCTCAGAAAGACCCCAGTCTTCAAGTGCCTTGACAACTTCTTTGGCCATCTCATAGCCTGTTCCATGTGACAGCTTGGGGACGTTGAGAAGTTGCACCGCTCCATTGCCTGAGACCAGAATAGGTAGTCGATCAATTTTTGCCTTGCTTGTAAGATCTTGCATCAATTTCCCATCCCAATGAACGATGAGTGTGCTGTCCCCACTCAGCTCCTCTTTGAGTTCCACACAAACATTTGCCCTGTGTTTCTGACGTTGCCTTTGGATTGTGCTGCGGTTGATGTTCATTTTGGTCACATCGTGGCCGAGTGAGTGGGCGGCTGCTGACAGGACAAAAACGGCGTCCCGGTCGGTAATATTGGTCCTGTCAAGAGATGCAGCCACAATTGGACTGATCACGTTTTTCCTCCCTCTCTCACACCTCATGTTCTTTGTTGGAGTCACTTCATCTCCTCTTGCCTCCTCGGTGGTCTCATCTTCAGAGCTGACCAATTCCACCATGGACAAGTTGGCATCATCCTCTGCCTTCTGTCTCTGCCGCTTCCTTTTTTCACAACGCTTAGCGGCACGTTTTTCCTTCCTAGCCAACAGTATGTCCACACTGCCCATCTTTCCCCGGCGACCACGTTCCCGCTGGGCCAAGAGGAAGGCTTTATCCTCCTCATTGTCAAGGGCATCAAGGGCATTACTGGTTGCCACGTCAAATAGATTTTTTATCTTCTTCCTGAACGCGTCTTCACGCGCTGCTTGTGAGCCAGCTCGTCCCTTATTCCGTTTGACGTTTAGGAACATCTTGTGGAGTTTTTCGATTTTTCTCATGATGTTGCCCTTTCGCTGGAAGGGAATTCTGGCGTTGGACCAGACCTCGATAATCATGTCTTCAACATTATTGGCTGCTTTCCGCAAAGAGTTCTTATTGGTGTTTATTTGGTAATCCAGCAGTCCGAGCACTTCTTCTTCCGAGGGAAGTTGAGAGCCAGAAACCTTTTCAAGTGGAGCAATCCAATAACGTCTCTTCGATGGCATAGTAGATTGATGATGACTTAACCTAAAATGAATAAACACATCATACTTTGCATTAATCTTATGTTTCAAATAAATTTGTCTAATTTTCCGGTTGATCCTACCTGCTCCGCATGAGTGCATTTGGCTGATAAGCCGGAGTCTTTCACGACGTATTAACAAATTATTTCAAACAACTTGTAATACATTTTTTGTTTGGAACAATATGAGTAATTAACTCAGTGAATTTCATGGTGATATCTACAGGTTAAAATTTTTACCCTATTCAAGTGTGGGGAAAAGTACTGTAATAAGTATCGTCAAACTTCAATGTTGTTGAGGAAGGGGTAAATCTTGTCCAATTAAGAAAAAATTTCACAGGGAGGATTTTTTCAACTATTGGAACCACTTTAGGGGTGAGGAGCTTAAACTTTCCAACTTTTGGTTTTTAAGAACCACCCTAATATATATATTATATATATATATATATATATATATATATATATATATATATATATATATATATTATATATAATTGCTGATAATAGGTTTGTCTTGTTGACCACAAAAAAGATCATTTAAGCCCATCTAGAATTCATAGTCCTTCCAGAACCCAAATATTAACAAAAACGTACACCCTGAAGATAAATAAAGAAAGAAGACGTAAAATTGATTTTGTTTTTGATCTAATGCTATTTGCAACGAGGATTTTATGACGCTGAATTGAGAATCGTTGATGAGTCAAAACTCATAAATGTCCAATAAAACTTGGTCCTGAGTGATCCCAGTTTTGTCCGTATATGGCATAGAAATATATCTTTTGTGTGAAGCTTTGTTTTATTCAATTATTACTTTCATACGCACACCATTATTTTTACACTCCGTATATTTTTTCTGTTCGTGAGTATTAAATGATTTTAAACTATTAGACACAAGTTTGTTTAAAGTTTGCCATAGTTAAGTCAGGAGTCGTCTGAAATGGACTCTTCCCCCCCACCCCCCCCTTAATTAGCATTTTACTCAATTATAGTTATTATTCATTAGCGCTTGAGCTTAACAGCCAAGACTTGGATAGGATTACATCACAGGGCAATCACAATGGTGCAGCCCAGGGAATGGGCAAACTTTTTGACTTGCGGGCCTAAATTCAGCGCGCCATCTTTGGTGAAACGCGGTATGTTATGGACAAGACGTAATGAATGATTTGTGAAGCATTATTTTATTATTCATTGGACAAGCTCGGCAAACCGGATTAAATTGTCTTACGGTCGTATACGGCCCGCGGGCCTTAGGCTTAGTTGTCCATGTCTGGTGTAGCCTAAAGTCTATAGTAAAAAGTAGTTTATTTCATGTTTTCATGGATGGTGTAACGTCTGTATTCTCACTA
>CP045890.1:21488568-21517658 GCA_013387185.1 Caligus rogercresseyi
TTTTTAATGCTCAGGATAATAATAATCTTCCAGTTTGGATTGATCCCCTTTTATTCAGTATCCATCCCGAGGAAAGGGGAATGATTTCTCTCAGTGTCATAAATGGTAGCACCGGGGTTTAATACTAGAAAGTGTGTACTTTTCGCGGATTGATAGGAACATTTCGTTGGTTGAAAGTTAAGGTTTCCCACCTTTCTTGGCATCACACCTGCCCGAAGGGTATTAAGAACGGACATGGGGGATACGCCATTCGTGAACAGGCCTCTCGTGGACGAGATTCTGTGGCCCGGGCTAATCGAGTATACCTCCAGATTTGGTCTTCCCTTTGGTCTTTGGAATCCCTTAGGCGTGAAAGGGAAACCGATGACATCTATTTGGGGACACCACGGATTGTAGTTGTTCGTGTCCGATACCATTCTTATCTGTAGTCGATCTCCATCAATCATTGTGTGGAGAACTGGATCTATGGTCTCTGTCTCCGACTCACTTCCATAGTAAGCCCTCGAGTTAGAGTCGTTTAAGGTGGTCCCCTCATCCTCCTCATCGAAGTGCTCCTTGGTCAGAGTGAGTCCTCCTGTCTGTCTGGAAGGGCCCGGCTCCGGTGGTGGTTCCTCGAAACCCTGCTGCGCTATCAGTCCAGCATCCGCCCTGAGATTCCTGGAGACCTCTTCGAAGTACTTGTCGTCTTTGAAAAAGTCATCTTCCCACTCAAACAATCCATCATTTTTCGGGTTGGGGTCTTCAAGAGGCTGGATCTTCTCGGGATCGGGCTTGATAGGAGTTCTCTTCAGCTTATGTTTAGGGGGGTGGGATCACGTCTGGACCTTTCCCCGGTGTTCGATCTATAGGCTTAGCCTTCGGGACAGGCCTGCTTGCGCTATAGAGGGGAGTAAATATTGTTTTAATAGAAAAGTGACTTGTGGGCCATTTTATTATTTGATATAATAACATTGTTTTTAATGCTCATGGATAATAATAATCTTCCAGTGTTGGATTGATCCCCTTTTATTCAGTATCCATCCCGAGGAAAGGGGAATGATTTCTCTCAGTACATCATAAATGGTAGCACCGGGGTTTAATACTAAGAAAGTGGTACTTTTCGCGGATTGATAGGAACATTTCGTTGTTGAAAGTTAAGGTTTCTCCACCTTTCTTGAGCATCACACCTGCCCGAAGGGTATTAAGAACGGACATGGGGGATACGCCATTCGTGTAACAGGCCTCTCGTGGACGAGATTCTGTGGCCCGGGCTAATCGAGTATACCTTATTCCAGATTTGGTCTTCCCTTTGGTCTTGGAATCACCTTAGGCGAAAGGGAAACCGATGACATCGTGGTGGGAAGTGGTTGCGGTTTGGGAAGATCGGGAGGTATCTGAGTCTGATTAGTTGCAGGAACATCAGGGTTTCCTTAATGGTGGGAGACTCGTGGCGATGCTGTGGAGTCTCTTGAATCCGAACCTGTTTGTGGAGGTCGGACACAGCGGGTTGGGGTTTTGATCGTTCCACGAAAACTTTACCTCGTTTTCTTTCTTGGTTAGAGTGACTTCCAGGAAAGAAATTGAGGATGTCTGTAATGGCGGCCTCTATTTGGGGACACCACGGATTGTAGTTGTTCGTGTCCGATACATTCTTATCTGTAGTCGATCTCCATCATCATTGTGTGGAGAACTGGATCTATGGTCTCTGTCTCCGACTCACTTCCATAGTAAGCCCTCGAGTTAGAGTCGTTTAAGGTGGTCCCCTCATCCTCCTCATCGAAGTGCTCCTTGGTCAGAGTGAGTCCTCCTGTCTGTCTGGAAGGGCCCGGCTCCGGTGGTGGTTCCTCGAAACCCTGCTGCGCTATCAGTCCAGCATCCGCCCTGAGATTCCTGGAGACCTCTTCGAAGTACTTGTCGTCTTTGAAAAAGTCATCTTCCCACTCAAACAATCCATCATTTTTCGGGTTGGGGTCTTCAAGAGGCTGGATCTTCTCGGGATCGGGCTTGATAGGAGTTCTCTTCAGCTTATGTTTAGGGGTGGATCACGTCTGGACCTTTCCCCGGTGTTCGATCTATAGGCTTAGCCTTCGGACAGGCCTGCTTGCGCTATAGAGGGGAGTAAATATTGTTTTAATAGAAAAAGTGACTTGTGGGCCATTTTATTATTTGATATAATAACATTGTTTTTAATGCTCATGGATAATAATAATCTTCCAGTGTTGGATTGATCCCCTTTTATTCAGTATCCATCCCGAGGAAAGGGGAATGATTTCTCTCAGTACATCATAAATGGTAGCACCGGGTTTAATACTAAGAAAGTGTGTACTTTTCGCGGATTGATAGGAACATTTCGTTGGTTGAAAGTTAAGGTTTCTCCACCTTTCTTGAGCATCACACCTGCCCGAAGGGTATTAAGAACGGACATGGGGGATACGCCATTCGTGTAACAGGCCTCTCGTGGACGAGATTCTGTGGCCCGGGCTAATCGAGTATACCTTATTCCAGATTTGGTCTTCCCTTTGGTCTTTGGAATCACCTTAGGCGTGAAAGGGAAACCGATGACATCGTGGTGGGGAAGTGGTTGCGGTTTGGGAAGATCGGGAGGTATCTGAGTCTGATTAGTTGCAGGAACATCAGGGTTTCCTTAATGGTGGGAGACTCGTGGCGATGCTGTGGAGTCTCTTGAATCCGAACCTGTTTGTGGAGGTCGGACACAGCGGGTTGGGGGTTTGATCGTTCCACGAAAAACTTTACCTCGTTTTCTTTCTTGGTTAGAGTGAACTTGCCAGGAAAGAAATTGATGTCTGTAATGGCGGCCTCTATTTGGGGACACCACGGATTGTAGTTGTTCGTGTCCGATACCATTCTTATCTGTAGTCGATCTCCATCAATCATTGTGTGGAGAACTGGATCTATGGTCTCTGTCTCCGACTCACTTCCATAGTAAGCCCTCGAGTTAGAGTCGTTTAAGGTGGTCCCCTCATCCTCCTCATCGAAGTGCTCCTTGGTCAGAGTGAGTCCTCCTGTCTGTCTGGAAGGGCCCGGCTCCGGTGGTGGTTCCTCGAAACCCTGCTGCGCTATCAGTCCAGCATCCGCCCTGAGATTCCTGGAGACCTCTTCGAAGTACTTGTCGTCTTTGAAAAAGTCATCTTCCCACTCAAACAATCCATCATTTTTCGGGTTGGGGTCTTCAAGAGGCTGGATCTTCTCGGGATCGGGCTTGATAGGAGTTCTCTTCAGCTTATGTTTAGGGGGTGGGATCACGTCTGGACCTTTCCCCGGTGTTCGATCTATAGGCTTAGCCTTCGGGACAGGCCTGCTTGCGCTATAGAGGGGAGTAAATATTGTTTTAATAGAAAAAGTGACTTGTGGGCCATTTTATTATTTGATATAATAACATTGTTTTTAATGCTCATGGATAATAATAATCTTCCAGTGTTGGATTGATCCCCTTTTATTCAGTATCCATCCCGAGGAAAGGGGAATGATTTCTCTCAGTACATCATAAATGGTAGCACCGGGGTTTAATACTAAGAAAGTGTGTACTTTTCGCGGATTGATAGGAACATTTCGTTGGTTGAAAGTTAAGGTTTCTCCACCTTTCTTGAGCATCACACCTGCCCGAAGGGTATTAAGAACGGACATGGGGGATACGCCATTCGTGTAACAGGCCTCTCGTGGACGAGATTCTGTGGCCCGGGCTAATCGAGTATACCTTATTCCAGATTTGGTCTTCCCTTTGGTCTTTGGAATCACCTTAGGCGTGAAAGGGAAACCGATGACATCGTGGTGGGGAAGTGGTTGCGGTTTGGGAAGATCGGGAGGTATCTGAGTCTGATTAGTTGCAGGAACATCAGGGGTTTCCTTAATGGTGGGAGACTCGTGGCGATGCTGTGGAGTCTCTTGAATCCGAACCTGTTTGTGGAGGTCGGACACAGCGGGTTGGGGGTTTGATCGTTCCACGAAAAACTTTACCTCGTTTTCTTTCTTGGTTAGAGTGAACTTGCCAGGAAAGAAATTGAGGATGTCTGTAATGGCGGCCTCTATTTGGGGACACCACGGATTGTAGTTGTTCGTGTCCGATACCATTCTTATCTGTAGTCGATCTCCATCAATCATTGTGTGGAGAACTGGATCTATGGTCTCTGTCTCCGACTCACTTCCATAGTAAGCCCTCGAGTTAGAGTCGTTTAAGGTGGTCCCCTCATCCTCCTCATCGAAGTGCTCCTTGGTCAGAGTGAGTCCTCCTGTCTGTCTGGAAGGGCCCGGCTCCGGTGGTGGTTCCTCGAAACCCTGCTGCGCTATCAGTCCAGCATCCGCCCTGAGATTCCTGGAGACCTCTTCGAAGTACTTGTCGTCTTTGAAAAAGTCATCTTCCCACTCAAACAATCCATCATTTTTCGGGTTGGGGTCTTCAAGAGGCTGGATCTTCTCGGGATCGGGCTTGATAGGAGTTCTCTTCAGCTTATGTTTAGGGGGTGGGATCACGTCTGGACCTTTCCCCGGTGTTCGATCTATAGGCTTAGCCTTCGGGACAGGCCTGCTTGCGCTATAGAGGGGAGTAAATATTGTTTTAATAGAAAAAGTGACTTGTGGGCCATTTTATTATTTGATATAATAACATTGTTTTTAATGCTCATGGATAATAATAATCTTCCAGTGTTGGATTGATCCCCTTTTATTCAGTATCCATCCCGAGGAAAGGGGAATGATTTCTCTCAGTACATCATAAATGGTAGCACCGGGGTTTAATACTAAGAAAGTGTGTACTTTTCGCGGATTGATAGGAACATTTCGTTGGTTGAAAGTTAAGGTTTCTCCACCTTTCTTGAGCATCACACCTGCCCGAAGGGTATTAAGAACGGACATGGGGGATACGCCATTCGTGTAACAGGCCTCTCGTGGACGAGATTCTGTGGCCCGGGCTAATCGAGTATACCTTATTCCAGATTTGGTCTTCCCTTTGGTCTTTGGAATCACCTTAGGCGTGAAAGGGAAACCGATGACATCGTGGTGGGGAAGTGGTTGCGGTTTGGGAAGATCGGGAGGTATCTGAGTCTGATTAGTTGCAGGAACATCAGGGGTTTCCTTAATGGTGGGAGACTCGTGGCGATGCTGTGGAGTCTCTTGAATCCGAACCTGTTTGTGGAGGTCGGACACAGCGGGTTGGGGGTTTGATCGTTCCACGAAAAACTTTACCTCGTTTTCTTTCTTGGTTAGAGTGAACTTGCCAGGAAAGAAATTGAGGATGTCTGTAATGGCGGCCTCTATTTGGGGACACCACGGATTGTAGTTGTTCGTGTCCGATACCATTCTTATCTGTAGTCGATCTCCATCAATCATTGTGTGGAGAACTGGATCTATGGTCTCTGTCTCCGACTCACTTCCATAGTAAGCCCTCGAGTTAGAGTCGTTTAAGGTGGTCCCCTCATCCTCCTCATCGAAGTGCTCCTTGGTCAGAGTGAGTCCTCCTGTCTGTCTGGAAGGGCCCGGCTCCGGTGGTGGTTCCTCGAAACCCTGCTGCGCTATCAGTCCAGCATCCGCCCTGAGATTCCTGGAGACCTCTTCGAAGTACTTGTCGTCTTTGAAAAAGTCATCTTCCCACTCAAACAATCCATCATTTTTCGGGTTGGGGTCTTCAAGAGGCTGGATCTTCTCGGGATCGGGCTTGATAGGAGTTCTCTTCAGCTTATGTTTAGGGGGTGGGATCACGTCTGGACCTTTCCCCGGTGTTCGATCTATAGGCTTAGCCTTCGGGACAGGCCTGCTTGCGCTATAGAGGGGAGTAAATATTGTTTTAATAGAAAAAGTGACTTGTGGGCCATTTTATTATTTGATATAATAACATTGTTTTTAATGCTCATGGATAATAATAATCTTCCAGTGTTGGATTGATCCCCTTTTATTCAGTATCCATCCCGAGGAAAGGGGAATGATTTCTCTCAGTACATCATAAATGGTAGCACCGGGGTTTAATACTAAGAAAGTGTGTACTTTTCGCGGATTGATAGGAACATTTCGTTGGTTGAAAGTTAAGGTTTCTCCACCTTTCTTGAGCATCACACCTGCCCGAAGGGTATTAAGAACGGACATGGGGGATACGCCATTCGTGTAACAGGCCTCTCGTGGACGAGATTCTGTGGCCCGGGCTAATCGAGTATACCTTATTCCAGATTTGGTCTTCCCTTTGGTCTTTGGAATCACCTTAGGCGTGAAAGGGAAACCGATGACATCGTGGTGGGGAAGTGGTTGCGGTTTGGGAAGATCGGGAGGTATCTGAGTCTGATTAGTTGCAGGAACATCAGGGGTTTCCTTAATGGTGGGAGACTCGTGGCGATGCTGTGGAGTCTCTTGAATCCGAACCTGTTTGTGGAGGTCGGACACAGCGGGTTGGGGTTTGATCGTTCCACGAAAAACTTTACCTCGTTTTCTTTCTTGGTTAGAGTGAACTTGCCAGGAAAGAAATTGAGGATGTCTGTAATGGCGGCCTCTATTTGGGGACACCACGGATTGTAGTTGTTCGTGTCCGATACCATTCTTATCTGTAGTCGATCTCCATCAATCATTGTGTGGAGAACTGGATCTATGGTCTCTGTCTCCGACTCACTTCCATAGTAAGCCCTCGAGTTAGAGTCGTTTAAGGTGGTCCCCTCATCCTCCTCATCGAAGTGCTCCTTGGTCAGAGTGAGTCCTCCTGTCTGTCTGGAAGGGCCCGGCTCCGGTGGTGGTTCCTCGAAACCCTGCTGCGCTATCAGTCCAGCATCCGCCCTGAGATTCCTGGAGACCTCTTCGAAGTACTTGTCGTCTTTGAAAAAGTCATCTTCCCACTCAAACAATCCATCATTTTTCGGGTTGGGGTCTTCAAGAGGCTGGATCTTCTCGGGATCGGGCTTGATAGGAGTTCTCTTCAGCTTATGTTTAGGGGGTGGGATCACGTCTGGACCTTTCCCCGGTGTTCGATCTATAGGCTTAGCCTTCGGGACAGGCCTGCTTGCGCTATAGAGGGGAGTAAATATTGTTTTAATAGAAAAAGTGACTTGTGGGCCATTTTATTATTTGATATAATAACATTGTTTTTAATGCTCATGGATAATAATAATCTTCCAGTGTTGGATTGATCCCCTTTTATTCAGTATCCATCCCGAGGAAAGGGGAATGATTTCTCTCAGTACATCATAAATGGTAGCACCGGGGTTTAATACTAAGAAAGTGTGTACTTTTCGCGGATTGATAGGAACATTTCGTTGGTTGAAAGTTAAGGTTTCTCCACCTTTCTTGAGCATCACACCTGCCCGAAGGGTATTAAGAACGGACATGGGGGATACGCCATTCGTGTAACAGGCCTCTCGTGGACGAGATTCTGTGGCCCGGGCTAATCGAGTATACCTTATTCCAGATTTGGTCTTCCCTTTGGTCTTTGGAATCACCTTAGGCGTGAAAGGGAAACCGATGACATCGTGGTGGGGAAGTGGTTGCGGTTTGGGAAGATCGGGAGGTATCTGAGTCTGATTAGTTGCAGGAACATCAGGGGTTTCCTTAATGGTGGGAGACTCGTGGCGATGCTGTGGAGTCTCTTGAATCCGAACCTGTTTGTGGAGGTCGGACACAGCGGGTTGGGGGTTTGATCGTTCCACGAAAAACTTTACCTCGTTTTCTTTCTTGGTTAGAGTGAACTTGCCAGGAAAGAAATTGAGGATGTCTGTAATGGCGGCCTCTATTTGGGGACACCACGGATTGTAGTTGTTCGTGTCCGATACCATTCTTATCTGTAGTCGATCTCCATCAATCATTGTGTGGAGAACTGGATCTATGGTCTCTGTCTCCGACTCACTTCCATAGTAAGCCCTCGAGTTAGAGTCGTTTAAGGTGGTCCCCTCATCCTCCTCATCGAAGTGCTCCTTGGTCAGAGTGAGTCCTCCTGTCTGTCTGGAAGGGCCCGGCTCCGGTGGTGGTTCCTCGAAACCCTGCTGCGCTATCAGTCCAGCATCCGCCCTGAGATTCCTGGAGACCTCTTCGAAGTACTTGTCGTCTTTGAAAAAGTCATCTTCCCACTCAAACAATCCATCATTTTTCGGGTTGGGGTCTTCAAGAGGCTGGATCTTCTCGGGATCGGGCTTGATAGGAGTTCTCTTCAGCTTATGTTTAGGGGGTGGGATCACGTCTGGACCTTTCCCCGGTGTTCGATCTATAGGCTTAGCCTTCGGGACAGGCCTGCTTGCGCTATAGAGGGGAGTAAATATTGTTTTAATAGAAAAAGTGACTTGTGGGCCATTTTATTATTTGATATAATAACATTGTTTTTAATGCTCATGGATAATAATAATCTTCCAGTGTTGGATTGATCCCCTTTTATTCAGTATCCATCCCGAGGAAAGGGGAATGATTTCTCTCAGTACATCATAAATGGTAGCACCGGGGTTTAATACTAAGAAAGTGTGTACTTTTCGCGGATTGATAGGAACATTTCGTTGGTTGAAAGTTAAGGTTTCTCCACCTTTCTTGAGCATCACACCTGCCCGAAGGGTATTAAGAACGGACATGGGGGATACGCCATTCGTGTAACAGGCCTCTCGTGGACGAGATTCTGTGGCCCGGGCTAATCGAGTATACCTTATTCCAGATTTGGTCTTCCCTTTGGTCTTTGGAATCACCTTAGGCGTGAAAGGGAAACCGATGACATCGTGGTGGGGAAGTGGTTGCGGTTTGGGAAGATCGGGAGGTATCTGAGTCTGATTAGTTGCAGGAACATCAGGGTTTCCTTAATGGTGGGAGACTCGTGGCGATGCTGTGGAGTCTCTTGAATCCGAACCTGTTTGTGGAGGTCGGACACAGCGGGTTGGGGGTTTGATCGTTCCACGAAAAACTTTACCTCGTTTTCTTTCTTGGTTAGAGTGAACTTGCCAGGAAGAAATTGAGGATGTCTGTAATGGCGGCCTCTATTTGGGGACACCACGGATTGTAGTTGTTCGTGTCCGATACCATTCTTATCTGTAGTCGATCTCCATCAATCATTGTGTGGAGAACTGGATCTATGGTCTCTGTCTCCGACTCACTTCCATAGTAAGCCCTCGAGTTAGAGTCGTTTAAGGTGGTCCCCTCATCCTCCTCATCGAAGTGCTCCTTGGTCAGAGTGAGTCCTCCTGTCTGTCTGGAAGGGCCCGGCTCCGGTGGTGGTTCCTCGAAACCCTGCTGCGCTATCAGTCCAGCATCCGCCCTGAGATTCCTGAGACCTCTTCGAAGTACTTGTCGTCTTTGAAAAAGTCATCTTCCCACTCAAACAATCCATCATTTTTCGGGTTGGGGTCTTCAAGAGGCTGGATCTTCTCGGGATCGGGCTTGATAGGAGTTCTCTTCAGCTTATGTTTAGGGGGTGGGATCACGTCTGGACCTTTCCCCGGTGTTCGATCTATAGGCTTAGCCTTCGGGACAGGCCTGCTTGCGCTATAGAGGGGTGTTAATAGAAGACGTGGGCTTTTATTATTTGATATTAACATGATGGGGTTTAATCTTCCAGGTCGGATTGTCCCCTTGTTACGTATCCTAATATTTCTCTCAGTTTAAAAGCAGGGGTTTTAAATTCTGATATCGACTTTCCATATTGTGTTCTCCACGTATACATCACACCTGCCCGAAGGGTATTAAAGAAGTGAATTTCAAGTATGGATGGACTTAATGACCTCCTTCCTGCCATCTAGGACTCGAGATCTGTATAGGATGTTAAAAAAGTGTGCAGCAAGCTTCTCAAGGATGATCTCTTACGGGTGATTGCCCTCCTTGTGTCTGAGGCATACCTTCATCCTTAGGGCAGGCCGTGGCGACTCCTCTCGTCCCTAATTCTAACACTTCCGCCGCTGCTTTGATCTGCAGCTCGCTCGACTCTTACTCTTACTACTGCAACTGCTGCTGCTGTTACTACTACCTCTATTTGGCACTCTAGTCCCCAACTACTACCCGCAGTGCTACTCTAGTTACCGCTGCAACCACAGCCACCTCTTCCATCGAGAAGAGAGAAGAAGATCGTTTGTGTCCATCTATGTGGGGGAAGCGTCCATGTCCCGGTTCGGAATGCAGGCGCACCATCTAACACTCCCTACGACTTTGGCTGGGGCTGATGGAGCACAGGAGAAGGTGAAGAAGACAGATATGTCAGTCTGTGGGGGAAGAAATCTTGTGATAGGGAAACGTGCAAACGAAAACACCCTCCGATTTGCACTGAGCTAAAATGCTTCGGGAACTACGAAGCTCGAAGGGAATGCTCTGATTGGCATGGCCATGTCAAGACGGCTATACGGCTTGATAAGGCAAGAAAAAGGAAGAGGTTCAAAAAAAGCTCTTTCAGGTCTTTTTAAAAAAACAGAGGCAGGAAACGGCTCCCGGGGGCTTCGGGGCATCCCTCAGAAAAGCCAGACCCCAAAAACTTCTCAAAACAAGGGGATCAGAATCGGAACTCCCATATCAAATCACGACAGCAGTCTCACAAGATGTCAGTACCACGTCGGACGGAAACTTTGTTCAAGTACAAACCCCAGGACAAATAGGCCTTCCCCCAATGTCATATCGGAGCCAAACCGGGTTTTCCCATATTCAGCCAGGACGAACATATGCAACAGCGGTGTCACCTCCGATAACTCCTCCGATACAGCCGGTGGTTTTTCCTCAAAATATATCTCAAAACGCTCAGGTGTCGACGAGACCAGATTTGGCAATAATCTTGGCACAACTTTCGGAGCAGATGGCTTTGCTCACAGCGAGCCTTCGAGTCTAGTGCTCATGACATGGAACGCTTCCAACTTAGCCAGGGGCACCAAGGAGCTTTCCCTCTCTAGCCTCCTAGATATTACAATGTTGATGTGGCAATTGTCACAGAAACAGAGCTTCCTCCAGCGATGGCATGCACATTCAATATCAATGGTTATACACCCTTCCTGCCCTTAGTAGGCCCAGAAGAGAGACACGTGTGCTTGCGCTTGTTAAGTCAGATCTGGCTGTTCAAGCAAATGCTCGAGTGAGAAAAGACTTGATGACCTTATCATTGCAGACTGTTTGGCTTGAGCTAGATCTTCCACGAAGTAACACACTTATAATTGGAGGCATCTACAGACAATGGTCGTCCTGTGGTCGAAGTGGCTTGACCATGGAAAAGGATAATTTAGAAGTGATACTCGAACAAGTCAGACTGGCTTCTGAAACTACCAGTGGTATTGTCGTCTTGGTGATTTTACCTCGACTCTCAAAGATCCAGGGATGAATCATACTCAAGGAGACTCCTCCTGAACCGACTTGTGGAAGGGATGAAAAATGCTGGTCTAAATTATGCAACAACACCTCCAACATGGAGGTCGTACGGTCGATTTGCTGGTGTTCATCGTGTCTCCTGCATTGACCACATCTATTATTCAGGAGTCGAGGCGAATGTCAAGGTACTGGAGGAAGCAATTACTGATCATCGTCCCGTTCTCGCACAAATCAAATGCAATAAAAAGAGAGTAGCCAAGAGCATTGTGAAGAGGAACTACAAGAAAATCCGTCAGTCAGACCTTGAAGCCGCTCTGAGTCTTTGGCCATGGAATAATATCCATGAGATAGAAGATGTGGAGGAATGCCATCAATTCCTACTGCGTGGCATCACCTCAGCCCTGGACGCGGTCTCCCCTTACAAAACTATTACGGTCAAGACGGCCGAAGTCTTTACCTTTCTTCTGACACCTAAGTCTCATGAAAGCCAGAGACCAGGCAACAGGAAAGGACTATCGAAGGCTCCGTACAGGGTGCCCTCTATGGTTAAGAGAGATAAAATCCGTACGAACCTAGATAAGCTTCTCAAGCCACAATGACCCAAGGTCTTATGGGACCTAGCAAACTCAGCGTTGGGAAGGGTCCGGTTCCCTTCCTGCTCTGCTCACAATCGAGAAAATTTTCTACGGAGGGAAAGAGAATATAAAATTCTCTTTCAAATCATGACACTCTGGTTAGTGATATCTTTGGGGTACTGCTTATGGACCTGATAAAGGGAGGATAATTTTTTGTTTAAGAATAAATTAAATTGATTGTCATCACAATGTTGTTAGAAATATGTAAATGGTTATTAAAGAAAAATTGTAGCCTCTACCTATTCCTGCTTATTGCCCCTAAAAGTTAAAGAAATCTTACATGTACAACTGCATAAGGAACAAAATATCCAAAAACTATTGAAAAATACATAACCCTTAAAAAGGAAGGTTTCGTGTTTTAAATGATTTGTTCCGTAATTTTTTTTCTGCTGGAATCGTTTAGTGTAAACAAAAACACACGTGTTTTGTCAAATAAGTTTTTTTCTAAGTTGATTATTGCGAAAGCTATGGAAGTTCAAAGAGAAAAGATTGCAGCCCTGCTTCAGGCCGGAGTGTCTATCCCCACCATTGTGGGCAACCTAAGTGCTCCAGGAGCCTTGTTTACAAGGTTAAAGGACTCCTGGTGGATGGCAAAGACCTGGAAAGAGCTAAGGAAGTGGTGGTCACAACAAAAAGCTGGGTGAGAAAAAGTTGGGGGATATCAAGGCCAAATTGAGGAAGATCCCCAATCAGCATGAGGAAGCTGGCCAAGGTCATGGAGGTGTCCCACACGACGGCCATGACTGCCACCAGGAACTTGGGCATGACCAGCTATGTCAGGAGGAAGCGCCAGCTGCTTTCCAGCTCAACCAAATTGCTCAGGTTTAAGAAAGGGAAGAAATTGGTGAACTGGATGAGGAAGAATCCTGGACTGGTACGTGTGTTTTCAGATGAGAAGTTCTGGACTGTGGACACGGCCAGAAATGCCAGAAACGACCGTTATCTAGCCACCAGTGCCAGTATGGTCCCTCCCATCAATGCCACTAAGCACCCCCAGGGTGCCATGATGTTAGGTGTGGTAGCTAGCGACGGCAAGTCCATGCCCCCCTTCTGGTTCCCTGCTGGCCTCAGGTGGGGGCCAATGAGTATCTGGACGTCCTCAAGACTGTAGTCAAGCCATGGTTGGACTCCACCTACCCTGAGGGCAACTATGTTTTCCAGCAAGATAGTGCACCAGGGCATAAGGCCATCAAAACCCAGAAGTGGTGCAGTGATAACTTGGCCAACTTCTGGCCATGGGGAATGTGGCCGCCTTCTTCACCAGACTGTTCACCTCTGGACTATGGTATCTAGGGCAATCTGGAGAGGAAGGCTTGCAGCAGACCCCATCCCAATGTGGCGAGCCTAAAGTCCGCCGTTCACGAGGAGTGGACCAACATGTCCATGGACTACGTGGTCAGGGTCTGCGCTGCCTTCAGGCCCCGTGTGGAGGCCATGATTGAGGCAGAGGGCAGCCACTTTGAAATTTAGACAAAATTAGGACACACCTATAAAGTTACTAAAGGTAAGATATTGCAATACTTAAGGTTCAGGCAGTAGTTGACCATGTTTGAGTGCACAGATTTGTCCACGATTTGCTTTTACACCCGTACAAGAAATATTATTTTGATTAAATCGTTAAGAATTAATTTCATGCTTCATTTGTATTTTTATATTTTTTTGCTGTTGTTAGTCTTCAAAATGAAGCAAGTAATATGTTTCCCATACTAAATGTGTATTTTCCGTTTTCTTGTACAGGTCAGAGAGGTGGCCTCCAACATCGTTCCTCTCCTGGATCAACTCAAAAAAGATGAACTAAGCATATTTCTCCCAACCATCTCCAAGCTCTTTAAGGATCAAGAGACTGCCGTCACGTGCTCATGGTACCTTTTTGACCCCCTCGGAAAGTCCCTTGGCCCCTCCCAGTCCCTCAAAATATTCCTTGAGCCCCTTTTGAGCATTTTTGAGTCAAGTTCTCATACGTCAAAGCATTTAAAGCTCTATCACCGGACATTCCTTTTAAGCCTGATCATACGACTCGGAACGGGGAACTTTCTAAGGCACTTTATATCCTACGTCATTCAGGCAGTTGGAGGCTACAAGGACTATCAGGGGCTCCATCAGGACTTTAATAAAAGAGATCATCATCAAGACGAGGAGGAGGAAGAGGAAGAAGATGTATTGGAAGACGATAAGGAAGCCGTCAATTGCGGGGAAATGTTTACTCTTGAACAGGTCAAGAATAGTGGTTCCGAAGAAGAAGAAGAAGAAGATTCAAGCCTTGATGGCATCGAAGATGCATCACTAATAATGTATCCCAAGAAGAGGATGAGTCAATTTGTCTACAGGTGCCGTCCAACTACGACATCAAGGATTTATTGCAGGATGCCGTGAAGAAGCCAATGATGTCCCTTCCTCTTCTGAAGGCAACATTAGCCAAGTCGCTGGGGAGAGTGTCGTTTGGCTGGCACACCGCCTTGGCCCAGTTTTAAGCGCCCGGTACCTCACCCGTAACCTTCTTAAAATGTTGAACCTCTGTTTCAGTGGTCCGGAGTCATCTGAGCGTCTTCCTTCTAATGATCGGAAGAGTCGTGTGAGCAACTTCAAAACGAGAGGAGACGCAAATGCGGAAAATGTGTTGGACACCCTTGGGTCCATCGGAGATCTCTATGGAGAGCAAATGATTTTGCTTCAGTACTTGCCCTATGCACGGGACTTGATTGGGAACTGTAAGAAGCGGCTCAATGCCAACATGGAGGGAGGCCTACTTGGGGTAATGGCCCTGGTGCACTACATACTCCCCTTTCTATCCGACTCTGTCATCATGGCGGAGCTTCAAGAATCCCTTCTCTCCCGCGTGTTGTTTCCTGTGCTCAATCTATTCTCCTCCAAGGCCATTTCTTTCCCTGGAGGCTCAGAGGGCCGTCAGCTTCTCGCCTTTCGGATTCTGGACGTTATTTACCTCATCGGACTCCGCATCGGTGAAGAAATGAGTCGGGCGCATTTAACCCCCCTTGTATCCGGCTTTTTTTCCTCATTCGACAATCATGAGGCCTCAGAGCAACTAAGGTGTGCTCTAAGCCCCGAACTCGCCTATACGGGTTATGTGGCCTTCTATCACTTAATGGGTGAAGTACATCTTCGCTCTGCCATTCCTAATGTCGAACACATTGTCACATTCTGTGCATCTGCGATGAACGCACCTCTTGTGCTGAAGCCCATTAACTTTACACATCTCCGAATGCCGCCCGAGGATCCGATAGAATCCCCGACAAGTCTGGGTAATAAGTTATCCGCCTATGTATCCGGGGGTGAAGTGGACTCTTCCCTTAACGACTTTCTCCGCTCCATGATTTCTCGAGAGTCTCCCAATACGAGTCGCCATCTCCGAGGGAATTGGCTGGCCTACTGGGAACACGAACAGGGACGAACCTCAGAGAGCCACTTCAGTCTTAAACAGATCCGTCTACAGAGCTTTACTGGTCACGCCTCTGCCGTCAAGTCCCTTTATACTCTAGACAACGAGAATTCTTTTCTATCCGGGAGTCGGGATAAGACGGTTAAGGTCTGGTCCCTTCGTAGTCAGCATGACGACCCTGTTGTTCCACAGTGGACCTACTCTCTTCATAAGAAGTCCGTTACTTCCGTGCTTTATCTAGAGATGCAGGCTCTGGTTGCGAGCTGTGATTCAAGCATTCATATCTGGGATCCTTTTGTGGGCGCATCCCTTCATCAGTTCAGTGGACTCACCAATGTGAACTCCCTTGTGCATCATCAGCCCTCAACGGCACTTCTTGCTTCGACTCTGGACTCTGTACATTTAGGTAAGAGGGTTTTGTGAGCCTCTCTTATGCGGTATATGGAAAAAATGGTTAAACCAAAAAATGGATTGCATTGAGAACTGTAAGGTGGGAAGGAGGAAAATACAGTAAAACCTGTGTTAGTGACCACTCCTTCATAGTGGCCACCCAAAATTTCCTTGCAGAATAAAAAGTGTTCTAAAACCATCTGTTTTTAGCGTCAATTTGTCCCTAACGGTCTCCATTTTGATTCCCTTGAGTAACCGCTATAGACGGAATTGACTGTATCTATTTGATTAAGATAATGTATTGAGTGAATGTTTAAACCTTAAAAAATAGTACTTTTTGACACTTAAAATTTTGAGGACTTAAAATAAATCATTTAATAGATAATATTTCAAATATCACATATAATTATCTAGGATCATTAGTTTCTTTCCATTTCATGAAGAAGAGCGTCTACTTTCATGAATTATGTGCCGTATCAAGGTATATAATTACAAGATACTTGTATATAATGTTTCATTGGATAGTTATCAATTTTAATGTAATGTATTATTGTTCTTACGGCTTGCGGATGGTTTTTAATTACTTCAGACCGGTAAGCGAAAAGTCAGCTATCTTGAAAATATGAGCATTCCTTGTATTTCCATAGTTCTTGATGAATATTAACGGGGTTTAAGTTATTTTTTATGATTCTATACAGACACCCGTACCATTTTGATACATAGTTTGCATTATGTTGCATAAGAAATATATTTTTTTTGAAAACTATTTAAGACTTTTAATTAAAGTCCTCTACTTATAATAACCATATGCCTATAGTCCATTATAACCTTACGTACTTCTTTCTTACTAATAAATAATTTATTTTTCTTCATTAGTGGACGTCAGGAGCAAAGCCATAACAGACCTTAAGGTCTGCATAGGATCTGCTGGCCAAGTCAAATGCATGTGCATTCAGTCGGACGGACATACAGCTACCATTGGACACTCCTCTGGATATATATCCAACTTGGACCTACGAACAGGGAAAATACGACATACACGAAAGGTAGTAATAAGTGACTGCACTCAGTGCCTTAGAGTAAACGTAACAGGACTACCATCCCCCATTACTTATATTTTTATCCCTTAAAGTCCACTTATGAAGCTAATTATGTTTTCTTTATGACAAAATTGCATTTTTGTTTAAAACTTGTGTTCCAATTATAGGTCATTAAAAATATTTTTTATTGATTTACATTTATACTTATCCAAAAAAATCATTCTTTTGGTTTCCTTACATTATAACTTTGTAAATTTATCTCTTAAAGGCTTTTTTAAAGACAACATATAAGTATTTAATATGGCCGATATTAGGAACATAGGTTTCAAATAATAATGTTATTTTGTCATAAAGAAAACATAGTTAACTTCATAAGTGAACTTTAAGGGATAAAAAATAGTAGTAAGGGAAAGGTAAATGGCACGAGGGGTGGTAGTCCTAAACTCTAGAGTATGAGAATCTGGACACATGAAAGCTGGTTCATAACATGGAGTTGACGAAAACTCACATCAGATTTCATATCATAAGTTTATTATATGAAATCTATTTGCTATGAGTTTTTGTCAACCTCATGAATCAGCTGTCATGTATCCAAACTCTCCTACTCACTGGTTATTCTTATGTGATCAAATGAGCAATAAACGATAATTATCGCCATGATTCAATTATTTATTACTCCGAAAAAAAATATCGTTCATTACTTTTCTCAATTCCCCCGAAAAAGAGGACAAATAAACGATAAATTTGAGATAAAATGGATTCCACTCCCCTCAAAACCGAATGTAGTATTAAAATTGTTTTAATTTTAAAATATAATATTAGGCTATTATTGCCTTGTAATACTATACATCGGTTGTAGACTTTTCTTACCGACATTTTATAGACCATAAAGTAAGGCGTCAGTAACTTCAAGATCACTCAAATATTAGGGTTTTTTTCTTCAAAAAACCCTAATATTGCTATTTTACCTTTTAGTGCCCTTTTAATTATATTTTGCTCCATTTTATCATTGAAACCATTTCGTATAATTGTTACTAGGTCAATATACATTAGTTTATCGTAATTATAAGGTAATACGTTATCCGATTTCGGTTCAGATAGAAGTATAAGGCCACTTACAAATGTACAACTACGCTATAACATATGAAAGTAGACATTAACTAAGTCTACTGTTCTGTTTCTACAAATATATAACAACGCTACTCATAAAATATGACATTCATACAATATATTTAGTTCATATTTACAGTTTTTGTTATTGCAAGCCTATATTTTTATTGTTTTATCGCAGAGGTTTGGTTTTATTTCTTTGTTTATCGTCAGTAATAAAAACAACGTTTATCTGTATTGCATTAAAAAAAGTTGTCAAAGAACCCATATTATAATTACCCCACTTTATTTCATTTCAATTTTCTAATTATCATTAAAAACATTCAAGAAACAACACAAAGACATGCACTACTTATATTATGATTTGCCGTTCCTGAGGATGGATAACGAGCTCTAAATCAATTTCATATCCACTTTGATTCCTCAGCACTTTTTTTCGTATAGGCTGAATGGCAGGAAAGCGAATGCGATGCTTTTCAATCTCAATCACATCCTCAATATTTAAATCCCTCCAGTTTTCAAGTATGAGTCGATCCAAGTCCAAGCCATTATTGGGGAGTATAACGGAGTACTCCGTACCTTGTTCGTCCCTCACGACGCATCGCCTCAGGGAAGCCGTTCCGCAGAGCTTCTCTGGTCGCTCAGGGATGCCAAGCCATTTTTTTCCTTTGCAAAATAGGAGATGCTTCCGTCGATAGTCGGGGAGGCGAAGGACCTCATTTGATCAAGGGGTGCATTGGGTGGGATGGAGGGGCCACTGTATTTAAAGGCCGTGCGTCGACCTGAGGGGCCTGAGACTTGGACCTTCTCTATAAAGGGAATGGGAAGGGAAGTTAAGACATTAGCCATGTCGCAGAGGCGACGCGTTCGGCTTTGCACGCCTTGAACGCTTAGATTCGTGCCGTAAATGATCTTCGCGGCGTATTCGAGGGTGATGACTTTAGGATCTGGTGCTAGAAGGAATATCATAACGAATTGTTGACATGCCTCTAAAATATGAATATTCCCATTGGCGTCATTGGAGGAGTCATCTCCTCCACTAGAGAGGAAGGATCTATCTATAGCATCCTCTACTTCTTCGTCTGCATCCGTGATTATCTTTACTTTACTCCTTTCCACCAAATTAGAGAGCTCATGCTGCTTGACTCGTCGCATCCTTGCCTCCAGACCCATGCAGTCCCGACCAATTACTTGAAGGAAGCTCAGGACGGTTCGAAGGGGTTGGAATCCGTTCCATCTATATACTTTGGTCCCGATCTTGCTTACTACTAGGATCCCTTCTAGGACGTGGAAGATCTCATAGACGGAGCCCTTGCTTGCATTCAGGGTGCGGACCACGGAGTCCACGGATACCTCCCAGGATTCCTTGCTCTCGATGAAGAGGGGAAAGCGACTGCATATACGCTCGCAGGTCAATCCAATGCTACGGGTCTTCCGAGACGCGCCTCCGTAGCGCTTGTTCTTTGACATATTTATTTTCTTGTCTAATAAAAAAATGGTGGTGTTGGAAGAATTTTTTTTCTTAAAAAAGGGAGGCTCTTGATTGGAGGAGCTCTCTGTGCGCGGGAATATTTGAATTGTTTTCTTCATATTGAATTTTGATCATCCAATGTGATAGGCATTTAAAAAGTCCACTGGTTTTATATTATATTTTGAGTAGCGTAGTTGTATATTTGTTTGCTCTGCAGTAAAACTCTAAGGTAGATTAGCTTAGTTATTTTTTTGGAGTATATATTTTATAGTAAATTTTATCATACTAATTACCCTTTCTTTAAATATGTTTCACATTATTCGACAATATTTTGTGAGTCCTAATTGCTCGTCTTTTTGTATATATGTAATAATGTGAACAAATAGATATTAAAAAAAACTAGAGCCTTCTTGAAAAGTTATGGACTTCATACACTTCCCCCATTACTACTATGTAAATACTTTAGTATATGATTGGTTCATATGATGAGCCCTAAGATAATAATGTAATTTCTTACGTCAAATTAGTTAATTTAGTCGATATGACTGTTGAGGTCTGTAACCAAATTAATATTTATCTGAATGAATTATCTACTTGAGCCTTCGTCTGTTTTTTAGTCAATATTATCCAAAATAATCAGTTGCCATCAGTAGATTTTCTTGTACTACATGTGTCGTTAATCTAGGTAATGTTTTTGGTACCTTATATGATAAAGGTACCTGGGCGACATATTTAAATATAACTGTTGAAACATCTTAATCCCTTATTTTGGTAATAAAACGCTTTTATTAATAATTTGTATCTTCAGTCTGCATTTTTTTAAATGCAGGAATACCAAATTTCTTGGCAAAAAAAATTATCCTAGTCTGATATACATAGAGCTGTATTGGAAATTAGTCCGATCTGTCGATAAAATTAATTATGTCAAACCTCTTCATCTTTATTTCAGGGCCATGAAGGTGAAATCCTCGTTTTGGGAGCTCTGGGATCTGGTTCTAAATTCGTGAGCACTTCCCTGGATCAAAGCGTCAACCTTTGGGACAAGGATGCTAAGCTGATAGGGAGCCTCTCAGGCCATCAGGAGCCAGTGCATTGTGTCGTCAGCTCTGGTGGTGGCGGGATTGGAGGGGATTTGGAGGATATTATTACTGGGACAACGGGGAATCGCATTGGAGTTCGTCAGGGTGCATCTCCCGATGCTCCATTCTCCTGCAATAAACTTCGATCTGACGTTATAAGAGGTGGACTCACGTCTCTCCGACTTCTATCCATGAATTCTCTTTTACTATTGGGAACAGATGCGGGCTCTATTCAGCTCATTTGCTGATGTAACTATATACCCAGAGTACAGTAAAAAATAGAGGCTAATGATACGGCTGTCCGTTGGATAATATGAAGTTGAATATGTGGAGAAATTAGGCATTTAAGGTTATTTTGCCGTCTTTAGGCTACATCTCCGGTGTGAAGCTCGTGTAATAAGAATTTGAAGGGATTATCTCTTAAATATTATACAGAGCAAGACTCGTTTTTTTATTTTAGCTGATTTAGTAAGATGCATAAATAGTCCTAATATTTTAGAAGGCACACAAATGTGGTGATCATTAAAATATCATAATGTAAACAAAAATGCAGATCCTTGAAAAGTGGACTATTGTCACTTTGTATTTTATATCTTAAACATAACGGGACTTAGAAAAGCACTTGCAAATATTAATGCATTGGAAACATTCAAGTACCATTTAAATTGACACATATAGTTATATAGCCAATATAGAGGGGAGTAAATATTGTTTTAATAGAAAAAGTGACTTGTGGGCCATTTTATTATTTGATATAATAACATTGTTTTTAATGCTCATGGATAATAATAATCTTCCAGTGTTGGATTGATCCCCTTTTATTCAGTATCCATCCCGAGGAAAGGGGAATGATTTCTCTCAGTACATCATAAATGGTAGCACCGGGGTTTAATACTAAGAAAGTGTGTACTTTTCGCGGATTGATAGGAACATTTCGTTGGTTGAAAGTTAAGGTTTCTCCACCTTTCTTGAGCATCACACCTGCCCGAAGGGTATTAAGAACGGACATGGGGGATACGCCATTCGTGTAACAGGCCTCTCGTGGACGAGATTCTGTGGCCCGGGCTAATCGAGTATACCTTATTCCAGATTTGGTCTTCCCTTTGGTCTTTGGAATCACCTTAGGCGTGAAAGGGAAACCGATGACGTCTTATCTGTTTGGGGCTCCACCACGGATTGTAGTTGTTCGTGTCCGATACCATTCTTATCTGTAGTCGATCTCCATCAATCATTGTGTGGAGAACTGGATCTATGGTCTCTGTCTCCGACTCACTTCCATAGTAAGCCCTCGAGTTAGAGTCGTTTAAGGTGGTCCCCTCATCCTCCTCATCGAAGTGCTCCTTGGTCAGAGTGAGTCCTCCTGTCTGTCTGGAAGGGCCCGGCTCCGGTGGTGGTTCCTCGAAACCCTGCTGCGCTATCAGTCCAGCATCCGCCCTGAGATTCCTGGAGACCTCTTCGAAGTACTTGTCGTCTTTGAAAAAGTCATCTTCCCACTCAAACAATCCATCATTTTTCGGGTTGGGGTCTTCAAGAGGCTGGATCTTCTCGGGATCGGGCTTGATAGGAGTTCTCTTCAGCTTATGTTTAGGGGGTGGGATCACGTCTGGACCTTTCCCCGGTGTTCGATCTATAGGCTTAGCCTTCGGGACAGGCCTGCTTGCGCTATAGAGGGGAGTAAATATTGTTTTAATAGAAAAAGTGACTTGTGGGCCATTTTATTATTTGATATAATAACATTGTTTTTAATGCTCATGGATAATAATAATCTTCCAGTGTTGGATTGATCCCCTTTTATTCAGTATCCATCCCGAGGAAAGGGGAATGATTTCTCTCAGTACATCATAAATGGTAGCACCGGGGTTTAATACTAAGAAAGTGTGTACTTTTCGCGGATTGATAGGAACATTTCGTTGGTTGAAAGTTAAGGTTTCTCCACCTTTCTTGAGCATCACACCTGCCCGAAGGGTATTAAGAACGGACATGGGGGATACGCCATTCGTGTAACAGGCCTCTCGTGGACGAGATTCTGTGGCCCGGGCTAATCGAGTATACCTTATTCCAGATTTGGTCTTCCCTTTGGTCTTTGGAATCACCTTAGGCGTGAAAGGGAAACCGATGACATCTATTTGGGGACACCACGGATTGTAGTTGTTCGTGTCCGATACCATTCTTATCTGTAGTCGATCTCCATCAATCATTGTGTGGAGAACTGGATCTATGGTCTCTGTCTCCGACTCACTTCCATAGTAAGCCCTCGAGTTAGAGTCGTTTAAGGTGGTCCCCTCATCCTCCTCATCGAAGTGCTCCTTGGTCAGAGTGAGTCCTCCTGTCTGTCTGGAAGGGCCCGGCTCCGGTGGTGGTTCCTCGAAACCCTGCTGCGCTATCAGTCCAGCATCCGCCCTGAGATTCCTGGAGACCTCTTCGAAGTACTTGTCGTCTTTGAAAAAGTCATCTTCCCACTCAAACAATCCATCATTTTTCGGGTTGGGGTCTTCAAGAGGCTGGATCTTCTCGGGATCGGGCTTGATAGGAGTTCTCTTCAGCTTATGTTTAGGGGGTGGGATCACGTCTGGACCTTTCCCCGGTGTTCGATCTATAGGCTTAGCCTTCGGGACAGGCCTGCTTGCGCTATAGAGGGGAGTAAATATTGTTTTAATAGAAAAAGTGACTTGTGGGCCATTTTATTATTTGATATAATAACATTGTTTTTAATGCTCATGGATAATAATAATCTTCCAGTGTTGGATTGATCCCCTTTTATTCAGTATCCATCCCGAGGAAAGGGGAATGATTTCTCTCAGTACATCATAAATGGTAGCACCGGGGTTTAATACTAAGAAAGTGTGTACTTTTCGCGGATTGATAGGAACATTTCGTTGGTTGAAAGTTAAGGTTTCTCCACCTTTCTTGAGCATCACACCTGCCCGAAGGGTATTAAGAACGGACATGGGGGATACGCCATTCGTGTAACAGGCCTCTCGTGGACGAGATTCTGTGGCCCGGGCTAATCGAGTATACCTTATTCCAGATTTGGTCTTCCCTTTGGTCTTTGGAATCACCTTAGGCGTGAAAGGGAAACCGATGACATCGTGGTGGGGAAGTGGTTGCGGTTTGGGAAGATCGGGAGGTATCTGAGTCTGATTAGTTGCAGGAACATCAGGGGTTTCCTTAATGGTGGGAGACTCGTGGCGATGCTGTGGAGTCTCTTGAATCCGAACCTGTTTGTGGAGGTCGGACACAGCGGGTTGGGGTTTGATCGTTCCACGAAAAACTTTACCTCGTTTTCTTTCTTGGTTAGAGTGAACTTGCCAGGAAAGAAATTGAGGATGTCTGTAATGGCGGCCTCTATTTGGGGACACCACGGATTGTAGTTGTTCGTGTCCGATACCATTCTTATCTGTAGTCGATCTCCATCAATCATTGTGTGGAGAACTGGATCTATGGTCTCTGTCTCCGACTCACTTCCATAGTAAGCCCTCGAGTTAGAGTCGTTTAAGGTGGTCCCCTCATCCTCCTCATCGAAGTGCTCCTTGGTCAGAGTGAGTCCTCCTGTCTGTCTGGAAGGGCCCGGCTCCGGTGGTGGTTCCTCGAAACCCTGCTGCGCTATCAGTCCAGCATCCGCCCTGAGATTCCTGGAGACCTCTTCGAAGTACTTGTCGTCTTTGAAAAAGTCATCTTCCCACTCAAACAATCCATCATTTTTCGGGTTGGGGTCTTCAAGAGGCTGGATCTTCTCGGGATCGGGCTTGATAGGAGTTCTCTTCAGCTTATGTTTAGGGGGTGGGATCACGTCTGGACCTTTCCCCGGTGTTCGATCTATAGGCTTAGCCTTCGGGACAGGCCTGCTTGCGCTATAGAGGGGAGTAAATATTGTTTTAATAGAAAAAGTGACTTGTGGGCCATTTTATTATTTGATATATAACATTGTTTTTAATGCTCATGGATAATAATAATCTTCCAGTGTTGGATTGATCCCCTTTTATTCAGTATCCATCCCGAGGAAAGGGGAATGATTTCTCTCAGTACATCATAAATGGTAGCACCGGGGTTTAATACTAAGAAAGTGTGTACTTTTCGCGGATTGATAGGAACATTTCGTTGGTTGAAAGTTAAGGTTTCTCCACCTTTCTTGAGCATCACACCTGCCCGAAGGGTATTAAGAACGGACATGGGGATACGCCATTCGTGTAACAGGCCTCTCGTGGACGAGATTCTGTGGCCCGGGCTAATCGAGTATACCTTATTCCAGATTTGGTCTTCCCTTTGGTCTTTGGAATCACCTTAGGCGTGAAAAGGAAACCGATGACATCTATTTGGGGACACCACGGATTGTAGTTGTTCGTGTCCGATACCATTCTTATCTGTAGTCGATCTCCATCAATCATTGTGTGGAGAACTGGATCTATGGTCTCTGTCTCCGACTCACTTCCATAGTAAGCCCTCGAGTTAGAGTCGTTTAAGGTGGTCCCCTCATCCTCCTCATCGAAGTGCTCCTTGGTCAGAGTGAGTCCTCCTGTCTGTCTGGAAGGGCCCGGCTCCGGTGGTGGTTCCTCGAAACCCTGCTGCGCTATCAGTCCAGCATCCGCCCTGAGATTCCTGGAGACCTCTTCGAAGTACTTGTCGTCTTTGAAAAAGTCATCTTCCCACTCAAACAATCCATCATTTTTCGGGTTGGGTCTTCAAGAGGCTGGATCTTCTCGGGATCGGGCTTGATAGGAGTTCTCTTCAGCTTATGTTTAGGGGGTGGGATCACGTCTGGACCTTTCCCCGGTGTTCGATCTATAGGCTTAGCCTTCGGGACAGGCCTGCTTGCGCTATAGAGGGGAGTAAATATTGTTTTAATAGAAAAAGTGACTTGTGGGCCATTTTATTATTTGATATAATAACATTGTTTTTAATGCTCATGGATAATAATAATCTTCCAGTGTTGGATTGATCCCCTTTTATTCAGTATCCATCCCGAGGAAAGGGGAATGATTTCTCTCAGTACATCATAAATGGTAGCACCGGGGTTTAATACTAAGAAAGTGTGTACTTTTCGCGGATTGATAGGAACATTTCGTTGGTTGAAAGTTAAGGTTTCTCCACCTTTCTTGAGCATCACACCTGCCCGAAGGGTATTAAGAACGGACATGGGGATACGCCATTCGTGTAACAGGCCTCTCGTGGACGAGATTCTGTGGCCCGGGCTAATCGGTATACCTTATTCCAGATTTGGTCTTCCCTTTGGTCTTTGGAATCACCTTAGGCGTGAAAGGGAAACCGATGACATCGTGGTCCGGGAGGTATCCTGATTAGTTTCAGGGGCTTTGGAATCACCTGTGGCCGTGAAAAGGGGAACACCGGATTGAGGATCTGTATGTGGGACACCACGGATTGTAGTTGTTCGTGTCCGATACCATTCTTATCTGTAGTCGATCTCCATCAATCATTGTGTGGAGAACTGGATCTATGGTCTCTGTCTCCGACTCACTTCCATAGTAAGCCCTCGAGTTAGAGTCGTTTAAGGTGGTCCCCTCATCCTCCTCATCGAAGTGCTCCTTGGTCAGAGTGAGTCCTCCTGTCTGTCTGGAAGGGCCCGGCTCCGGTGGTGGTTCCTCGAAACCCTGCTGCGCTATCAGTCCAGCATCCGCCCTGAGATTCCTGGAGACCTCTTCGAAGTACTTGTCGTCTTTGAAAAAGTCATCTTCCCACTCAAACAATCCATCATTTTTCGGGTTGGGGTCTTCAAGAGGCTGGATCTTCTCGGGATCGGGCTTGATAGGAGTTCTCTTCAGCTTATGTTTAGGGGTGGGATCACGTCTGGACCTTTCCCCGGTGTTCGATCTATAGGCTTAGCCTTCGGGACAGGCCTGCTTGCGCTATAGAGGGGAGTAAATATTGTTTTAATAGAAAAAGTGACTTGTGGCCATTTTATTATTTGATATAAACATTGTTTTTAATGCTCATGGATAATAATAATCTTCCAGTGTTGGATTGATCCCCTTTTATTCAGTATCCATCCCGAGGAAAGGGGAATGATTTCTCTCAGTACATCATAAATGGTAGCACCGGGGTTTAATACTAAGAAAGTGTGTACTTTTCGCGGATTGATAGGAACATTTCGTTGGTTGAAAGTTAAGGTTTCTCCACCTTTCTTGAGCATCACACCTGCCCGAAGGGTATTAAGAACGGACATGGGGGATACGCCATTCGTGTAACAGGCCTCTCGTGGACGAGATTCTGTGGCCCGGGCTAATCGAGTATACCTTATTCCAGATTTGGTCTTCCCTTTGGTCTTTGGAATCACCTTAGGCGTGAAAGGGAAACCGATGACATCGTGGTGGGGAAGTGGTTGCGGTTTGGGAAGATCGGGAGGTATCTGAGTCTGATTAGTTGCAGGAACATCAGGGGTTTCCTTAATGGTGGGAGACTCGTGGCGATGCTGTGGAGTCTCTTGAATCCGAACCTGTTTGTGGAGGTCGGACACAGCGGGTTGGGGGTTTGATCGTTCCACGAAAAACTTTACCTCGTTTTCTTTCTTGGTTAGAGTGAACTTGCCAGGAAAGAAATTGAGGATGTCTGTAATGGCGGCCTCTATTTGGGGACACCACGGATTGTAGTTGTTCGTGTCGATACCATTCTTATCTGTAGTCGATCTCCATCAATCATTGTGTGGAGAACTGGATCTATGGTCTCTGTCTCCGACTCACTTCCATAGTAAGCCCTCGAGTTAGAGTCGTTTAAGGTGGTCCCCTCATCCTCCTCATCGAAGTGCTCCTTGGTCAGAGTGAGTCCTCCTGTCTGTCTGGAAGGGCCCGGCTCCGGTGGTGGTTCCTCGAAACCCTGCTGCGCTATCAGTCCAGCATCCGCCCTGAGATTCCTGGAGACCTCTTCGAAGTACTTGTCGTCTTTGAAAAAGTCATCTTCCCACTCAAACAATCCATCATTTTTCGGGTTGGGGTCTTCAAGAGGCTGGATCTTCTCGGATCGGGCTTGATAGGAGTTCTCTTCAGCTTATGTTTAGGGGGTGGGATCACGTCTGGACCTTTCCCCGGTGTTCGATCTATAGGCTTAGCCTTCGGGACAGGCCTGCTTGCGCTATAGAGGGGAGTAAATATTGTTTTAATAGAAAAAGTGACTTGTGGGCCATTTATTATTTGATATAATAACATTGTTTTTAATGCTCATGGATAATAATAATCTTCCAGTGTTGGATTGATCCCCTTTTATTCAGTATCCATCCCGAGGAAAGGGAAATGATTTCTCTCAGTACATCATAAATGGTAGCACCGGGGTTTAATACTAAGAAAGTGTGTACTTTTCGCGGATTGATAGGAACATTTCGTTGGTTGAAAGTTAAGGTTTCTCCACCTTTCTTGAGCATCACACCTGCCCGAAGGGTTAAGAACGGACGGGGGATACGCCTTCGTGTAACAGGCCTCTCGTGGACGAGATTCTGTGGCCCGGGCTAATCGAGTATACCTTATTCCAGATTTGGTCTTCCCTTTGGTCTTTGGAATCACCTTAGCGTGAAAGGGAAACCGATGACATCGTGGTGGGGAAGTGGTTGCGGTTTGGGAAGATCGGGAGGTATCTGAGTCTGATTAGTTGCAGGAACATCAGGGGTTTCCTTATGGTGGGAGACTCGTGGCGATGCTGTGAGTCTCTTGAATCCGAACCTGTTTGTGGAGGTCGGACACAGCGGTTGGGGGTTTGATCGTTCCACGAAAAACTTTACCTCGTTTTCTTTCTTGGTTAGAGTGAACTTGCCAGGAAAGAAATTGAGGATGTCTGTAATGGCGGCCTCTATTTGGGGACACCACGGATTGTAGTTGTTCGTGTCCGATACCATTCTTATCTGTAGTCGATCTCCATCAATCATTGTGTGGAGAACTGGATCTATGGTCTCTGTCTCCGACTCACTTCCATAGTAAGCCCTCGAGTTAGAGTCGTTTAAGGTGGTCCCCTCATCCTCCTCATCGAAGTGCTCCTTGGTCAGAGGGAGTCCTCCTGTCTGTCTGGAAGGGCCCGGCTCCGGTGTGTTCCTCGAAACCCTGCTGCGCTATCAGTCCAGCATCCGCCCTGAGATTCCTGGAGCCCTCTTCGAAGTACTTGTCGTCTTTGAAAAAGTCATCTTCCCACTCAAACAATCCATCATTTTTCGGGTTGGGGTCTTCAAAGGCTGGATCTTCTCGGGATCGGCTTGATAGGAGTTCTCTTCAGCTTATGTTTAGGGGTGGGATCACGTCTGGACCTTTCCCCGGTGTTCGATCTATAGGCTTAGCCTTCGGGAACAGGCCTGCTTGCGCTATAGAGGGAGTAAATATTGTTTTAAATAGAAAAAGTACTTGTGGGCCATTTTATTATTGATATAATAACATTGTTTTTAATGCTCATGGATACAATAATCTTCCAGTGTTGGATTGATCCCCTTTTATTCAGTATCCATCCCGAGGAAAGGGAATGATTTCTCTCAGTACATCAATCATGGTAGCACCGGGTTTAATACTAAGAAAGTGTGTACTTTTCGCGGAGTGATAGGAACATTTCGTTGGTTGAAAGTTAAGGTTTCTCCCACCTTTCTTGAGCGTCACACTGCCCGAAGGGTATTAAGAACGGACATGGGGGATACGCCATTCGGGTAACAGGCCTCTCGTGGACGAGATTCTGTGGCCCGGGCTATCGCGTATACCTTATTCCAGATTTGGTCTTCCCTTTGGTCGTTGGAATCACCTTAGGCGTGAAAGGGAAACGATGACATCGTGGTGGGGA
>CP045890.1:21517758-21549955 GCA_013387185.1 Caligus rogercresseyi
TTTATTTCATAGGAGAAAACAACAATGACAAATCATGGTCAGCTTAGCAGCTGCCCTGGTCAAAATAAACATCATAAAAATAGTGATGCACTGAAGCGCTACAGTATTCCCCCCCAATGTTTACGAAGTTAAGCATGATATCTTATAGGGAACTTGACCTGGCGACCAGAAGAAGTTGTTGTGATGGCGGGGCTTTGTAGAGTTGTTGGCAAGGTCTCTGAAGGTAGGAAAGCCGGCTTAACCCTATCGATGCTGACGGTTTCTTGGGTTCCATCCTTGTCGATCTTTAAGGTTTTGTCAGTGCGGTCCACCACTTTGAACGGACCTCTATAAGGAGGGTCTAGAGCTTTACCAATCGGGGGCGAACGAAGAAAAATATGTTGCCTCCTTCAATTCCCGAGGAATAAACCAAGGGCGATGTTGGTCTCTTGTATCCGTCGGTGCTATCCTTGACATAGTCAGTTGTAATCGTTCGGCAAAATTGGAGACATCCGCAACAGACTTTGTTGAAGTTTTTCCAAAGAATTGACTAGGAAGACGAAGAGATGTTCCATATACGAGTTGACTGGGAGCGTACCCAATGTCTTCCTTTAGCGCTGATCGCATGCCTAATAAAACGTGGGGTAAAGCTTCGAGCCAATTACTATTCGCTGCTCGTAGTGATGCCTTTAATTGCCGATGCATGCGCTCCACCATACCATTTGCTGCGGGGTGATATGCAGTTGTCTTAAAATGTTGGCAGCCCATGAGAAGATTGAGCTTTTTGAAAAGATTAGATTCAAATTGGCGTCCACGGTCCGTCGTTATCTTGACTGGGGCACCATAACGGCTATACCACCCTTCCAAAAATGTCCTTGCGACTGTTTCAGCACTCATGTCCTCCATTTGCAAAGCTTCAGGCCACCTGGTGAATCTATCCACTATTGTGAGCAAGTATTTAAAACCGCGTGTGACTGGAAAAGGGCCAACTATGTCCACATGAATCTCCGAAAATCTCTCACCGGTTTGGCGAAAGCTCCCTATTGGCGACTTGGTGTGCCGTGAGAGCTTGGCCCGTTGACAATGCAAGCATTCCTTGCACCATTGTCGTATGTTTTTCTTCATGGAAGGCCAAACAAAACGATCGGTGACTAGCTTGATTGTTGGTGATGCTCCCGGGTGCGAAAGGCTGTGGAGAGATTCGAAGGCGTTCCGTCTCATTTTTGAAGGGACAAAAGGGCGAGCCGTGCCAGTGGAGACGTCACATATGATGTTTGTAGTGCTTGAAACACATGGAAGTCGCTGGAACTTGAGTGATGTGTCATTCGAAGCCTGTAGTGATAAAAGCTCCTCATCATCTCGTTGAAGCTCCGCCAGAGCCTCCATGTCAAATTTTGACACTGCATTGAGCGCAGGTCTCGAAAGTGCATCCGCAACCTTGTTCTCAGCCCCTCCAACATGACGAATGTCACTAGTGAACTCTGAAATGTAGGTAAGATGTCGTATTTCACGAGGTAATTTTTTATCGGATGAGGATTTAAGGGCAAAGGTTAATGGCTTGTGATCTGTTAGGACGAAAAATTCCCTCCCTTCGATGAAATAGCGGAAATGTTTGATCGCCAGATATATTGCTAGTAGCTCACGTCCAAAAGTGCTATACTTAGTTTCGGGTGGTTTGAGCTTTTTTGAAAAGAATGCCAAAGGTTGCAATCCATTTGGTGTGTCTTGTTGTAAGACAGCACCAACTGCAATATCAGAAGCATCAACCATAATGTTAAGTGGGGCAGAAGAGCACGGGTGAGCTAGAAGAGTAGCATCAGTGATGGCTTTCTTCGCGCTATTAAATGCGGAGATGGCATCAGCAGACCAAGTCAGAGTTAAATTCCTTTCTTTGTGTCCTCCCAACATACAATACAACGGATTCAATATCTTTGCACAGTCCTTGAGGAATCTATGATAAAAAGTTAGCATTCCGATAAACTCTCGCAGTTGACGTAGAGATGAAGGACGGGGAAAATCGACAATTGCTTGCACTGTATCCTGCACTGGCCTGATTCCTTCGTGGTCTATGACATGTCCCAAGAAAACTATTGATTTCTTGCCGAGTTCACATTTGTCAGGATTTGTTATCAAACCGTATTGATGGAGGCGCTCAAAAAGTTTTTTGAGATCTTCCCTATGTTGTGACTCTGAATTGCTGGCGACTAAAATATCATCCAAATATACGTAACAGAAATCAAGTCCAAATAATACATGATCAATAAACCTTTGGAAAGTCTGAGCTGCGTTGCGGAGTCCAAATGGCATACGGATGAACTCAAACATGCCAAAAGGTGTGGTAACAGCCGTCTTGGGGATATCGTCTTCTAGGACAGGGATGTGGTGATATGCTCGAACTAAGTCAACTTTGGAAAATATAGATGAACCTCGTAGACGCGCGGTAAAGTCCTGAATGTGGGGGATCGGATATCGATCTGGAATTGTACAAGCATTCAAGGCTCGATAATCTCCACAAGGTCTCCAGTCTCCATTTTTCTTGGGAACCATGTGCAGAGGAGAGGAATAAGGACTTGAAGACGGACGGATAATCCCCAATTCGAGCATGTGGTTAAACTCGTCTCTCGCTGCTTTAAGTTTGTCGGGAGGAAGTCTTCTAGCTTTGGCGTGAACTGGTGGACCTTTCGTCTCTATATGATGATATATGTCGTGCGTGCAAGCTGTATTGAAATTTGCTGGAACCATTAGAGAGGGAATTTCTTAAAAATGTTGTGGAAAGGGTCAGAGGATATTGGAATAGTGGTTAAATTTATTGATGAAAGGGAAGTGGGTATCCCTACAGCTGCTAATTTTGTTATGCCATCAATCAGCTTGGCCCGTCGAATGTCTGGCATTAAGTCAAATAGCTGAGGAAATCTGCGCCTATAATAGAATGGCTGACATTAGCGATGACAAATATCCATCTAAATGTACGCCGAAGGCCCAAATCCAAGGTGACCGAACGTTGGCCATACGTTGCTATGGGTGTGGCGTTAGCTGCTGTTAGTGTGTATCCTCTAGATTGTTGCCGGTCTTTGAAAGAAGCCTTTATAACGCTTATTTCAGCTCCAGTGTCTACAAGAAATTGTTGCTTCGTATTTCTGTCACTGATAAAGAAAAGACGACTACCGGTTGAAGGAGGGATGTGTGTCGCCATTACATCACTCCTTTGGAGTTTCCCTGCCAAGTGCAAGGACTTACGCATCTATTTGCCTTTTGTCTAAAACGATTATGAAAGTAACACAGTCCCGAAGAGTTATTTCTATTACGGGATCCACTCCTACTGGGTCGACGCCCATTATTAAGGGCAAGGTTCCTGATTGCTTCCTCTAAGCTCGATATTCTCCTTTCAAGCTGTTGGAGACCCGTAGGAGGAGATGCGCCAACCTGCGAGACACTAGGGCAAGAAACCTCCATTATCTTATCGGCCAAGACAGCCAACTCATCCAAACCTGCCGTTGACGTAGTAACCACTGCAGCCACAGTAGTAGGGAGGCGTTGGATGAAAAGGGTTTTTAAAATGCTATCATCCACTGCAGCCGTGCCTATTAGCTGTCGCATGCGACGTAAGAGTTGAGATGGCTTCCTGTCTCCCAGTTCCTCGGTCAACAAGAGCTGTTGAAGTCGACGTTGTTCCGACGCCGACAGCCTCTCAATAAGTGCGTTCTTCAAAGCCTCAAATGGGTCCCTAGACGGAGGATTGATTATTAGATCCCTAGCCTCCGTAGCCAACTTAGACCACATGATGAGGAGGTAATTCTCTTCGATTTAAAAAGAGCTTCTACTTGCCCAAACCACATTTGGGGGTCGCTGACCCAGAACTCCGGGAGTCGGACTTGTGTAACAGATGAAATGTCCGAGGAGTTGAAAGGCGGGTTCCGTTCCGGGTGTGTTTGCGCCGGAGTAGTGAAGATGTCCCTGGAGTGATGAGGCTCCCCGGAAGATCCTGTTGAGGGCTCCTTCGTCGGGATGGTTTGATTCCTACTCTCCAAATCGTGCTTTGCGTCTTCCATCCTGACCTGGCTGCGTTTTTTTTCTGAAGGGGTCACCAATGTATCGAATGATAAGGATCCGTTGAGAATGGGAGATACACGACTTTATTTCAATAGGAGAAAAACAACAATGACAAATCATGGTCAGCTTAGCAGCTGCCCTGGTCAAAATAAACATCATAAAAATAGTGATGCACTGAAGCGCTACATATATATATATAATTATATCAGGAAAACGACCGGGTACCCGGCCCGGCTGTTTTTTTGAACGTTCCGTCCCGGTGTCTAAAAATCAGCGGGCTGGGACTTTAATATATTCGTTCCCTCGTCATTCTGAAAGTGAGGACGTATTTTTAGAAATAATTCTTAATATTTCAAAGAAATATTTATATTATATATTTTTTTTATTTTTTGAAAATAATAGGAAAATTCTTTTTTTTAATGTCGTCTCTTTCAGAATTATAAAGGAACGAATATATTAAAGTCCCGGTCCGGATCCCGGCGAAAAACGTATCCTGGTCGTTTCCTGACTTTTAGATGATGTATTGCTTATATATATATTTATGGGTGTCCAGTAATTTCATCGCGAGTTAATTTGTCACGGAGCTTTTTATAGCCTAGCCAAGAGTTTTTGTAAAATTAATCTCAGGGGGGGGGGGGAGGGCTACGCCAGTCTCAGCCGGTGGTTCTATAACGTTGAAATCCACCGTTGACAAAAAAAACAATTAATTATAATGTAAAACATTTGTTTTTCATGTCTGATTGCTGCGTAGATTTCAACAACTTATTTAGGGGTTTTGCACTGCTTAATCAGGAAATGGTCAGCCGGAGATTTAATCTTTAGACAGGTATTACAAACGATACCTCACTCTCTAAATTCTATGATGAAGAGATGTCTTCAGTTGAAAGAAATCCCTCGGACACTTTGATGTTATCACTAAATAACCTGCAATCCTTTGACATTTAGTTTATTTCAATCCCAAAGGACCCCCCATTTTGATTGATAGAACTCGCGAGATTTGGATCTACAAAACTCTTGAGCCGGGTATTTCTAACACCTATGATGGGTCGGTGGTGGATTTCAACCCCATTGGATACCCTATAGAACCCTTAGATTAGAGTCTACAAAAGTCTTTTACGCCTAAGAAGGGTCAACGGTGGATTTCAACGTTATAGAACCCCCGCTGAAACTGGCGTAGCCCCCCCTCCCCCCCCCCTGAGATTAGATTATACAAAACTCTTGGGCTTAGGCCGGGTGTTTTCCCCCTTAATAAGAGTCGGCGGTCGATTTCAATCCCATAGGACTCGCGGCGGAACACCCGAGGCTAAGGTGTGCACAACCCTTAAGCCGCGTGTCTTTTCTCCTAAAAATGTCAGCGGTAGATTCAAACCCCTTGGGACCCCAGACAGAGTCCCCATGAATAGGTCCACAAAGTAAAAAATAAACAGCGCGGAAAATGCTTCACTACAAAAAAGCTTGGCGACAAAATTACCTAGGAAAAAAAGAAGAACGACAAAAAATACTTCACTACAAAAAAGCTTGGCGATAAATTTACCGGCGACAAAAAGAAAAACTACAAAATTGACTGACTATAAAAGAGCAGGCGATGTATTTACCCGCGACAAAAAAACGGCTATAAAAAGCTCTGCGACAAATTTACTCGCGATGAAATTACAGTAAACCTTTTTATGAAATCAGGATGATTGGTAAATGAACAGTAAATCTATTTAAAACAATATATTATAACATATTCATTATATAAAGTACCATAATAAGACCGTCTCATTACTAATTATTATTAAGAATCAATGTCTTTTGAAGCTCTTGATTGGTCCAGACATATTATTTGAAGGGACGAGTTTTTCGTTGAATAAGATATTTACGCGTGGGTAACGAGTTTGTCTCCGAGTAACGAGTTTTTCTCCGAGTAACGAGTTTTCCTCCGAGTAACGAGTAAAAGCTCGTCAATTTCATGCACGTGTCGAGTATTTGAAGACTTTTTTACTTACTAATAAAACTCGAGTATTAAAAAACGAGTTTTACTCGTGACCCATCACTACTTTTCACATTTCAATTTCACTACAGTTAATGCTCCTTGAAAAATTGAACCATATAATTAAATTATATATATTTTTTTTGTCCTAAACGTGGGTACCTTTTTTTCTTGACTCTTTGATTAATTATATATATTGTTGACGGAGATTAAACTTTTGCTGACTCCTCCATTAAAAGCTTCATAGCTCTTTCCAATCATTTTGAATGGCAAGGATACTTACTTTTCTCGTACTATGTAGGCTGTAATTAAAATATTCTATTAAATTATATAAAAAACGAGTAAAACAGTAAACATTGGAACAAAACAAATATATGAAACATTCAGACAAGAAATGAGATTTGGAAGTAAGGTTTAGACCCACATAACGCTATACATTCTGCAACCAATATATTTTATTATGCAGTTCCGTTTAACAAATCATTACATAGAAGTACTAAATTTCTTCAAATGTAATATATTCGGGTCCCGGCGAAAAAAAGTATCCCGGTCGTTTCCTGGTCGTTTTTGATGACGTCAGAGGAAGACTATCATTACTAATGTTATTCTTCCTGGGCTGACATCATACACCAAGATTGTTGTATTGTTTGCTTGCAAGATCTTTTTGCCTTACAATTCAAAAGTAATTTGTAGAAATAAAGAAAGGCGATGCTTTTAGAAACGTGATTGGTTGAAAGCAGGAAACTACCGAGTAACCGGCCCGGGTCCCGGCTGTTTTTTGTCGTCACTTTTTGGGGGGATTTCTTTTCTAAAAAAATGTTGTCACTTTCTTTGGAATTTCTTTTCTAAAAAAATACTTCGTCAGTTTTTTTGGGGAATTTCTTTTCTAAAGGAAACGAAAATATACTGAATTCCCTGCCCGGTTTGGCCCTGCCCGACTTGAAAAATTTAAGTCCTGGCCCGGGTCCCGGCGAAAAAAAGTATCCCGTCGTTTCCTGGTTGAAAATATATTGAAAAGGGAATCATAAAATATAATTTGGCATTATGTTATATTGTGCCACTTTACTCGCAGCTTTTGAGGCGTGAACATCAGGTATCCAGAGAGATGATGTTCAATTACAATACAAAACATCCATGGTTTAAAAAATACTTTTAATGCCAATTCAATAGAATTCTGAGGTATTTGAATAAAATTTAAGAAATATTTTCTTGCCATTTTCGTAATGTCCCTCCCACAGGTTGAATTTTTAAGTCTAGGATTAAGATTGGACATAAACTGACCGTTCTCTAACAGTTTCTACAGTCATTACCTCCGCCGAAGGAGGAATTGTTTACACTGGCGTTGGTTTGTTGGTTAGTTTGTTTGTCAGCAAGATAACTCAAAAAGTACGGAACGGATTCAGATGAAACTTTGTGGAGTTGTTGGAAATGCCAAAAGAAACAAGTGATTAAATTTTGGCATCTCTGAGTGCATAATTAAGATGCAAAACGAGCTAAATACTAATAAATATTTCAAGTTAGCCTACTCTGCCAATGATGTCGCTGTACTGTGAAATTGGGTGCCGGGAGCGTCTTCCTCTCGAAATTTACGTCGAGGGGAACCCTCCCCCGTCCCTCGACGCCGCCCCAGTCGTGAAAAATCCTCCTCGGAAGGCTCATAAGGACCCCGTGACGGCGGAGGTTTACACTCTCTGAGTGTATACATGCCTCTAGTTTCTTTTGTTGCTTATTTGCTTCGATAGAATCGCATCCGTAAGGGAAGTAATAAGCATTATAGCGTTGAAATTAGTGTATTGACCATGATTGGAGAGCATCTTTCCGAAACAGTAATTCCCGTTCAAATTAGCCTATGAAACCTAGAGGTTTTTTTAATGAGGTTGACCAGAAACGGCCGAAATCCTTCGGATAGTTTTCAGATAAATAAAAAAAAATTGGAAACGGACTGAGTGACTCCTCGTTATATATATATATATATATATATATTTTTTTTTTTTACACAAAACTATCTAACTCTTTGTAATCAAGATTAATATTTCCAAAAAAGTTTTCACCAACCATCTTCTTTTAACAAGTGTTATTTGGAAATTGTTTCACTCATTGACATTCATAGTCAGAGGCGCGGGAAGACATTTTTGGCAGGGGGTGCTGTTGGTGGGGAACGAACTTTTGAACGGGGATCTGGGGGCCCTCCCCCAGAATTTTTTTTATAGATGCAACTTCCTGCATTCTAATCAATTTTAGGGCATGGCAAATCCCATCTGACTCACTCTTTCAGAATCTACCAAAGAGTTGGTACACACAACACAGTCATTTCTGTAGCAATCAGAATCAATGGTAGCAACTCATGCACACGCTCTTGCCAGCACTACCTACGGCACTGAAAATAGCAATTAAATACAAAGCACTCGGCGGTGCTGTACATGAAAATAGCATAACCCAATGACTTGCCAATTCCCCCTTTGTTGCGGAAGAGTTACTGCATTGCTTTTCAGTGCAGCTGATATTGAATAAAAATAAATACATTATCACAGTACTTTTATTATTATTATAGACCTATTAGGCCTCTATTACAATGTGGCACACAGCACGCAGCCTTCCATTTTGAGTGAACCAATAAACCACAGGCACACTGGTTTTATTTATTGACAGTTTAAGTGCAGACAAACTCCTTTATTGGAGTCAAATAGGTGGTTGTAAAATAAAAATAAAAACACATATCCCATATATCATGTTTAAAAAAAATAGGCCTAAACAAAACAATACATTAATCAATCATTAAGGTGTATTACTTCACGGTAGTAAAAAACATTAAAGAAACATTCAGGTAAGCATTCAAGTAAACATCATTTACTCACTCCAAACGTAGATTTGCGCTCTGGAGTGCGGTGGATAAATTCTCCAATTACATCCTGAAGATTTAAATCGTCCAAGATATCTTTGTGGACGTGGAGTAGGGCCATGTGGGTCAGTCTGCACTGACTGACCTTGCTGCGGAGCCAGGTTTTCAGGCGGCGCAGAGCTGAAAATGATCTTTCCGAGCATGCAGTTGACACAGGTAAACAGAGGCACAGATGGATAAGCTTCTCCACTTCTGAAAAGAGGCCTCTAGTTTGGGGATGAAGCGCTGCCATGAAGCGACCCAGGTCGTTCACTGTGTGAAATGCTTGGTCCTTGGTCAGGCCACCCAGCATTTTCAGTTGCAAGGCGATAGACTCAAAATCCTGCATTGGCAGCTGAAGGGCACTGACATCATCACTGTCAGACACGAGGCCCCTGGTAGAATCCAGCAGCACCTTCTCTCTCCTTGCCGCTGTTGACATTCCTGCTTGGTCAAAACGGCGATCAAGCTCGGAATTCATCAGGTCCACCGCCTCGAAAAATTCCCGTCTCCATTTCGCCTCTGCTGCACAATCTGCTACATCCTCCACCGCGGCGGTATCCCGAAAACGGGACGGTGTTCTGCAGACCCTGGATTCGTTAGGCCACTCTAGGCTGTGAGCAGCTGCGAATGCTTTGGCCTTCACAAATATTGTGTCCACAGCTCTATCTCCCCTCAGTGCACCTACAAGTATAATAACAAAGAATGTGTCATATATACAGTATTTATATATAGCTTAGGCCAGGGATGTCAAACTCAGGCCAGAATGATTTATAAATTCCATATCTTAGTAGGCCTATTTATTGGCCTATATTTTGTTTGGTCATGAAAACACAAATATAATTGTAGGCTTATACAATGAAAGAATCGGATTCTTACTCATGCGCTCCTTGAGAACGAGGATGCACTCAAGTGTGCCGGACACACTCGCGTTGTCACCCTGCAGACTCTTTGCCACTGTCTTGCATGGCCCAAACATCGCTTCACAGCAAAGCAGACCGTATGCTGTTCTGGCTTTCTGCGCTTGCTTCAGGAGTCCAAATATTTTTTGGCGAGTCTCGCCACGAACAGTTCTTCCTCCTGTAGAGTGTGTAGGGTCTGGAGGAGCGGCCCGTAACCCTGTAGCAGTCTGCTTATAGCCCTGGTCCTCACACACCATCTTGTGGGACACAGCGCTGCTAGGTTGGTGACAGGTTCCCCCTCTGAGAACAGGCTCTTGTAGAGACTCATTCGTTTCGCAAACTCCCGGATGACAGTGGAGACGCTTTGTACAAAGTTGAAGATTTCCGCTATCAGAGAAACATCCCGCGCCACCTCTTGCAATGCCAGGTCTAACGAGTGGTTACAGCAATGGACAAACAATGAGCCAGGGCAAAGTTCTGCCAGACGCGTCCGCACTCCACTTATTCTTCCGGCCATGTTGCTTGCCCCGTCAAAGTAGTAGCCCTGCAGCTTTTCAATCGGCAGGTTCAGTCGCAAAAATATGTCAACAATGGACCTCAACAGACTGTCTGCCGTGGAGTCTGGTGCACTAGAGAACCCCAAAAAAACACTTTGTTTGCCCATTTGAGAATCCACGTAATGTAGATGGCAGGAAAACTGTTCCAATGAGCTGATGTCTGTAGTGCCATCAGCTGTCAACCCGAAGTAACTTGAACAATTTGCCTCCTGTATCAACTTTCGATGCACAGTATGTGCAAGCTGCTCAATCATTTCGTTTTGGATCGTATCCGAGAGCCAATTATCTCTCCGCAGCATCCATTGGCGAGCTTCAGGAAAAGACTCGGTGCGATCCAGCATCATTAGCCAAAAATTGCCGTCCCGATGGTCGTGGCCACGGAGTGGTAAGCCCTGTCGGAGCAAATAGCGCACCGACTTGAACGCCTCGTTCAGAACGACCCTGGCAGTTTTCTGATCTTTTGCCACCACGTCGGAGAGTAAAGCGCTGATTGGGGTGTTATTAAGTGCAGCAACTTTATTCACGGCGCCCAGATGAAATGTCGATCTCTCATGCTCCCTGAATTTGTTGGTGGCTTTATGCCAATTCGAAAAGCCCCCTCTAATGAACACCGCGTCTGCTCTCTTCTTCTCCTCCTGTATAAGACCTTTCTCGACCGCAGACACGCAGGTGTAACACAAAGCTTTGTCCACATCCTTTAGGTAATGCAGCCACTTCCATTTTCCAACCCATGCTGATTTGAAGGATCTGGTAAAAGTTTCAGTCCCGAATTGTTTTGCTGGAAAATCCAAAGCTTGCGGCTGAAACGGCTCTGATGGCAGAGGTGATGTCCCTGTTTCCACGACACTCTCCCAGTATCTTGCGAAGGGCTAGCAGCAGTGCTAACAGGGATCACATCAGCAGCAGCAACCTTGTCCTGACGCTCCAGTGCTTGATAATATTCTTGGTCCAATGCGTTGGGCTGTGGATTACTATTCTTCAAAAGTTTGTTTTTGGGGAGGCTTTGAAAAAAAGACGACATCCTCTTCTGCGACATGTTTTTCGACTCTTTGCTTATTTTAACACAGCGGGCTCGCGGGTTTTGTTTCGAGGAATCTCAATCACGTCAGGACAAAAGAAAATCTGATTGGCCACACAACAAATTGTATTAATTTAAATTTTTTTATACATTCGTACAACATTTATTCTTGAGTTTAAATATTTATTTATTACTAGGCCCTCCGGGCGGGTGGGTGGCCTACGGCCACAGCATTTATACATGGTAACATATCTATGGATAATATGTTGAGGCAAGGATTGAACCTTGCATCAAACAATGAAGTTTTTTAAGCTTGTTTAGATGATGATGGAGACGTCGTACAGAAAGTAGTTATATGATAGAGAATGATGTGAATATTTTTCATAAAAAGGAGAGGGAAAAATATATATTATCCAGTAAATCCTGATTAAGTTCCTCTCCTTATAACTACAAAATATATGTATTTATTTTTCTTTTTTCCCCTTTTCTTACCTTACAAATAACTTTATCGTCTCTTTAAAAATATCAGTTTCGAAGCTCCGCTACCAGGGGGTGCTGCCGCACCTCCCGCACCCCCACTTCCCGCGCCCCTGTTCATAGTTAGAATATTACGATCCCATTACATTAGTTAACGAAATGGAGTGAGTGTCCCGCCGGTGAGTAATGCGAGTCCGTGTGTTTTAATTCACAGGTGCTTGGTCGTAAGAATCATAAGAATATCAACTCAGTGCCTGATAGCTTTGTAGAGCTAAATAATATTTTTTAAGTGGGAGACTTTTGTTTTCCTCATTGAAAATAGAGATTGTGTGTTAGTGTGTCAAGACAATTTGAGGAATATAGATGTGTACAACATTTTTTTAATTTTTTATATTTCACAATTCAATTTTACAGAATGTACATAAATACATAAAAACCAAAGCTAATACGTTAAAATGAAACACAAATAGTATAAAATTTAGCAATGGAGATGAACTAAAACATATTTTACCACGATAAGAACTTAAAACTTAAAACACAAATAAATAATATGGAATCATTCAAAATATCGCACAAGAAATATTGAATAAACTATTCGCATCTTAAAAGCACTTAAAAATTCTAAATATTGTTCGGCGATGATTGAGGGATAAAGTTGGATAATAATGGATTTCCTTTGATGCATAGGACCATAGTTCATTCTGAAGAGAGGGAATCTTCAATTCCAACCTAGCCGCAGCCGAGAGAAGCACACTTCTTAGCTCGTACGAATGAAGAGGGTCCCACGATGTAATTTTCTTCGCAATTAAGGCCTTCGCGTTCAAAATAGCGAAGTTTATGGCTTAGGCACACGACGATTTGGCATTGTTGCCCATACCAAATAAAATAATTGCTTTGGAGTATTTATCTGCCGATTCTTTTCCAAGACCTTTTACATTTAGAAATACAAATCGTTTAAGAAGCCCCACTGCCTGGCACTTTACAAAAGCATGAATAGTGGAATTATATATTCTGCCACAGTCCTTACAGGGCTTCCAAAACTTGATGCAATCTGCAGATATTTTTAACTGCGAAGTAAAAAAAATTCCATCATATATTTTAGAGAGCGAACCGGTGATTCTTTTTCTCCATTTTTCCGGGAGGTCGAGCAATTTTAAATATTTATTTGATATATTTACCACTTCTTCATTATAATAAAATTATGACAACTTAAGATGCCAAGGTTTTGGAACACCATGGAACTTTGCGAATCTTGACAAAGGGAATTTAAATCTTCCATCTTGGAAAATTGTTTAGGTGCTTAAATCATGGAGAGTTAAAATTCCATGAGTTAATGCGAATTCTTCCAATTCTGTAGGGCCACTCAAGTTTCGAAAGAAAAATGTCTTTTATAATTAATTTTATGATATCTGAGTAGAGTCATTCTGAAAAGAAGGTTTATTTTTCAAAATAATCCGTTACACTACCCCCAGACCGGGGATAATTTAGAGGTCATTGCATTAGTAAGGTTAGTACCCATCATAAGCCTATTATATATTTTATTAAAACTCATTGTTCGTCGCCATTCTATTGACGGATTTTCCGAAATATAAATAAGAGTTTTTGAATAAACTTTGGTTAAAATAACAGAGAGCTGAGAGATACCTCCCCCAAGGAGTTTTTTTGGCCTTTTCACTGCAGGAATATAAATCTTATGAAATAAGTTCCTCATCCATTTTCCTTCCTCCTCTATTGCCCACTCAGCAATGGAAGGGATAGAGGTTGCTTTGTAGAGAACTGCTGGAACTATTTTTGTATTATAAAAGTATATTCTTTTCTGAAGATTCAGACTCCGCCACTTCTCCGTTCTCTGGAGAATTAGCAAAAAAATATATGTCCAATTCTTTTCATCAAAACCCTTTCGACACCAATCTATCCCCAGAATTTATATTCTGCTCTTCACTTTGCATTCGTTAATTTTAAAATCCAGGGGCGGGACCAATGGTCCTACTGGTAAAATGGCTGTTTTGGTCCTGTTGAGAGAAAGACCAGATATCCTCTCATATTTAGTATAAAAAAGTCGAGGATCACTCTCACACGCTTTAAAATCTGCTTCTCAGAGTTACCCTCTATCGTCAGGGTAAAGTCATCTGCGTATAAGTCGACCAAGTGGCGACTCCCCTCAAAGTCGATTCCAAAACCATCGAACTTATCCCGCAGTCTTCTGACGAATTCTTCAATAGCGAGAATGAATAAGAGTGGAGCAGAAGGGCAACCCTGTCTACAACTCTTGCCAAGGTTTATAGGCTTGCTCTCTTTTTCACCAATGGATATAGTGGAAGTAACGCACGGACAGGGTAAAAAAAAAATTTGGGTAATTTTTTGTAACTGCCTTTAGAATATGCCGATGACGAATGGTATCAAAGGCTTTAGAAAAATCAATTGCAATGATTGCACCGAATTTTGCCTTTTCTCAAGTGAATCAATGGCTGCCTGAATGTTGCGTGAGACGTCATAAATTTTTCGATGTTATAAAAAGCCCTTTTGATGAATTCCAATATTTTTTTCTAGAATGCTTCCCATTTCCTGAGCTAAAATTTCAGATAGAATACATTTATTTACCTTAATTGGTCTCCAATGACTAAAATCTGAGCCATCGCCCTTCTTAGGGATAAGAGTGATTCGTCCCTTTGTTAGCGACTTACAGATTTTACCATTCTTCTCCATGGATTGGCCAATTTTTAATAGCCACTTCATCCGGGAAAAGAGAATACAATTTACGAACAATGCCGTCCGAACCACACGCTTTATTATCTTTATACTTTTTCTTCAGGTACAGTGCAATTATATCCAAAGAGTATATCCCGGGGCATCTATGCTTTCTCTTTTTCTAGTGGGAAAATGATCTTCTCTTCTTCCAACTATTGAATGGAAGCGAGAATGAAAATATTCTAAGATGTCACAGGTTTTGTTAAGATTATACCGTTGTTATTGATTTTTACTATTGACTTTGCAGAATATATTTTTCTTGTTCAACAAGGTGCCTGATTCTCTTATTTGGATCGTTCTCTAAAATCACTTTGTCTTCCCTTTCTGCTTTTACAACCTCAGTAATCCTGAATGCGTTCGTGGAATCAGACAATATGGAACGTGCAAAGATTGTACCTTTGTTAAGAATGGTATCAATTTGTGCTTGATATTTCTTTAGTTCCAATCTTCTTACATGCACATAACTGGAAGTAGTTTTTAAAATGGTTTTAGTTAAAATATTAGTAGCTCCGTTAGAAGTCCAACATTGAGAGTATCCTTTTTCAAGGTTTTTTCTTAAAACTTTAATATACTTTTTGTCTTTTAAAACCCACTTAGGGAATATAAAATGAATTTTTGGCGTAAAACATTGTAAATTTATTTCGATTAATTTATGATCTGATAGGGGCTCTGGACGATAAAATAATGACTTGATATTATGTACAAGAGATGATGAGGCCAATGCTTGGTCAATTCTGACTTTTGATATCCTCTTGACCAAGAAAAACTATCCGGACAGAACTTATCCATAATGTCAATCAGATTCAATTTAAAATGATGTGCTTCAATATTGTACAACTAGGAGTTCCTAGGAGGTTTATCTAAGTCAACATTAAGATTCCCTAGCAGTAAAAACTGAGTAGGGCTAATTTAGAGCTATTTGCCATGGCTTGATAAAAAGGGAGACATTTTTAGTTGGGTCCATATGCATTTATGATATAAAAACGGCACCGTTGGAAGAAATTCGAATTTTGTGCCAATCACTACGGAAGGAATATTCTTTGACTAGGGATACAATTTTGATTTTCTTAGTTATAAAGGTTAAAACACATTTATTCGAATCAGATCCAGTGAAATAATAATTATACCTCTGAGGCAAACAAAAAAGACAGTTAGGGGTGCAGGATGAGGACACCTTTGATGAAACATCTTGAAGGCAGAATATATCCGGCTCCAATGATAATAACTGATTCACGAGGGCGTGTCTTCTTCTTCGATCCTTCCTCCCCTTGTGTTGAGGGAAATCACTTTCCGCATTCCTAAATTTGATTGCATTTTTGGAGATAATCCTTCTGAGAAAAGGTCACTTATTTTTATTGCATTTATTAAAGATTAGAATGAGGATTATATTTTAGGATGTTTTAGAGGATTCTTGTCAGGTGAAATGTCTGAATCGGGTTTGTTTCTTTTCCCCACAGATTGCGCACGGGTACAACCAGTTAAAATATGATTAAGGTCAACATCACACCTATCTTTTTTCTTCTAATTAAAACTTTCCGGGATTGCAACATCTTGATCTGACATGGCAATACTGTCATTAATTACTTCAGTATTCTCTGTTACATGATTAACATGTTCGGTTTGTATACTAAAGCCTTAGGACGGAGTTGCTACCCTATTAACCAATGGACTATAAGAAGTCTCCTCGGTGATCCGGTCTTCTGTGACAGTCTCAATCTCCGGAGCATTTTCACACTCTCAGGTCTCCATAATTTGTGAGTCTTCGTTTAAACTTTGGGGTGGAGTTACTTCACTATTTCTCAATGAGCTATCACAAGTCTCCCCGATGAACCGGACTTCCGTGACAGTCTCGATCTCTGGAGCTTTTTCACACTGTTGGGGCTCTATAATTTCAATCGCTTCAATATTTTCTTTTTCTGTGAGCAGACGTTCTTGTACGGCTTTTTTGAGGACCCTCTCATACTCAGCCGTTTTGATACGTTTTTCTGCACAAGATTGCTTAATGTGACTAAACTAAAGCATCTCTGGCATTGGAGTTTTACTCCCGAAAACTTTAATTTAATCAGGTTGCCTTGAAAGAGTATGATTTGGGGCAATGAGGATGGGTCAGTGATAATTTCTACAATGTAGTCACTGTCCTGCCAAATGTCTTTATATAACTTATATTTTTCCTCTGATTTGTTATCAGCAGGGTTCCTTTTAGGGTAGTGGTTGACAATCTCCCCAAATTGTTTCAACCATTCCACAACATTAGCCTCACTAACCATTTTGAAAGTATTGATGAGAGCGACAACAATTTTCCTCTTTTTATTGACGTTTATTTTGTCAATACTCTTCAGTCTAAAAGTCACATCCTCGACTGAGCCGTCCCTATTCTTTATCTTTATAACTTTATTCTCCTTTAACTAATTTAGTCTGCTCCTTACATCAACCGGAAATTTCGTATAGAAGCACGCTTGACCAAGCCCAAATTTTGGGTTTGCTCCCACAATTTCATGCTCATTAAAACCGTATTTAACGGCAACATCATAAATGTCAATATGTTTTAGATTGTCTCCTCTATAACAAATTCCCTCAGCATTTTCCATGGTAAGCACAAATGTCTCCCATTTATAATTACCATCCAAGTTCATCCGAACTAATGCATCATTTGGATGCCATTCTTGAGGACGCTTGCGTAACCTCTAACTTTAATATTTGATGAATTCAGATCTTCATCCGGGGGTTTATCATAACTCTATGGGGTTTATCAGGAGGGTTGCGAGACATATTGTCCTCTAAATGTTCCGTAAGATTAAAAAAGGAATATAGTTGTTATCAACACCCCGCCGTTTCATAATGTATAAACTTAGGTTCCGAAATATTTTTCGTGTGACGTCACGTCTGCCAGAAAACAGACAAATAATTTTTACTATATTAATAAGTATTAAATCCCTACTCACTTTATCATTAGTGTATCTTTTTTTTTTCTAAACAATTCACTTATTTAAAATAAATATTTTTAATACGCAACAAATAGCTAGCCTCAATTTCACAAATATTAGAACTGACGTAGAACAACAATAACTGAGACAAAAAATAGAGATCCATGACAAAACGTGTATCAATAAAACTTTTCTTGTATAGTATATAATATTCTTGAAAAACTCTGCCTAAATTAAAGTTTTTTTTTATTTTACACGTCACAATTTTTTATTTCATGAGAGCATACACACATATAATAACAGGCATATTAGTGCATCTTATTCTTACAAAAAATGGCTTCATTTAATTAAAAAAGCAAAACAGATTTTTTAGAGGCTATGAGGAAATGTCAACAATTTTTTTTAAATAATTTCATACTAAATGGAAGGGTTGATAGGAACGACAACATTGTAAAAAGAGTTTTAAAATCAATGTCAAATGTACCGTCGGCTCCATTGGAAGCTATTAATAAATTGCTAAAATTTGTGTATTTCTACTAATAAAATATGAAAAAATCGCCTTCAAGAGCATTAAGCTAGTCATAGAAAAAGTGTAAGAGAGAGGCGAAAAATAAAACTGTGGATTAATTAAATTATATACTTTTTTATAAATATGTCTTTCAATAATATTTATGTAATATATGATTATAAGTAGTATTTTGTTTGTTATAATTTATGAATTAAATACTTTTTTTCTAAATAAGTCTTTGTAATAATATTTGTATAATAAATGATTATAAACCGTATTTTATAATTTATTTCGTTGTTTTTTAGGTGTTTGTCATATAAGGATTGACGAGTTTGCTTTTTCATGAAATTTTGGATAGTTTCAGCAAATTTAAATCATCAAAAATTTATGAGTACCCACAAAAAAATATTTCCATTTTCTAATAGAATTGTGATAATAATTATTCTATGATCTAATTAAAGGCTAAATTCGATTATATTTAACATATTTACTTATATAATAGACCCTCTTTTGGCATATGTGACGTCACTTGAGGTCAAATTCCAGATTTGCAAGCGCCTTTCCCAAACAATAATTCTCGTTACCCGGTAGCAATATTTTTTTCCGAACAGTTTTGAATACAAGTATATATAATAACTTACATCAATTGAATTATATATATTTTTGTATGGGTGTTGACAATCCTTTGCAAAAAAGCTGTCTTGTTTAGGTAAGAATATTTTTAAGGTGGCTTATAATTTTTACTTTAACGTACGGTATGTCGTTTCGGTATTTTGCTTCTCTGTAAAAAGTATAGTTTTCTATATAATAAAAAAATTGGAAACGAACTGAGTGACTCCTCGCTATATATATATATATTACACAAAACTATCTAACTCTGTGTTATCAAGATTAATATTTCCAAAAAAGTTTTCACCAACCATCTTCTTTTAACAAGTATTATTTGGAAATTGTTTCACTCATTGACATTCATACCTAGTTAGAATATTACGATCCCGTTACATTACTTAACGAATTGGAGTGAGTGTCCCGGTGAGTAATGCGTGTCCGTGTGTTTTAATTCACAGGTGCTTGGTCGTAAGAATCATAAGAATATCAACTCAGTGCTGTTATTTTCTCAGTGCTGTTAAGTTTGGTTTCAAACAACATGAACTGGCTGGAGCTAATCCGAGATTTGGATTCAGTCAGGAATGTTTTTATAGCAAATATCCTTTGGATGTGAGGGGAAGACTAGAGGAATTAAAGATTGTTCAAAATTATTGCCTCATGGACTCTAATGGAGAAAAAGTTACCATCGACAAAAAAATAAATTACAATTACAATTTTTATTACATTCAAACGAATGAAAGTTAAGAGTTAAAACCGTTTTGGGGTAACAACTCACTATCCTAAAAATATCGTTTTGACAGGGAATCTGCGATGAAGTATGGAAGCTACAAGGACATCTGGCGTGATGGAGATTATATGGTAGAAATAATTGCTAACCTTAATTCCTCAAGCCATACCCTTAAACCAAGTTTAAAGGATCCCATCTGCAACGCCAAATTGCTTATATTTGGACCATAATAAAGTAAACTATAAAAAAGTAAGAGCACAAGACTATGAAAAAGGGTATAAAACTATTCTTGTGGAGCGGGGAAACTCTCAAAAAATTGCTCAAATGACGTGTGATATGATGAAGAAACCCGACCTATAGATTATTTATATGATGAGACGTTTCAGCTGAAGTGGATCAAATAGACAAAACAGATCTACCAACTCAAAAGGTGTTAAAGAAACCTCTCCTTTAAAAAAAGGAAGGGGACCGATATGACCTCAAACTAAGATATAGTTTCTTGATCAGAAGAAATTACTGAAGATCAAGACAATTCTGACCTGCTCCTCGGCTGTCTACTTGGGAGGATGGTGTCACTTGGTTCCCTGCCATTAACGGAATAAAGTATCGTCAATCAATCGTCAAAAAATTATAAATAAACATTCACAAATTCACTTCATAAATTTCACCAAATGAGTTGGTTCAGTAGTCATAGATTTTGTTTATTTTGGCATTGTTTTGTTTTGTGTACTTTCAGATTCAGTGTATTCAGACAATCCTTTGTTGATTGCTTCCTTCTGTATGTTAGGCCCTTAGTACAGGATCTTGCAGGTAAATCCACACAAAGTTCAATATCCTCCAGATCTAAATGGGAACAAAAGTGATCCCTATTTTGAATAAAAAAGTTGTTTATTAGACAGAATACAATATTACTATTCAATATGGCCGACCTCAGCCTCAAGGATGTCCTCCAAACAACGCTTTAACCTCCCACAGGCCGTGGAGACCTCCGCAGGATCCAGCTTGTTCATCTCCGACTTGATGGATGCCTTCAAGGACGCCACATGCTGTGGTGTGTGGTGCACACCTCCCTCTCCAACTTCCCTACAAGTAATAGTTGCATGGGTTCAGGTCGGGGCTGTTGGGGGGCCAGGTGTTGAAGTCCCAGAAGTTGGGCACATTCTTTTCAGCTAGGACTGCACAAGTTTGGCCTTGTGGGCGGGCGCCGAGTCTGCTGGATTTTTACGGGGTTGATATTAGAATATACAATTGGTAATTGGTAATCACTGTTACCTGTATAGAAAGAGAATGAAAAAAGAGAAGTGAGGCAAAATACTCTCTCTCTCTTCTCTTTTTCTTTCTCTTTCTATCCTGGTAACAGTGGTTACCAAGCAGTAATTGTATATTCTCATATCAAACGATCAATTTTTTGGGGAGAGTACGTATTTTTTTTTCTTAAAGTGTAGCGATTTTAGAACACAAAACATATCAAATGAAAGCTTGGTAACCAGGTTTAATATTTTGGTATACTAAATCATGTCAACTTAATAAGTAGAGAGTTATATGGACATTTAAAAAACATATCTCGCGTACAAAATGACGCATATAATGGATTATAAATACGTCAGAGACAAAGTAAAAACTTGAGAGGATACCTTGACGCAAATCTAAAACATATTATTATTAATTTTTTCAATAATCGATTTCTTATAGGTCAATACAGGCTCTGAATCATATGATGTAAACTCAGATTGTACTGAATTCTGAATTGATAGAATGCAACCAAGGTCATTTTTGGATTTATCATCCAAAGGTTTACTAAACCTAAAAATACTATTTTACTCTAAAGCGAACAAGTCATCTTCGATTGAAGTTAATTGATACAAAAAGCTATGAAATATGCTTACATTACACACTCCATTTTTTCTTTGCTTTTACAGAAAACTTTGTTTTAGTAAAAAAACATCAAATACGTGTGGTAGTAAGTTAGATATCCTTTAAATTAATCATTATTATTGAAGTCTGTAACAACCACTACTTTCAAGAAATTTGCGGAAAACTATATTTTTACTAAATTTTTAAAACTATGACCTCGTTGAGCAACCCCGTAATGTTGACCGATTTTATTCAAACTTTGTATGTTGTCTTCTTTTATCACCAAGAAACAGAAAATCCACAATATTGCTAACATTTCAAACATTTGAAAAATAAGAACAACCCTAATGTATATATACAATATCGATTTGTCCCTAAAATCATCTTATTTTTAATTATCATCAAATTGCTCTCCATTTCATGAAATTCGGAGTATTTGTAACCATTGTCTAAACATATTGTTCTTCATGATGTGGAATTCGATATTGTCAATTATCTCTTTTCATGATAAAGTATCTTTCACTTTTCAGTTATTTTCTCAACTTAAAAGAAAACTCTGATAAGAGGCTTAAAAATATTAGAACTAAATTGAGCTAAATGAATTCTTATCATTTAGCCTAATGAAGGATAATTTTCTAATTTTATTTTTGACTAAACCCTTGCATCTAACTCAATTATGGAACAAATATATAACAGGTCGGCTGATAAGTCCCAAGACTAACTAAGAAGAAAATATTTTCTTGATCAAATTCGATTTATTATTCAACATAGTTGCCTTCGAGGGCGATACAGCGATTATAGCGATCTTTCAATTTTTCGATTCCACTTTTAAAGTAATCTTTCGTTTTATCCGAAAAATAGGCTTCTGTCTCGGCGATTACTCCATCATTGTCCTTAAATTTCTTGCCAGCGAGCATTCTCTTCAGGTCTGCAATAGGAAATAGTCGCTGGGGGCCAGATCTGGAGAGTACGGTGGATGGGGAAGCAATTCGTAGCCCAATTTATTTAACTTAGCCATTGTTTTCATTGACTTGTGACACGGTGCATTGTCTTGGTGAAACAACACTTTTTTCTTCTTTTTTTTTTTGATAGTCCGCAGACTATAAGCATTTATTTTTCATTTCAAAACAAACACAGAAAAACAAGTAATAAAAATTAGCATAAGATTGAAAACATAAGTAACAAAAAATTAAAATATGTTAAAACACGTACTAAAAACAATTATGCTTTAAGATTTTTTAACAATTTAGAATAGTTTTTTGTAATATTTATCACTGAATCACATAAAATTTCTTTTTTTGCTTTTATTGCATAAATAAAAACTGTGTTTTTGTAATAATTGCGTTGATATGGTCCGCCTCTTCTCCCACGTAGAATGATATGAAGTCGTTCTTGGAGGTTGTAATTTTCCAGTGGCTTTTAATTATTCCTATCGTTTCCTCATAAAACTTGAGGAGTTTTCTACAAGACCATAGAAGGTGTTTCGAAGTTTCGGGTTCCTCTCTGCAGAAATAACAGTTTTTTCCTTCTCCACTACCGAAGTGTTTCCCAACTTGGAGTGTTCCGCTGAGGACCCTGTACTTGAACCATTTTTCTGCAGAGGTCAAAAGAGGGTTTTTAAAGGCTTTAATGCATAATTTAATGTCTCGATCTATCTCCCTCCTGGAGAGGTAATTTAAGAAGGGCGAAAGAGTAGCCTTCGTTCCGCATCTTCTCAAGACTTGTGGGGCCACATTGGAAAAAATTATCCTAAAGGGAGTGACAGGTCTATTTTTAAACTTTGGTGGTCCTTGAATGTGTTTTATTCTATGGAAGAGCATCTTCCCTAAAAGGCTGTTTTCAAATTCCATGTCCCCCAAACACGACAACCCTTGGAACGTTGAAAGGTCCTTCCTTAAAGAGGATATTGCATCCATTGCAGGCATTTGCCAACCAAGGTATTCCTCAAACTTAACAATAAGTGGTGTTGCTGCTTCGCTCATTTCCTTTAGAAGAGGACACATGAGTGAGGATTTTCTTAAAATTTGAAAATAACCCTTATGGAGGTCTTTTTTAAGTCTTCTTTTTGGGAGATCAGATATTGTTTTATCATTTCTGCCCAATCCTCTGTACAATCTTTTAACCTTGTAAACCATCGTGAGTTCATGTTTCTCCACATAGACGAAAAATCGAGAACACCAAGACCACCATATCCGTGAGGATTATGTAGTCTTTTGTGAGAGAGGTTCTTGTACTTGGAGAGAAGGAAATATTTTTCCTTTAGGGAGTTAACCGTGTCACAGGTTATATGGTCGTAAGGAGTGACCTTAAGAAGGTGAATTACTTTTGGGAGAATATAAATATTCCAGCTGATTATTTTATTCCAGAATCCAAGATTGAGTGGAGTGAAAAAGGTTATTGCATTCCTTATCCTATTAATAATTTCATTGCAGTTTTTTGACCCAGAGTCGAGTCCGATCCATGTTCCTAAAACTTTTAAACTTTTTTGGGTAGATATGGATGGCCAAATCGGAGACAGATGATCATTGTGGGGCTGAGTACTTCGCATTTTTCTTCGTTTATACAAAGGCCAGAGACTTTGGAGAAATCACTCAAATATTTGAACACACGTGTGAAATTTTGTGTCGTTCGTTGTACATCGCCCGTGGTTAGGATTGTAGTGTCATCTGCATAGGCTTTGACATCTATCCCTTCAATTTCTGATAATTGTCTTAGGAGAGGATCAGTTGCAATGATGAATAACAGGGGAGCGCTCGGATCTCCCTGGAGACAGCCTCTATTTATTTGGTATGTGCATTGTTTGGCACCATAGCCAACGGTGTTTTTTGCATTGGAAAGAAGAATGCCAACCAATCTCATCATATAATGACCAACCCCCTTGTTTGCAAGAGTTTTAATTATATGTAAGTGAGAAACTGTGTCAAAAGCCTTTTTAAAATCGATGGTTAAAATGGATGTATTAAAATTGGTTTCGTATTTGGTCTGGAGGTTAAAAGGAATGTCTTCGATTAGTTTGCTCTTGACGAATCCGTATTGCGATGTATTAATAATGTGACTCATGCATTCATTTAGCCTGTTACTAATTATGTATGAAAAGATCTTGAAAATGCAGTTTTGCATGGTTAAAGGGCGGAGGTTTTTGACAAATCGAGGATCTTTATCTTTTTTAGGTATGAGAACCAGTGAGCCAGTGGATGCGTAAGACGGGAATGCACCTACAGCGAGAACTTTTTCATAAAATAAGAGTAAAATCGGGGCAAGGGCTTTAGAATATTTTTTATAAAATTCAAAACTGAGCCCTGTGTTACCTGGGGCTTTATCTCTCTTAGCATTTTTGTTAATAGCAGTTAAAATTTCTTCCATAGTTATCAACGATTCCATTTTGTTTATTATGTCTTCCGGTATGTCTGATATTGATGAACTCTTAATTTGGTTGCAAAAGTTTGCATCATTTCGTTCACATTTTAAACATTTTTGTTGAGGGGAACAATCATTGCACGAATATAATGCCGAATAAAAACTTGCAATGACTTGGTTATTTTCTTCCTCAGACTTACTTATAGAGCCGTCTTCCTTAAAAATATTCTTTTTGATTTTTTTATAGATTTTTTTCTATTTGAACACATTGAAGTCTTGATTTCGAGAGATCGTCAATTTCGGAAAGTTTCAGTTTGATTCGGTGAATTTCGTCTTCTCTTCTCAACAGAGAGCTTATTTCATCTCGTATTTCGCGGGTTTCTTTCGAGGGGTCGTCGTAAGAACATAACTTTAGAATTCGGTTTCTTTTCCTTTGAGCATTTACACTCCCTTGAAATCGGCACGCGTTCCGAATCGAATTTACCATTGATGCAAAGTCTTGAAATATATTGTTAAAGTTTGTTCTTGCATGAGTGTTACTAATTATTTCAGTAATTTTTTTATCAAACATTCGTTTTCTAAGACTGTATTGTTTAGTTTCCATGAGCTCTTGTGGCCGGGGTTCATTGGTCTGTCGTAGAGTATCATTTTGATTGCCCTATGATCGGAGATAGGATTCTGCACAACTTGATAGTCTTTGACACTTGATATGCATATTCCTTTAGTAAAAAATAGTCGAGTCGAGAAGATACTTTTTGTCCATTTTTATTGTTAGTGAAAAAAGTATGATTTAGATCATTTTTGCAAACTGCTATGTCGTTGAACTCGTGTGCTGAGATAATGCTTTTAAAAGCTTTTGTGGCGTTCGGTGACGGATTTGAATTACTGGACGTTGTGTCCCTTTTCATGTTAAGTTTTAAATTTAAGTCTCCAGAGATAATTGTAGGTTTGTTGGTTAGAATAGGGGAGAGCTCGTTGTAAAAGAAATCCGGATCATCGTCGTTGGGTCCGTAAACTCCAATTATTTCTATTGACCGGTTGTTTTCCACTGCAGCGCTTATTTTGAGAAGATTCCCTCTGTTGTCTCGGTAGAGAACCTTAGATTTGAAAGTCTTCTTTGAAAGAATACAAACACCTCTATTAGCATAGTTTTCTTGAGGTTTAAAAGAGTCGAACGAGTTATAACAGTCAGGTATGGTAAAATGTTTGGTGTAAGAGCATCTGGTATCCGTTAAAATGATAAAATCTGGTAAGTCTAAAAATCTGAGAAGTTCAAATTTTTTCTTTGTGCTGCTAATCGAATTGACGTTTAATGATAAAAAGCTTAGCGTCTCCATACATTAAAAAACTAAGAAACATTTCTCCTTGATGTTTTTTCCCGTCTACCTGTGGGGAGTGCCCACTAGTGTTTTCCATCGGGGCGATTTTCAAGCCCGAGCCCGCCCGAAAGACTAATAATTGAGCCCGAAGCCCGATTAGTTGATATTGCCCGCCCCCGACCATTGGGAAAATATATTAATAGTAAAGCGTTAAAGGAAAGTAACGCATCGCCCCGGCTTGCCTGAAATATTTCACGTACCTCGCGTTGCATGTTTTCCTTCAAAGATGTTGCTCTGCAACAAATTTGCTACGTCACAAAGTTGTTGTGTGTATCAATCTCATTCAAATATATCAATCTCATTCAAATTTAATTATCATCACCGATCCTTAAATTATATTCTTACTTTGTTACGAGCAATACGGCTTTAATATAACTATTTCGCCTCTGAAAGGAATACTTCAGGTAGAGTATTTCAATTATTTACTAATATACATTAACATATTTTATATTATAAAATATGTATTTAGAGCTATACGGATATTATTTGATTGATATAATTTAGAAATTCAAATTCTTAAGGTATTTTTATATATGTTTTGTTATTTTATTCTAGACTGACTTATTATTGCCCAATAACATTTTCTTTATTCATCATGGGTGGATGCTCCGTTCTTGGATGTAACTCCAAACTGGATCAAAATTCAAAGAAAATTATGGCAACGTTCAGCTCTTCCGGTTTCCATTTCCGAAAAGCCCCAAAGAGATTTCAAGAAGGAAACAATGGCTGTCCTGTCTAAAATATCCTCCTCATTGGAAACCAACTCCTACTTCAATGATTTGCGAAAAACATTTTGAAGCAAGCATGTTTCATCCAATACGACAATGCGCAAGAAAATTCTTACACTTGAAGCAATTCCGACGATTCAAGTTCTCTCTCAATCTGATCATACCTACAGCAAGAAAAATCAACGTTCCCAAGAAGAGGTGGTCTCCATCCCCCTTCGTTTACTGAAGAGCAGGCGATGATTTCATTACCAAATAAAATGCAAACCCCTGAAGAAGTTACAGCCAATATTTTATCCGATAAAATTGATTTAAAAGAGATCACTGTTCAAACTATATGTCATGATTGCCATACGTATTTGAAAGTTATCAAACATAAAAAATCTGTCATATCTTCATTGGAAGAAACTATCGAAACTTTGCGCAAAAAATATGCCGTCTTGAAGAGGAAAGTATTTTTCATTGAAAGGTTTTAACTCAGATTTATTTAAAAATTTAAAACATAAAAATTCAAAAACCGAATATTTTCTAATGAATCAATCAAGGATGCTCTGAAATTACGAATGGCTTGTGGAAAGTCAGGATATGAACTTTTGAGAGAATATTTGCCCCTTCCCTGCATTAGAACATTACAAAAAGAACCGAGTTTTTTATGTTTAATGATGGAATTGCCTTTGAAGTCTTCGAAATGTTAAAAATTAAAGTAAGGAGTATGTCCGATATTGACAGGAAGGCATCATTAACATTAGACGAATGCTCTGTCAAAGTTTCGTTGGATTACGATACTAAAAGTGGCTCCATAATGGGCGAATCAACTTTGCCTCATTCTACAGGTGATGCAACAAAAGCCCTTGTAGTCATGCTTTCGGGTGTTTCCTCTGTGAGATGGAAGCAAGTAGTGGGCTATTATTTTACTCCAAATGCATATGATGGCACAAGCTTAGGTCCAATTATCACTGAGATAATTCAGATGTCTCATAAAATAGGAATAGACATCATAAGCATTTCATCTGACATGGGGTCACAAAATTTGGCAATGTGGAAATGATTTGGTGTAAATTGTGGAATAAAATCACAATACATCAATAAAGTCAATCATCCAGTAGATCAATCTAAAAACATTCATTTTATTGCTGATCCGTCACACTTAATTAAAAATTGGCGAAATCTCTTTTTTCCAATGATATCGTTTTATCTGAGGAGATTGTTCAATCAGAGAATCTAAGTTCAAATATAATAACTTTAGAACATTTCGAAATGGTGGCTAATTTTCAAAAAGATTTTGTACTAAAACCCGCTTGCAAATTTGATTTGAGTACAATAAATGTTAGTCATTATGATAAAATGAAAGTTGGTCCGGCTTTGAATTTTTGGTCTAATGAGGTAAGCCGGACACTTAGATATATGGTTAAAGAAAGTATTTGTGACAAGTGCGTGCTAACCACCGCTTGGTTCATCGACACATTGAGAAAATGGTATGAACTTGTATGCTCAAGACGAATAGTATATGCATTTAGTCTTGAAAATGAAACTCATTATGAAATGCAATCGTTTTTCTAATGGGTTTTATAAATATCATTAAAAAAATTAAAATTATTTCAAAATCCAACGGTAGAGTTTGTTGGAAACCAACTCAAACTGGATCAATTCTAACGAGCATGTCAATTATTGACGTTCAAGATGAACTGCTTCGTGGAGGTCTTAATTTGTCATGACCTCCCATTTATCATCGGACTGCTTGGAAAATTTTTAGCATGATAAGAGCCACAAACCCTTCTCCTTCTGCAAAAGAATTTAAATATATCCTAAGATTAATTGTTTAAGCCAGTTCATGAAAGATATAAAATCGTGTAATTACAATTATGATGACTCATCTTTTTTAGCTGAGATATTTGACTTAAAAGATTCGTATGCTGAACAAAAGCATAATTTCTTGGATGCTGATTTTATTCCACAATTTATACTAAACTTATCCAGTGCACCCCAACTGTCAAAAAGTGAAATGAATATTTTATATTACTTGTCGGGGTATAATTTTTAAAGTCGAAAAATATGATTCACATTGTGAATCATGCTTATCGGTTTTAAAAAGCACCAATAATGAAAACTATGACGACGAATTAACCAAACTTATTAATTTATCTGATTACACAGGACAGAGTTTAGTCTATTGTTCAAATGATGTCTTCCAAAATGTTATATTACCAATAGAAAAATCCATAAGAAACATGAAAGAAGATTTATATAAAGCTCAAAAAAGAAACCTTTCGAATAAATAAAAAATGCTTGTGATATTATCACTAAAGACTTCAATTTGATTCCGTCTTGCCATTCGTTAAAAGATAAGCTCATGAACCGATTCATTAGATTAAGATTGGTAATTTTCGCGAAAACTTTAAAAAAAGCCAAGAAATAAAAATTACGGCAAATACAACAGTCAACTAGGCTCCAAAAGTATGGCAAATAGATGACATTTAAATAATTTAACGTTTCTGTAAATATGTTTTTGTTGTTATCGTTAAAATGAATAGTCATAAATATTTTGCAAATAGTTTATTTAAAAACATGTATAATATAATTTATAAAATGCATAAAACTTGTAACACTTAATTTCAAATTATAGGTCTAGGTCTTAAATGAAATGGGCGGAAACCCAAGGCAATTTAGTCAAACTATAGAAAAGAGGAGAGATGCACCAGATCCAAGAAACTTGGGAAGCATAAAACTGTTCTCCAGATTAATCACTATGGCAAGATGATAAATAGTCCGCAGACGACCTGAAAGAAACGCAAACATATAATATTCATTAATCAATATGAAAAAAATATTGTTTTCAACAAGGTAAGTTAAAAGTGGTTTTCAATTAAATTAAATGGATTTGATCATTATACACGCCTGTATTATATACCACATAGTTTTTTATATTTCAAATACTTTTCCTCCATCCCACTCTAGTTGAATGAACTTATTTTGTCCTAAGGTTCTTTCAAGTTTAGGGAAGAATAAATATTGTCTCGCTGATATTCCTCCGGAAGGGAATTTTGTCAAGTTGTTAGGCAAGGAGTTCGTTGATGAGTGTCGTGGAGATATGCTGATCTGAGAAAATCGGAGATGTTTATTATTAATTTGGGCCATTTCTTTTTTGTGATTTATTTTTAGATTATTTTATCAGTGAAATTAAATTCTCAAGTTCCTTAAAGTCGTTCTTTACGACAACGAGAATGTCAAGAACGTCATGAGCTCCTTTCAATTGTACCATTCCCGTAAAAGATGCCTAAAGCGAAGGCGACTATATCATCCTCTCTTGATATATAAGGCGCTGAGATGGAATCATGAGGTCTGTAGTTCTCAAATAGTTATAAAACAATGCATGAGAAAAAATGCAGAGATATTAAATTGAAGGAACAGATAAATATCATCATCGGTTGCTATGATTCTCGATCATAGAGCGACAGGAGATACATATCCTGACTATCTTCAGGGACAAAGCCTCCTTCATGATGGAGGTGTCTTGGGAGAGCTCCCTTTTCTAGTCGTTAGAAAGTATTTAAGACTTAAATATTCAATGATGTCAAAGTAGTAATTCCTCTTCTACGTTTTAGATATACATATATATTGTGATGTAAATTTTGGAGCCTGATTAAAAAAATAATTAATTACTCTTTAAACTATTTATTTTTTAATTCTTGATAGTTGCTTCGATTTCAACAACTTATTTAGGAGTTTTGCACTGCTTAATCAGGAAATTATATCTGTTTATCTTCATCAGGTCAGGTTTTCATACTAAATTGATTTAAAGATCCATTTTGTGACAAAAATTGATAAAATTTTTGTTCATTATCAGCTGATTTTTTTCATGTGTATCGTCCTATGTTTTAGAATAAGAAAAAATTGTCTTTTAACAACATATATTTATATCTGATAGTATATTTAAACTGAATGATGTACATCATAAATACGTGTAAATTGTATGTTGCCAATTTTTAGCATCGGGATAAAATAAGTATGAAAATAATTTAGTTGAGTTAAATGATTTAAGTGTTCCTATGAAATATAAAAATAGATATTTTTTCCCTGTCCACTTGGAAATTATCTGGAGGAGGTCGTCCTTGGTGGAGCGGATGCCATAGCGCTCCGTAGAGGACTCGGCCCCATGGGGGAGATGGCTTCCACCTGAGGGTGTTGGAAAGTCTTTGCTTAGTTCCCAAGTATGGATTTAGAGTGACGTGAAGAGTGAGGCCAATGCAGGCGGGGGCGTGGTGGTGTTCGGTCTGCCTTGTTGAGTGTGTGGGGGATGGGAGTCTCTCCCCAGTTCCATGCAGGGTCGCTTGTGTGGTATCTTCATGGCATGTCCGGCGGCTACTGTTGAAATTGTGCTCTGTTTCAGGATGAGTGGATGTAGGGCAGGTGGACCCCCCCCCCCCCGGAATAGAGGACGGCAGCGGATCGGTTGGTAGACAACTGCGCGTCTCATAAATGAATGATGTGTATCATTGTGATTTGTGGCTGGTGAAAGGATTGTGTTGTTGTATGTCTTGTCTTTGTCTTGGCAGTACGCTCTTAGGCTCCTCAGGGCGGCTATGAGTTTGAAGGACGTGGGTGAGTGGCTGGGAGGGAGGTCGTGCCGCTGCATCTTTTACATACTTAATAAAAGGTGAATTTTGCAAACGAAAACGTAAGTAATTCATTTTTCTGCTGCAAAAACGATGGATTCACTTGAATATGAGACTCTCTCTCTCTCACGGGAGTCCATTACTCCCTTCCTCCGGGTGTCCGACACGTCATCTTCTTTGATGCAGACGGAATAAAGCCAACCAGCCTTAAGGAAGATAGGGGGTGGGGGTAATGTCCTTCAGGATCTCTCTGTTTGTCTCCGACACATCATCGTCTTTGATGCAAAGAAAATAGGCTGAGCACCCTCTGGAAAGTCATGTCCTCCTAAGGTTTTGCTCCATGCTTGATCCGAGGCTGTGTCACGGTGAATTATTGTCACAAATGTTGTGTTCGACGGCACAGCCGGCAGGCCACTCATTAGGAATCCTGGATCCCGGAAGATTTCCGGGAAAAAACACTCAAATTCCAATGTAAGGGGTAAAATTCCTCTTTATTGTTTACCTACCTTGTGACGTCAGTTTCTCTCTCTCTTTTCTATCTCACTGGCTGACTTATGAATTTCTCTAAAAAGGGCAAAATTGAGAGGATTTAAAAATATTCATTTGCTAATTATTGAAAATTAGTCCAAACTAATTTGTCTGTTGCCCAGTGTTATAGTTTATTGCATTTAAAAATATAATTGATTAAGATTACGTCATATATAAACAAATTTGTCATAACTATAGAGATGGATCAATCTTTAGATCCTTGGGCGTCCCTTTTATATAAATAACATTAAGAAATTATGTTAATGATACAACCCTACTATTTCACCTAATCGCCTACAGCGCCTCTTGTGGAGAAAAATGCATTGAGGGTCTGATAAAAAAAGGAAAAAATTATGTAATTGTCTTCGATGCGCTACTTCTTTAACGCTTTA
>CP045890.1:21550055-21570728 GCA_013387185.1 Caligus rogercresseyi
TAGCCCTTCGCAAGATACTGGGAAGTGTTGTGGAAACAGGACATCACCTCTGCCATCAAGGCCGCTTTCAGGCCGCAAGCTTGTATTTTCCAGAAAACAATTCGGGACTGAAACTTTTACCTGATCCGTCAAATCAGCATGGGGTTGAAAAATGGAAGTGGCTTGCCATACCGAAGGATTGGACAAGCTTGTGTTACACCTGCGTGTCTGCGGTCGAGACAGGTCTTATCCCGAGGAGAAAAGAGCAGACGCGGTGTTCATTAGAGGGGCATTTCGAATTGGCATAATGCCACCAACAATTCAGGGAGCATGAGAGATCGACATTTCATCTGGGCGCCGTGAATAAAGTTGCTGCACTTAATAAACCCCCAATCAGCGCTTTACTCTCCGACGTGGTGTGCAAAAGATCAGAAAACTGCCAGGGTCTGTTCTGAATGAGGCGTTCAAGTCGGTGCACTATTTGCTCCGACAGGGCTTACCACTCCGTGCCACGACCATCGGGACGGCAATTTTTGGCTAATGATGCTGGATCGCACCGAGTCTTTCCTGAAGCTCGCCAATGGATGCTGCGGAGAGATAATTGGCTCTCGGATACGATCCAAAACGAAATGATTGAGCAGCTTGCACATACTGTGCATCGAAAGTTGATACAGGAGGCAAATTGTTCAAGTTACTTCGGGTTGACAGCTGATGGCACTACAGACATCAGCTCATTGGAACAGTTTTCCTGCCATCTACATTACGTGGATTCTCAAATGGGCAAACAAGTGTTTTTTTGGGGTTCTCTAGTGCACCAGACTCCACGGCAGACAGTCTGTTGAGGTCCATTGTTGACATATTTTTGCGACTGAACCTGCCGATTGAAAAGCTGCAGGGCTACTACTTTGACGGGGCAAGCAACATGGCCGGAAGAATAAGTGGAGTGCGGACGCGTCTGGCAGAACTTTACCCTGGCTCATTGTTTGTCCATTGCTGTAACCACTCGTTAGACCTGGCATTGCAAGAGGTGGCGCGGGATGTTTCTCTGATAGCGGAAATCTTCAACTTTGTACAAAGTGTCTCCACTGTCATCCGGAGTTTGCGAAACGAATGAGTCTCTACAAGAGCCTGTTCTCAGAGGGGGAACCTGTCACCAACCTAGCAGCGCTGTGTCCCACAAGATGGTGTGTGAGGACCAGGGCTATAAGCAGACTGCTACAGGGTTACGGGCCGCTCCTCCAGACCCTACACTCTACAGGAGGAAATGAACTGTTCGTGGCGAGACTCGCCAAAAAATATTTGGACTCCTGAAGCAAGCGCAGAAAGCCAGAACAGCATACGGTCTTTTGCTGTGAAGCGATGTTTGGGCCATGCAAGACAGTGGCAAAGAGTCTGCAGGGTGACAACGCGAGTGTGTCCGGCACACTTGAGTGCATCCTCGTTCTCAAGGAGCGCATGAGTAAGAATCCGATTCTTCATTGTATAAGCCTACAATTATATTTGGTTTTCATGACCAAACAAAATATAGGCCAATAAATAGGCCTACTAAGATATGGAATTTATAAATCATTCTGGCCTGAGTTTGACATCCCTGGCCTAAGCTATATATAAATACTGTATATATGACACATCTTTGTTATTATACTTGTAGGTGCACTGAGGGGAGATTGAGCTGTGGACATAATATTTGTGAAGGCCAAAGCATTCGCAGCTGCTCACAGCCTAGAGTGGCCTAACGAATCCAGGGTCTGCAGAACACTGTCCCGTTTTCGGGATACCGCCGCGGTGGAGGATGTAGCAGATTGTGCAGCAGAGGCGAAATGGAGACGGGAATTTTTCGAAGCGGTGGACCTGATGAATTCTGAGCTTGATCGCCGTTTTGACCAAGCAGGAATGTCAACAGCGGCAAGGAGAGAGAAGGTGCTGCTGGATTCTACCAGGGGCCTCGTGTCTGACAGTGATGATGTCAGTGCCCTTCAGCTGCCAATGCAGGATTTTGAGTCTATCGCCTTGCAACTGAAAATGCTGGGTGGCCTGACCAAGGACCAAGCATTTCACACAGTGAACGACCTGGGTCGCTTCATGGCAGCGCTTCATCCCCAAACTAGAGGCCTCTTTTCAGAAGTGGAGAAGCTTATCCATCTATGCCTCTGTTTACCTGTGTCAACTGCTTGCTCGGAAAGATCATTTTCAGCTCTGCGCCGCCTGAAAACCTGGCTCCGCAGCAAGGTCAGTCAGTGCAGACTGACCCACATGGCCCTACTCCACGTTCACAAAGATATCTTGGACGATTTAAATCTTCAGGATGTAATTGGAGAATTTATCCATCGCACTCCAGAGCGCAAATCTACGTTTGGAGTGAGTAAATGATGTTTACTTGAATGCTTACCTGAATGTCTCTTTAATTTTTTTTACTACCGTGAAGTAATACACCTTAATGATTGATTAATGTATTGTTTTGTTTAGGCCTATTTTTTTAAACATGATATATGGGATATGTGTTTTTATTTATATTTTACAACCACCTATTTGACTCCAATAAAGGAGTTTGTCTGCACTTAAACTGTCAATAAATAAAACCAGTGTGCCTGTGGTTTATGGTTCACTCAAAATGGAAGGCTGCGTGCTGTGTGCCACATTGTAATAGAGGCCAAATAGGTCTATAATAATAATAAAAGTACTGTGATAATGTATTTATTTTTATTCAATATCAGCTGCACTGAAAAGCAATGCAGTAACTCTTCCGCAACAAAGGGGGAATTGGCAAGTCATTGGGCTATGCTATTTTCATGTACAGCACCGCCGAGTGCTTTGTATTTAATTGCTATTTTCAGTGCCGTAGGTAGTGCTGGCAAGAGCGTGTGCATGAGTTGCTACCATTGATTCTGATTGCTACAGAAATGACTGTGTTGTGTGTACCAACTCTTTGGTAGATTCTGAAAGAGTGAGTCAGATGGGATTTGCCATGCCCTAAAATTGATTAGAATGCAGGAAGTTGCATCTATTAAAAAAAATTCTGGGGGAGGGCCCCCAGATCCCCGTTCAAAAGTTCGTTCCCCACCAACAGCACCCCCTGCCAAAAATGTCTTCCCGCGCCTCTGTATATTATATTACACAAAACTATCTAACTCTGTGTTATCAAGATTAATATTTCCAAAAAAGTTTTCACCAACCATCTTCTTTTAACAAGTATTATTTGGAAATTGTTTCACTCATTGACATTCATACCTAGTTAGAATATTACGATCCCGTTACATTACTTAACGAATTGGAGTGAGTGTCCGGTGAGTAATGCGTGTCCGTGTGTTTTAATTCACAGGTGCTTGGTCGTAAGAATCATAAGAATATCAACTCAGTGCTGTTATTTTCTCAGTGCTGTTAAGTTTGGTTTCAAACAACCTGAACTGGCTGGAGCTAATCCGAGATTTGGATTCAGTCAGGAATGTTTTTATAGCAAATATCCTTTTGATGTGAGGGGAAGACTAGAGGAATTAAAGATTGTTCAAAATTATTGCCTCATGGACTCTAATGGAGAAAAAGTTACCATCGACAAAAAAAAATTACAATTACAATTTTTATTACATTCAAACGAATGAAAGTTAAGAGTTTAAACCGTTTTGGGGGTAACAACTCACTATCCTAAAAATATCGTTTGACAGGGAATCTGCGATGAAGTATGGAAGCTACAAGGACATCTGGCGTGATGGAGATTATATGGTAGAAATAATTGCTAACCTTAATTCCTCAAGCCATACCCTTAAACCCAAGTTTAAAGGATCCCATCTGCAACGCCAAAATTGCTTATATGTGGACCATAATAAAGTAAACTAAAAAAAAGTAAAAGCACAAGACTATGAAAAAGGGTATAAAACTATTCTTGTGGAGCGGGGAACTCTCAAAAAATTGCTCAAATGACGTGTGATATGATGAAGAAACCCGACCTTTAGATTATTTATATGATGAGACGTTTCAGCTGAAGTGGATCAAATAGACAAAAACAGATCTACCAACTCAAAAGGTGTTAAAGAAACCTCTCCTTTAAAAAAGGAAGGGGACCGATATGACCTCAACCTACGATATAGTTTCTTGATCAGAAGAAATTACTGAAGATCAAGACAATTCTGACCTGCTCCTCGGCTGTCTACTTGGGAGGATGGTGTCACTTGGTTCCCTGCCATTAACGGAATAAAGTATCGTCAATCAATCGTCAAAAAATTATAAATAAACATTCACAAATTCACTTCATAAATTTCACCAAATGAGTTGGTTCAGTAGTCATAGATTTGTTTATTTTGGCATTGTTTTGTTTTGTGTACTTTCAGATTCAGTGTATTCAGACAATCCTTTGTTGATTGCTTCCTTCTGTATGTTAGGCCCTTAGTACAGGATCTTGCAGGTAAATCCACACAAAGTTCAATATCCTCCAGATCCAAATGGGAACAAAAGTGATCCCTATTTTGAATAAAAAAGTTGTTATTAGACAGAATACAATATTACTATTCAATATGGCCGACCTCAGCCTCAGGATGTCCTCCAAACAACGCTTTAACCTCCCACAGGCCGTGGAGACCTCCGCAGGATCCAGCTTGTTCATCTCCGACTTGATGGATGCCTTCAAGGACGCCACATTGCTGTGGTGTGTGGTGCACACCTCCTCTCCAACTTCCCTACAAGTAATAGTCGCATGGGATCAGGTCGGGGCTGTTGGGGCCAGGTGTTGAAGTCCCAGAAGTTGGGCACATTCTTTTTCAGCTAGGACTGCACAAGTTGTCCTTGTGGGCGGGCGCCGAGTCCTGCTGGATTTTTACGGGGTTGATATTAGAATATACAATTGGTAATTGGTAATCATTGTTACCTGTATAGAAAGAGAAAGAAAAAAGAGAAGCGAGAGAAGTGAGGCAAAATACTCTCTCTCTCTTCTCTTTTTTCTTTCTCTTTCTATCCTGGTAACAGTGGTTACCAAGCGGTAATTGTATATTCTCATATCAAACAATCCATTTTTTGGGGAGAGTACGTGCAAAAATGTATTTGCTTTTTTTCTAAAGTGTAGCGATTTTTAGAACACAAAACATATCAAATGAAAGCTTGGTAAACCAGGTTTAATATTTTGGTATACTAAATCATGTCAACTTAATAAGTAGAGAGTTATATGGACATTTAAAAAACATATCTCGCGTACAAAATGACGCATATAATGGATTATAAATACGTCAGAGACAAAGTAAAAACTTGAGAGGATACCTTGACGCAAATCTAAAACATATTATTATAATTTTTTTCATAATCGATTTCTTATAGGTCAATACAGGCTCTGAATCATATGATGTAAACTCAGATTGTACTGAATTCTGAATTGATAGAATGCAACCAAGGTCATTTTTGGATTTATCATCCAAAGGTTTACTAAACCTAAAAATACTATTTTACTCTAAAGCGAACAAGTCATCTTTTACAGGCGATTGAAGTTAATTGATACAAAAAAGCTATGAAATATGCTAACATTACACACTCCATTTTTCTTTGCTTTTACAGAAAACTTTGTTTTAGTAAAAAAAACATCAAAAATACGTCTGGTAGTAAGTTAGATTTCCTTTAAATTAATAACTATTATTGAAGTCTGTAACGTCCACCATTTTGAAGAAATTTGCGGAAAACTATATTTTTACTAAATTTTTAAAACTATGACCTCGTTGAGCAACCCCGTAATGTTGACCGATTTTGTTCAAACTTTGTATGTCGTCTTCTTTTATCACCAAGAAACAGAAAATCCACAATATTGCTAACATTTCAAACATTTGAAAAATAAGAACAGCCCTAATGTATATACAATATCGATTTTGTCCCTAAAATCATCTTATTTTAATTATCATCAAATTGCTCTCCATTTCATGAAATTCGGAGTATTTGTAACCATTGTCTAACATATTTTTCTTCATGATGTGGAATTCGATATTGTCAATTCATCTCTTTCATGATAAAGTATCTTTCACTTTTTCCTCAACTGTCTTTCCTCCAACAACGGAGAGCTAACAAATACTCAAAATTTCAGTCCTCCATCACGTAACTTCGTTACTCTAGATTCTGTATTATTCTAAGAAAATATTGTTAACATAGATACAATATTTGAGTAACGAACGGCAAATTTGAATGACTGTCATTTTTATATGTAAAAGTTGTACCTACCTATTTTTGCTCACTTATTCATATCCTTTAAAAAAATATGTGAACTTACAAGAAACTCTGATAAAAGGATTAAAAATATTATAACTAACTTGAGCTAAATGAATTCTTATCATTTAGCCTAATGAAGGATAATTTCAAATTTTATTTTTGACTAAACCCTTGCATCTAACTCAATTATGGAACAAATATATAACAGGTCGGCTGATAAGTCCCAAGACTAACTAAGAAGAAAATATTTTCTTGATCAAATTCGATTTTATTATTCAACATAGTTGCCTTCGAGGGCGATACAGCGATTATAGCGATTTTTCAATTTTTCGATTCCACTTTTAAATTAATCTTTCGTTTTATCCGAAAAATAGGCTTCTGTCTCGGCGATTACTCCATCATTGTCCTTAAATTTCTTGCCAGCGAGCATTCTCTTCATGTCTGCAATAGGAAATAGTCGCTGGGGGCCAGATCTGGAGAGTACGGTGGATGGGGAAGCAATTCGTAGCCCAATTTATTTAACTTAGCCATTGTTTTCATTGACTTGTGACACGGTGCTTGTCTTGGTGAAACACAACTTTTTCTTCTTTTTTTTTTTGATAGTCCGCAGACTATAAGCATTTATTTTTCATTTCAAAACAAACACAGAAAAACAAGTAATAAAAATTAGCATAAGATTGAAAACATAAGTAACAAAAAATTAAAATATGTTAAAACACGTACTAAAAACAATTATGCTTTAAGATTTTTTAACAATTTAGAATAGTTTTTTGTAATATTTATCAATGAATCACATAAAATTTCTTTTTTTGCTTTTATTGCATAAATAAAAACTGTGTTTTTGTAATAATTGCGTTGATATGGTCCGCCTCTTCTCCCACGTAGAATGATATAAAGTCGTTCTTGGAGGTTGTAATTTTCCAGTGGCTTTTAATTATTCCTATCGTTTCCTCATAAAACTTGAGGAGTTTTCTACAAGACCATAGAAGGTGTTTCGAAGTTTCGGGTTCCTCTCTGCAGAAATAACAGTTTTTTTCTTCTCCACTACCGAAGTGTTTCCCAACTTGGAGTGTTCCGCTGAGGACCCTGTACTTGAACCATTTTTCTGCAGAGGTCAAAAGAGGGTTTTTAAAGGCTTTAATGCATAATTTAATGTCTCGATCTATCTCCCTCCTGGAGAGGTAATTTAAGAAGGGCGAAAGAGTAGCCTTCGTTCCGCATCTTCTCAAGACTTGTGGGGCCACATTGGAAAAAATTATCCTAAAGGGAGTGACAGGTCTATTTTTAAACTTTGGTGGTCCTTGAATGTGTTTTATTCTATGGAAGAGCATCTTCCCTAAAAGGCTGTTTTCAAATTCCATGTCCCCCAAACACGACAACCCTTGGAACGTTGAAAGGTCCTTCCTTAAAGAGGATATTGCATCCATTGCAGGCATTTGCCAACCAAGGTATTCCTCAAACTTAACAATAAGTGGTGTTGCTGCTTCGCTCATTTCCTTTAGAAGAGGACACACGAGTGAGGATTTTCTTAAAATTTGAAAATAACCCTTATGGAGGTCTTTTTAAGTCTTCTTTTTGGGAGATCAGATATTGTTTTATCATTTCTGCCCAATCCTCTGTACAATCTTTTAACCTTGTAAACCATCGTGAGTTCAGGTTTCTCCACATAGACGAAAAATCGAGAACACCAAGACCACCATATCCGTGAGGATTATGTAGTCTTTTGTGAGAGAGGTTCTTGTACTTGGAGAGAAGGAAATATTTTTCCTTTAGGGAGTTAACCGTGTCACAGGTTATATGGTCGTAAGGAGTGACCTTAAGAAGGTGAATTACTTTTGGGAGAATATAAATATTCCAGCTGATTATTTTATTCCAGAATCCAAGATTGAGTGGAGTGAAAAGGTTATTGCATTCCTTATCCTATTAATAATTTCATTGCAGTTTTTTGACCCAGAGTCGAGTCCGATCCATGTTCCTAAAACTTTTAAACTTTTTTGGGTAGATATGGATGGCCAAATCGGAGACAGATGATCATTGGGGGCTGAGTACTTCGCATTTTTCTTCGTTTATACAAAGGCCAGAGACTTTGGAGAAATCACTCAAATATTTGAACACACGTGTGAAATTTTGTGTCGTTCGTTGTACATCGCCCGTGGTTAGGATTGTAGTGTCATCTGCATAGGCTTTGACATCTATCCCTTCAATTTCTGATAATTGTCTTAGGAGAGGATCAGTTGCAATGATGAATAACAGGGGAGCGCTCGGATCTCCCTGGAGACAGCCTCTATTTATTTGGAATGTGCATTGTTTGGCACCATAGCCAACGGTGTTTTTTGCATTGGAAAGAAGAATGCCAACCAATCTCATCATATAATGACCAACTCCCTTGTTTGCAAGAGTTTTAATTATATGTAAGTGAGAAACTGTGTCAAAAGCCTTTTTAAAATCGATGGTTAAAATGGATGTATTAAAATTGGTTTCGTATTTGGTCTGAAGGTTAAAAGGAATGTCTTCGATTAGTTTGCTCTTGACGAATCCGTATTGCGATGTATTAATAATGTGACTCATGCATTCATTTAGCCTGTTACTAATTATTATGAAAAGATCTTGAAAATGCAGTTTTGCATGGTTAAAGGGCGGAGGTTTTTGACAAATCGAGGATCTTTATCTTTTTTAGGTATGAGAACCAGTGAGCCAGTGGATGCGTAAGACGGGAATGCACCTACAGCGAGAACTTTTTCATAAAATAAGAGTAAAATCGGGGCAAGGGCTTTAGAATATTTTTTATAAAATTCAAAACTGAGCCCTGTGTTACCTGGGGCTTTATCTCTCTTAGCATTTTTGTTAATAGCAGTTAAAATTTCTTCCATAGTTATCAACGATTCCATTTTGTTTATTATGTCTTCCGGTATGTCTGATATTGATGAATTCTTAATTTGGTTGCAAAAGTTTGCATCATTTCGTTCACATTTTAAACATTTTTGTTGAGGGGAACAATCATTGCACGAATATAATGCCGAATAAAAACTTGCAATGACTTGGTTATTTTCTTCCTCAGACTTACTTATAGAGCCGTCTTCCTTAAAAAGATTCTTTTTGATTTTTTTGATAGATTTTTTTCTATTTGAACACATTGAAGTCTTGATTTCGAGAGATCGTCAATTTCGGAAAGTTTCAGTTTGATTCGGTGAATTTCGTCTTCTCTTCTCAACAGAGAGCTTATTTCATCTCGTATTTCGCGGGTTTCTTTCGAGGGATCGTCGTAAGAACATAACTTAGAATTCGGTTTCTTTTCCTTTGAGCATTTACACTCCCTTGAAATCGGCACGCGTTCCGAATCGAATTTACCATTGATGCAAAGTCTTGAAATATATTGTTAAAGTTTGTTCTTGCATGAGTGTTACTAATATTTCAGTAATTTTTTTATCAAACATTCGTTTTCTAAGACTGTATTGTTTAGTTTCCATGAGCTCTTGTGGCCGGGGTTCATTGGTCTGTCGTAGAGTATCATTTTGATTGCCCTATGATCGGAGATAGGATTCTGCACAACTTGATAGTCTTTGACACTTGATATGCATATTCCTTTAGTAAAAAATAGTCGAGTCGAGAAGATACTTTTTGTCCATTTTTATTGTTAGTGAAAAAAGTATGATTTAGATCATTTTTTCAAACTGCTATGTCGTTGAACTCGTGTGCTGAGATAATGATTTTAAAAGCTTTTGTGGCGTTCGGTGACGGATTTGAATTACTGGACGTTGTGTCCCTTTTCATGTTAAGTTTTTAATTTAAGTCTCCAGAGATAATTGTAGGTTTGTTGGTTAGAATAGGGGAGAGCTCGTTGTAAAAGAAATCCGGATCATCGTCGTTGGGTCCGTAAACTCCAATTATTTCTATTGACCGGTTGTTTTCCACTGCAGCGCTTATTTTGAGAAGATTCCCTCTGTTGTCTCGGTAGAGAACCTTAGATTTGAAAGTCTTCTGTGAAAGAATACAAACACCTCTATTAGCATAGTTTTCTTGATGTTTAAAAGAGTCGAACGAGTTATAACAGTCAGGTATGGTAAAATGTTTGGTGTAAGAGCATCTGGTATCCGTTAAAATGATAAAATCTGGTAAGTCTAAAATCTCAAAAATCTGAGAAGTTCAAAATTTTTCTTTGTGCTGTTAATCGAATTGACGTTTAATGATAAAAAGCTTAGCGTCTCCATACATTAAAAAACTAAGAAACATTATCTCCTTGATGTTTTTTCCCGTCTGCCTGTGGGGAGTGCCCACCGTCCGGCAGATTTCTTTTAGCGCTTTCGGGTTTCTCTGTCTTTTCAGAACTAGTGTGTTTTATAGAGTCGAAAGGAGGAGTGTCATTGCTATTGGGTTCGTTTATATTTGAGAGAGATTTTTTACTTTTTGTTGGGGTAGAGGGAGAGTTATCAACCTCACCCGAATTGGGGGGAGGACAACAAACATTTTCCTCTGGTTTGTCTTTTGATGGGCTAGATCAGGGTGGCGAACACGCGGCTCGCGAGCCTCATGCGGCTCTTGGTCAATAGGAATGCGGCTCTTGCCTCTTCTCATTTTTGCATGTTTTTAGACCTCACATTGTTTAATTCTTCCTTTAGAGCAATTTCATATCAACAAGAGCTTATCAAAAACAAATTATAATCTGAAATTAAAAAAAGTAAGTGAGGACGCTTTTTAGAAAAATAAATATAATATTTTTTTAAATATAATAAATATTTTCGAAAAAAACCTCCTGACTTTCAGAATGACGAGGGAACGAATATATTAAAGTCCCAGCCTGCTGATTTTTAGACACCGGGATGGAACGTTCAAAAAACAGCCGGGCCGGGTACCCGTCGTTTCCAGATATAATTTTATATATATATATATTTGAGCTGTGAATAAAAAATTATCCCTTTTTATATGCATATATATAACAATAATGTTTCTGGAATGTCTTTTTCTTTTCAAGCAACTGCAAATGGAACAATCCAGTGAATAATAATCTTCAGTCTCATAAAAATTACTTGGAAACGTTGCTAATTACCTCAAAAGGCCTCAATCTAGTGTTTGAGGGGATTTTTTTCGATCCACTAGTCTTAATAGAGAAAATTTTGTTCAAAATATACAATGATAATGGAACAAGTATTTCAACAAACCAGAAGTTTGTTTCGAAAAACTGAATATTAATTTAGACTTTGATATCAAGTAATTTATGAAAAAACATCACTTCTAGCTCAAAAAACTGTAAATCCTAAAAAAATATCAATTATATTAAAACTGAGCGCGAGGGATAAATTTATGAATTTTACAAAATAAAGGACTTAAAACCCATTTTTTTTTAAATGAACAAGAAATCCCAAATTGCATAGAACTTCTATATCGTATGTATGATTATTTCATATCAATCAGGATGTTAAAGGATGTTCTAAAAAATACAAGTATTCCTAGGAGTATAAATTTTTTCTCCTTTCCATATGTATTAAATAAATACATATTTAGTTTTTTGCGAGGTTTTAAATTTTACCCGAGTTACGAGTAAAAACTCGTAAATACTCGAGTAATTTTCTTACTACTCACCCAAGCTCGAGTAGTAAATTTAAGCTCGTGACCCATCACTAATTGCAACCTAAATATGTTTACTCTTCCTGCGCTTCCTATCCACGATCCCAAACGATAAGTAAGACAAGTAGAGTCTTTAATCCTCTGTTATTTCCCAGGTATTCATACTAAACATTAGGATTAATGCCAGGAAATTTATTAGCATATTGCGTTCAAGTACAGGCTATACTTGTCATCAAAGTGGAAAAAACGAAAATGCGAAGATGAACACCGGACTTTCTTGGAAGAATGGAAAGACGCTTATTTTTTATTGAACGGAATGGAAAACCGTTCTGTTTAATTGCAGCTCCACATTATCACATTTCAAGGCTTCAAATCTTTAATGGCATTTTTGCACGGTTAATGCTAATATTGACAGAGACTTTCCCAAAGGCACTGAACTACGCACGCACAAAGTGAGTACTTTGAAAAGTCAGGTAAAAAGACAAGCTCAAGTCTTTCCCCAATTCAGCAAACATGCAGAAACTTTGACGTTGGCCTCTTACAAAGTGGCGTGGAATATAGTACGTCATAAAAAACCATACAGTGAAGGTGATTTTGTGAAACAGTGCTTGAAAGATGTGATTGAAACCTTAACTCCAGATAATACCAAACTAAAAGATGCCATCGTAGATCTTCAGCTGTCACGTCACACTGTTGAGACCAGAATATCAGACATAAACAAAGCGATTGAATCTGATCTCCGCACAGATCTGGAAAATTGTGCATATTTATTGTCGCTCTAGACGAGTCATGCGACATACAGGACTAGCCACTGCTGGCAATATTTGCCCGTATGATTTCTCCAGACGGTAGGCTTAAAGAAGAGCTTCTGGATATTGTGCCATTAAAAGATCGAATACAAGGCATTGACGTGAAAGAAGCAATGATGGACGTATTCAGAGAAGCCAATTTGTCTCTCGATAAGCTCACAGCTATAGCCACAGATGGAGCACCATCAATGATTGGATCTGTGAATGGACTTGTGGGTCTTTGCAAGAGTGATGACAGATTTCCCGATTTTTGGAACTTCCACTGTATCATACATCGTGAACAACTTGTGGCAAAAAGACTCAATTTAGACCACGTCATGAAACCTGTACTGGAAATCGTGAACTATATTCGTACGCACGCTCTCAATCATCGGCAGTTCAAAAATCTCCTTTCTGAACTTGAAACAGATCTGCCTGGTGACTTACCTCTGCATTGCACGGTGAGGTGGTTGTCCCGAGGAAAAGTGGTTTCCTCTCTTTTACCAGCTTTTGGGAGCCATAAACATATTTTTGGAGAAAAGAAAAAAATTATCCTCAGCTCTCAGACCAAATGTGGCTCCTGGACTTGGCGTTTTTGGTTGATGTGCTCTCACATTTGGATAAACTCAACCTGGACTTGCAGGAGAAATTAAAAACGCTGCCTGATCTGGTGCAGTGTGTTTTTGCATTTATCAACAAGCTGAAGCTTTTCACAGAGCGTATTAAAAAGAGCGATCTAACCCACTTTCCATCTCTGCGCAACATCCAGCATATGGCCGATGTTAGTGTGGATGCAGCCAGGTACGCGTGACTGCTTGCGCAACTGCGTGGGAACTTCACTGCGCGCTTTGAAGATTTACAGCAGAAAAGACCACAGATCACATATCTCATCGATCCATTTAATGCGGAGACGGACTGCTTAAAACTGCCTCTTGTCACCGATGAAGCAGCAAGTGAATTAGAGATAATTGAACTGCACTAGGACGAAAGGTTGAAATCTCTTGTGAAGGATGGGCCCGTTGTTTTTTGGAGAGCTGTCCCAACTGAAAAATACCCCTGTGTTAAAACAGCTGCACTCAAGCTGCTCTCCATGTTCTCGTCAACATATGTGTGCGAATCCCTGTTCTCCACTCTGAAATACGTCAAGTCCAAACATCGATCCATTTTCACTGACACTCATGAGTGTTAATTATGTTATATTATCAATTGTGTTATATATTTTGTCTTGTTTCAAAGTCAGTGGCTCTTTGACTTTCACTTTAAAGAATTTTGGCTCTTTGACCAGGACTTGTTCGCCACCCCTGGGCTAGATTGTCTGCTTGGAGAATTCTTAAGTGACTGTTGGTGTAATGTTCAATGTTTTTAGGGTATGTGTGATGTAAAGAATGACTATTAGCTTGTATGTCTTCTTTATTCATTGTTTTCTCTCTGTATTTTTAGGGGGGGGGGGGGGGGTAATGTTTGAATTAGGATCTTTTTGGACGCTGGAGGCTACTTCTCCTTGGCTAACTGGAATCTGGAGTTATTAGGTTATTGTCTTTTGTTTCCATAATCTTGGATGCAATAATTTTTCATATTCGACTTGTAATGTTCGATTATTACATGAAGCCCTTGTGTGCCCAAACTGGAAGCATTTTTGGCACTGTAGGCGCACCCCATCGAACTTCAGATTGACTAAGTTATTTTTGATCGGAATTATTTGTGGCAGAGATCGTTGATCTGCATAAATCTCAATCAGAAAATTAGATCCCCTCCAAATGTTATTATACGATGAGTACTTTTTTGCTGTTTCTTCGTCAGCGGGATTGGGTTCAGGGCTTGCCTTTTTTACTTCTCCGAATTTTGCCATCCATTTGATCAAGTGCTTTTCATCAACACGCTTTAAAGTGTTCATTGCGGTTATTTTTACAATTTTGCGTTTGTCAACATTAATGGTTGATACTCCTCTCAGGGAGAAAGGCACCATCTTTTTGTTTCCATGGTTGTCCAATAAATCCGTTTTATAACTTTTTTCAGTTTCTCAATTCTAGGGCGAACGTCAGTTGGATTTTTTGTGAAAAAGGCTGCTACGCCATGGCTGTAATAGGGCTGAGCCCCTTCTATTTCCTCTTCAAGGAATCCAAAGAACGCAGCAGCGTCAAAGACAACTACTGGTCTTAAATTCGTATTATTAAAAACACGACCAGTTTCAACATCAATGATGTCCAAAACAAACGTTTCCCACTTAAACGACTCATTTAAGTGGAAATTATTCGATGCCTCATTTAAAAAGGCATTTCTCTTATTGAGGACAGATGCATAAGATTTATTTACCTTTGACCCCGGGTTAATATTATGTCCGTCCGAGCCAGACGGCATGTAGCTCACCCCTAGTTCTGGGTGTCGTTTAAGGCTTTGTTTACTTCTGAGAGAGGGTCTTGCAGTTCGGACAAAGTCCTCAAAACAGAGACAAGACACCCCTCAGAACTGCAGGAGGCCTAAAGATCTTCAGTCAGTGGTTCAGCGCGTTAGGAAACACTCACCACACCTCCAAGGACGTCCGATGAGGGAAGAAAAGAGCGAAAGTTCGGAGTTGTTTACTGTAAGTCCTTGATATTCTGACGTGTGATGTTACGCAATACACTCTTTTAAAGAGGGAATGAAGACGATCTGAATCCTTGAATTCTGTCGTCTCAGATTATCCGCAGGGGTAAATTATGGTCCACTGGAGGAGATCACAAAGTTATCTCCCTGTAGACCCCAAAATCCTTCGGAAAGAGTCACTTTATCACGGTTTACTTTGCTTTGAAACACGACAAAAACAAACAAACGTTCACTCGAGACCAGGCTTGTGAACGGAACGCAAAATTGAACGGCGTTCAGCTGAACGCACGTTCAATGAACGGAAACGCAACTTTTTTTTGAACGCTGAACGCAAAAAAAAGAGTTCAGCGTTCAATTTTTCCAAACTTTTCTTGGACTTTTTTCGGAAATTCTTTTCTAAAAAAAAAACGTCATCACTACGCAGTAATTTTTTTGGAAATTATTTTCTAAAAAAAAGTCATCACTACGCAGTACTTTTTGGGAAATTCTTTCTAAAAAAAAGTCATCACTACGCAGTACTTTTTTGGAAATTATTTTCTAAAAAAAAAAAACGTTATCACTACGCAGTACTTTTGGGGAAATTCTTTTCAAAAAAAAAAAAAAACGTCATCACTACGCAGTACTTTTTTTGGAAATTATTTTCTAAAAAAAACGTCATCACTACGCAGTACTTTTTTGGGAACTTCTTTTTTTTTAATATTTGAACGTGAACGCTGAAAGCTGCAAAACATTGAACGGAACGCTAATTTTTTTTGAACGCTGAACGAACGCTGAACGCAAAAAAAGCTGAACGCTCACAAGCCTGCTCGAGACTATACATAATACATCGCACTTTTTTCTTCTTCAAATGGGGCCGTTTTTCAACAATTTCATCATTCAAACGCTCCAACAAGGCTATATAATAATCGCTGTTGATTGTTTTTCCCTTTTGAAGATAGTCAATGAATATTATACCGTGTGCATCCAAAATACAGACGCCATATCCTTCCCAGTTGACTGTTGCGTTTTTCCTCGTTTTGGATTCGGTTCATCATATGCAGTCCACTCAGCTGACTGTCGATTTGACTCGGGAGTGAAGTGATGGAGCCATGTTTCATCCATTGTCACATATCGACGCAAAAATTCGGATTGATTACGATTGAACAGCTTCAAACACTGCTCAGAATCATCAATTCGTTGTTGTTTTTGGTCGATTGTGAGCTCTCGCGGCACCCACTTTGCACAGAGCTTTCGCATGTCTAAATATTCATGCACGATATGTCCAACACGCTCTTTCGATATCTTCAGAGTCTCAGCTATCTGAATCAACTTCACTTTACGGTCATTTATAATCATTTTGTGGATTCTCTTTATGTTTTCTGGTGTAATCACCTCCTTTGGGCGTCCACTGCGTTTATCATCAATCATGCTCACACGACTACGTCTGAATTCAGCAAAACCATCGACATATGGTTGCTTTCGATGGAGCAGAGTCCGGATAACATTCTTCAAGCTAAGTTATATTTTCGACGTATTTTTTCCCATCAAAAAATAATGTTTTATTAACACACGAAAATCGTATTTTTCCATTTTTTTCACAATAACAAAAGTAGCTTTACTTAAAACGCAATATCTCACAAACTAGTTGTTAGACAGCTGTTATATTTATGCATGTATGTTTTGAAGGCTGGTACTAGCTGACAGTCATATGAAAACAAATCCACTGGCGCCATCTATATGTTGGTCTCGGGACTTATCAACCGACTTTGATATATATATATATATATATATATATATATAGTATATATATATATAGGTAAAATAGGTGAAGGTGCTGCAACTTTTGTTTTCCTCCCGAAGTAAAAAAATGAATTTCCGGTTGGATGTTGCAGATTTATCGACGATTCATGGGTTTTTTTCTTCAAAAAATAAAATTATTCTGTTCTTTCTTATTGTTTACGCAATTTTCTTCCTGTGAAATAAAATTTAATCTTTTTACTACTCTTAGCAACTAAATTCAACTCTTTAGCACCCGTTTTTCATAGTTAACTAGCCTTTAGAATATAACTATGCACAAATCAAAAATGACGTCATCACACAATTTATTTGCTTTACTCGGTTGTTTATCAGTGTCCACTCAAATTTTCTTCCTGTGCAATAAAATTTAATCTTTTACTACTCTTAGCAACTAAATTCAACTCTTTAGCACCCGTTTTTTCATAGTTAAGCCTCTTAAACGTGGCTCCGTGAATTGAGGATCCGATTTTCCTCAAATTTGAAATATAATCATCCTTTAACCTTATTTGAATGTACCCCAAACGAAATTTAGCTGAAAAAATTCTAAGCCATGTTTTTGGTATGTTTCCCATTTTGGGAACGTGGGCGCTTCTAGTACAACAATTTTGTACATTTTAATATTGTTCTTTATTCCTTATATATCTCTTTTTCAAACATTTTTCATCGACAATTGACTTTTAATTGTTGTAATAAATAGGACTACATGCTTGTGCAATCTTTTGAACATTTGTACATTGAATTATAGTATTTTTCTGATATATGACACACCTTTGTTGAGTACATGATACATACAACCAAAAAATATTTATTTGTCAAGTCTTATAACTCTGGTGGACTTAGAATACGTCCTCCAAAGGCACTCGATTACTTTGACGTTGTATCAGAGTCAAATCTCCTCCTAAATTGTCGATGGCTCATTATATAGTTTTGGTTGGCCAACGAATAAACACTAAAATACTCCCACAACGGACAAATGAGTGGAAGAATAAAAGATTCCCCACCGTTTTTTGAGCATGTATACTAGTTGCAAATATTTACCCCACCCATTCAGAAATATAACTCTAATTGTCTTCCTGGTGTTGTGTTTTCCGGATTAAATATCGAAATCTATGGATATCCCATCGGAGCTACACATCATCCAAATTTGATAGCCAAATCTTATGACTTGTTCCTCATATAATGTTTTGCACCTAGTAATCCACGATTTGGGATCATGGATTATCCACGCTAAGTCTTTCGTAAAATCCACCACACTGGAAACAATTTTCTTTTACCATGTCAAGGGTAAGATTTCAAAACTTTATATTTGTCTAATTGGGAGTTGCCATATAATTGTCAATGTCTTCAGACTTTCAACAAGAATGGAGTCTTGATGCTGATATTCGTCGTCATTTTCTTCGTCACTAGGTATATCCCGCTCACTATTCGTGGAAAACCTAGAACCACAATTTCGATTTCATTACCTTTGATGTTTTCGATCTCCTCTATTAGCACAACTGAGGACGTCATTTGGGATATTTTAATAGATTCTCTAAATCTTTTGATCATAAAATTAATCGAATAAATTATAATATTAATAACTTACTATTCAACTCTGTCATCCATTATAAAAATAATTATAACACATATTTGCCTTTTAGTTATATGTACTTATATGTACTAACGTACGTAAACTGAAAGGAAACAAAGAATTATACGTAAACACGTAGGCCATGAAAATGAGTACCAATAGGCGCCAACGTTCCCCTTTTGGGAACATCATTTTAAAAGGTGATTTTAGTCTACTAAAATATTAATAATGTTTAAAAAATTGTTCAATGTACATCTTCAGTATATTTGCTAATCAAAATAGTTATAAAATAGTAATAATACCAGTTTTTTATCCTATTTTCTTATTATCAAAAGATAAGTCCAAAACTTGATAAACTCGGTTTTTTCAAAGCCCTCAAACTAGTATTAAATTAGTTTTTCGTTTATTTACAAATAAAATATTTGTTTGTTTTCCAAGTCTTTAATTTATCATATAACCTCATTTAATTTTGTTTTTATTGAATATGACGCGATGCAGAACACTTGAAAAGCATGTTCCCAAAATGGAAACGTTGGCGTGTAAAGGGTTAACTAGCCTTTTGAATATAACTATGCACAAATCAAAAATGACGTCATCACACAATTTCTTTGCTCTTATCGTTGTGTATGAGTGTTCACTCAAATTTCATTTGCGGTGGCTGTTTTAAATATATATTTCTACGAATTTTTGATAAAAGAATATATATTAATAATTTACTTAAAGCTAAATGGTATAATACAAAATTTTGATGATTTTCATATTTTATATTTTTTTCTTTGCTTTTATTTTTGTATTATTTATTACTCTGTTATCTATGGACAACCATTTTTCAAACATGTCTTACTGTAAATTTAATCATTTTAATACTTTTGCAATATGTTTACAACTCTCTAGTCTTTAATGGAGAACGAATCTTCTACAAATTTATATGCAAAAAAACTAATTTACTTAATCATGAATTATTTCATAATTTACATTACATATGAAATATATTAAATTAGGTAGAAATAGGATTTCTTCGGCGAAAACATCCCATTGGATTCAACGATTCAATCACTTCATCAAAGGAAAATATTATGTAGTGATATTTTGAAGAATACATATCCCAATGTATTTATTCAATTATTTCTGTTTTAGAGAAACAGTACCATAAATTTTCTCAATTGATATCACGAAGAAATTCTCAGAAGAAACTGCCTTAATATAATTACATAATATGGATGCAGAAGAATTGATGGGATGTTTTCACAATTGAAGAAGAAGTCTCCTCGTTCTACAATTGACTATATTTCTTGTAAAATGAGGGCGGCCAAGAATCATACTTTCGATTTCATCAACAATAAAAATCTCGTAACCCAAGATACTTTCATCAACATCTCCAGGCAATTGGCGAGGGCTTCAAGACTACATAAATTAAACAAATGTGAAGAAACAGTAAAAGAGATGATGAAAAGAAAAATACAAAAGGAGACTTCTTCCAATGATAAACTTCGGAAAAAATAGAAAAGAAAATCAAGTCCAAGAGCCTCGAGGATGCATTGGCTTTGGTAAACCATACCAATATCAACAAATCATTGGCAAATGATATCCTCTCTGGAAAGATCGTTGGGAGGAAAGGGAGTCATTTATGGATGGAGGAACATGAGTTGATATTGTTTAACTATAAAATCGAGTCCTTCGATTCATCCACGAATGAATATACCCTTGCCTATTGGTATCCAAACGGTACCTATGAAGATGCAACAGACTACCAAATTTCTCCGATTTCCATGTGTGCGGATCTTCTCGTAGGAGACCTGAATATGTTTTAATAAATTATTTTTTATTATACCTTGAATAAGTCAAATTATAGTCCAATCAGTAGTCAATTTAATTGTCCCTTTATTACGTGTATGGGAACTTTAATTATGAAAAATTATATTTAAAAATACGATTAATATTCAAAAATATATAAAAGAGGTTGCGTGACAAGGAGGGGTTAGTGGTTAATTGAGAGAAGGTATTGTTTATTAAGTCTACGCCAGCAGAACGTAGAATCAGTTGACTTATAAATGTGCATCGCAAAAGAGAAAAGGAGGAATTTTGTCACAACGAAAAAAGACGATTACGCCCAATCCGTCAAAAACAAATATCCGTGATTATCCTCGAAAGCGTTTCCATCGACCATTTCTCAACAGTTTAATCCAAATAAGGTAAGAAATATGTTTTTTTAAATTTCGTGTAACATACCTAATATATCTATAT